>CM059441.1:29515966-29682470 GCA_030390025.1 Squalus acanthias
GGGGGGGAGAGGAGAGAAAGGTGTGGGGGGGTAGAGGAGAGAAAGGTGGGGGGGGGAGAGGAGAGAAAGGTGGGGGGGGGGAGAGGAGAGAAAGGTGGGGGGGGGAGAGGAGAGAAAGGTGTGGGGGGGGGGAGAGGAGAGAAAGGATGGGGGGGGGAAGAGGAGAGAAAGGATGGGGGGGGGAAGAGGAGAGAAAGGTGGGGGTGGGGGGGAGAGGAGAGAAAGGATGGGGGGGGGAAGAGGAGAGAAAGGTGTGGGGGGGGAAGAGGAGAGAAAGGTGTGGGGGGGGGGAGAGGAGAGAAATGTGGGGGGGGGGAGAGGAGAGAAAGGTGGGGGGGGGGAGAGGAGAGGAGAGAAAGGTGGGGGGGGGGAGAGGAGAGGAGAGAAAGGATGGGGGGGGGGGGGAGAGGAGAGAAAGGGGGGGGAAGAGGAGAGGAGAGAAAGGTGTGGGGGGGTAGAGGAGAGAAAGGTGTGGGGGGGTAGAGGAGAGAAAGGGGGGGGAAGAGGAGAGGAGAGAAAGGTGTGGGGGGGTAGAGGAGAGAAAGGTGTGGGGGGGTAGAGGAGAGAAAGGTGGGGGGGGGAGAGGAGAGAAAGGTGGGGGGGGGAGAGGAGAGAAAGGTGGGGGGGGGAGAGGAGAGAAAGGTGGGGGGGGGAGAGGAGAGAAAGGTGGGGGGGGGAGAGGAGAGAAAGGTGGGGGGGGGGGAGAGGAGAGAAAGGTGGGGGGGGGGGGAGAGGAGAGAAAGGTGGGGGGGGGGAGAGGAGAGAAAGGTGGGTGGGGGAGAAAGAGGAGAGAAAGGTGGGGGGGGGAAAGAGGAGAGAAAGAAAGAGGTGGGGGGGGGGAGGGAAGAGAGAAAGCAGGGGGCTGGAGAGAAAGAGGATGTGACCGAAAGCTTGGTCAAAGAGGAGGGCCTTAAAGGAAGAGAGGGAGGATGGAGGGGCCCAGGTGGCTGAAAGCACGGCCGCCAGTGGTGGGGTGAATGGAAGAGAAGAGGCAGAAACAGCTGGAGTTGGGGAGGGAGAGGTGTCGTGGGGTGTCAGCACTGGCGGAGGTTGCATTGATGAGGAGTAGGGTTATGGAGACATTTAAACACCGGAATGGGGATTTAAAATTTGATGGGTTGGGGAACCAGGAGCCAGTGTAGGTCAGTGATGGATGAGTGGGACTTGGAGCGGGGGAGGATACAGGCAGTAGAGTTTCGTATGAGCTGAAATTTATGGAGAATGGGAGGCCGGCCAGGAGAGAATTGGAATAATCACATCTGGAGATAACAAAGGCATGGATGAGGGCTTCAGCGAAAGATCAGCTGAGGCAGGGGCTGCGATGATGAGGGGTTGGAGTCGGCAGTCTTTGTGATGGAGTGGAAATGGGATCGAATCGGACTCTGGCTGCAAACAGTCTGCTTCACCTTGAAGTGGTGGCCTTGGGAGTGGAGGGGAAGTCTGTGGCGGGGGCCAAAGATGATGGCTTCAGTCTTCCCAAAGTTTAGCTGGAAGATATTGCAGAGTATTCAAGCCTGAATGTCTGACATGTAGTCTGACAATGCAGGGGAAGAGGTCAAGAGAGGTGGTGGGAGAGGTCGAGCTGGATGTCATCAGCGTATGTGTGGAAGCTGATCCCATATCTACGATTATGTCGATCAGGCCGAGGAGGACGAAGATGGATCATTGGGGAGGGGACTCCCAAGGTGACGAGACCCCCACATCGATATGCTGGTAGGGTGAGATGAAGTAAGGTGGGAGGAGGCTCAAGTGGAGCATAAACACCGGCATGGACCTGTTGGGCCATTTGGCCCGTTTCTGTGCTATTAATACTCTAGGGGTGGGAAGAGGCCATTGATAGAGATGCTCAGGCCAAGATCGAGCAGGAAAGAGTGATGTCCACACTCTGACATGGAAGAGATGAAGGGTTTCGCACTCCTGCTCTGTGGGGGGAGGGGTGTGTACGTAGTTTGGAGGGGGCTGGCCGTGCTCTGTTCAGGATAGGAGGGGGACGGACCACACCTGTCTGTATGGGGTTCGGTACCCTGGTCAATTTATAAACCCAGCAAAGAATAACCTTGCCACGAGTTTTATGGTGACAAGTGTTCCTTTTCATAGATGCTGACTCGATACCTTGTGTGCCCGTTGAGCTCGGTTTGTCACCGTCCCGAAGCTTGTTTCATGCTGTTTGCGAGTTTATCCGCAGCTGTCGGACTGAGAGGCCCCCTCTTGCGGAGACCTGCATTCGAGTTAACAAACAGAATCTCTGTTACATGGAGAGTTCGAGATTGGCTGAGAGCATCAGTGGCTGTCATTTGATTGAGGGGTTCTAACGACATCCCAAACCAGCGGAGCGAAGCCAGAGAGGATTCCGGACACCCTGGGACACCTGTCTCGTCTCTTCCCATTCGATGTTGTCGCTCAAAATAAATATTTTTTTTAAAACCACGACTCGGTCAGGGGTCGTGTCGCGATAACTCCCTGGCCTTCCGTCAGTGGCCGCCTTGCTGCTGAGTGAGACAGTCGTGTGATTGCCGTCGAGAGACTCGTAGATACATGAAAAGTTTCCACAGTAACATTTCACCCCGAGGCGATTTAAATCACGCCCCAGTCATGAGGGTGAAGCTCAGGCAGCTAATGACCTGCGGGTGAACCCTGAGATTACATCACAGCCTGAAGTTGCTCCCTCGTATCTATATTCTTCCTCCTTTTTCCACCAGTTTTCTCTCTTCCTCTCCTGAAGGCGCTGACTCCTTGCTGGGGCACGGTTCCACGGGCACCGGTTGCCCTCCAGTACCTCGCCCAAGTGGCCAGCCTACATCTATGAGCCTATACGGTGAGTGTCGGCAGCCCTGCAGGCTTCATGGCCGAGTCTGTCCTCGATTCTGGCCTCGCCCCGACGGCCACACAATCGCGTTTGACTGCACATTGGGAACTTTACCCCTCCTTGGAGTAGGATGGGGGGGTGCTGCCATCTGGCAGGGCAGAGCTACCCGGGCGCAGACTGGAGATCGGACCCAGAGATTACCTGGTCTGCATTCACTACCTTAGATATCAGGAGGGCCCATATACATCTATAACTATTTTGACTTGCATTTCTATAGCGCCTTTCACAACCTCAGGACATCCCAAACGCTTTACGGCAAATGAAGTACTTTTGAAGTGTAGTCACTGTTGTAATGTAGGAAAGTGTAATTTTGAGCTGAGTGAGGAGTTTCTTTATGTTGAGTTTTGGATCCAATTTCTTGTTCTGATCGATAGCATTCACACTGGAGGATTAACCGTTGCTTGAGACTTTAAATGTAGACGAGGGAGAGCTTGGCGGTCAAGAGGAGGGAGCGAGAATAGCAGGAAGTAAATCTAGCCATAGTAAATGAACAGAGACTACACTATCTAATAAAAATCCGCAGTATGCCAGAAGCACTAGGAATAGAAAGAAATAACTTACATTTATATAACCTTTCATGATCTCTTGACATGCTGGGTCAACTAAAATTTTCAAAATCGAATCAATAGATTTTTGTTAGGTAAGGGTATTGAGGGATGTAGGGAAAAGACAGGTAGATTAAGTTGAGGTTTGATCAGCCATGATTGAATAGAATGGTGGAATAGACTTGTAACTAACTGGCCTCCTCCTGTTCCTATGAGAAGCCGAAGTAGTTCACAGACAATTAACTACTTTTGAAGTGTAGTCACTGAGCCAAGCTGGAAAATGAGGAGAGATGGCTCTTTATGTTCAGGCTAACTTGGAAGTTCAGGAAGCTGAACTGATGAGTGTAAGGGCAGACACCGCATCAAATAGTTTGGCTTGAGTTAAGCAGGTGGAGGACAGAGTCTGCGACAGATTCCCTGGGCGCCATACGGCTGACAACCGATGAATATAAAATTCTTAAGGGGGCTTGACAGGATAGATCCTGGGAGGATGTTTCCCCCGGCTGGGGAGTCTAGAACTAGGGGTCACAGTCTCAGAATAAGGTTTTGCACATTTAGGACTGAGATGAGGAGAAATTTCTTCACTCGGAGGGTTGTGAATCTTTGGAATTCTCTACCCAGAGGGCTGTGGATGCTCAGTCTTTGAGTATATTCAAGGCTGAGATCAATAGGTTTTTGGACTCTGGGGGAATCGAGGGATATGGGGATCGGGCAGGAAAGTGGAGTTGAGTTCGAAGATCAGCCATGATCTTCTTGAATGGTGGAGCAGGCTTGAGGGGCCGAATGGCCTACTCATGCTCCTGTTTCTTATGTTCTTATGAATGGATAAAGGTTTACTCGAGCAAGGATGAGTGACTTCAATCAACCCAACTTAAATTGGGAATGAGGCATCCGAGGCAGAACTTGAAAGGTACGGGATTGCTCCCTGATCCAAAGTGAGTTGTATCTCGCTCTGGTTCTTGTGTCAGCAGTTAAATATCCGTAACATAGGAGTGGGGAATCATTGAGGGACAGGTGACGGCACGATTCAAATTAAGATCAAGAAATTATGTATCTAGCAGACTACAAAGGAATGCGGGACGGACTAAAATCAATGACTGAAATTTCAGTTGAGGGAATGCTATATAGCCAAGAATAATAAAGCAAAATGAAGCAAATGCCTCAAAATTAGATGAATAGACAAATTAAAATAGGGAATCACAAAGTTAAGCACAGCACAGGAGGGTAGAACTGTCGGAGGAGTGTAGGAATTTCCTGAAACAGATTAAAGGGCCGGCAGATGTAAAAAGGGCCCCGACTCCTGAGATGAATGCAGCTTAAGCCCGTGGAATTCATAGCATAAAGGAGGCCATTCGCCCATTGAGTCTGTGCCCGTGCTAGCTTTTAAACTGGCCCCACTCCAAAGACTTGAGCATGTAATCTCTAGGCTGACACTCCCAGTGCAATACTGAAGGAGTGCTGTACTGTCAGAGGTTGCATCTTTCGGATGAGACGTTCAAACCGAGGCCCCGTCTGCCCTCTGGTAGATGTAAAAAGATTCCACGGCACTATTTTGAAGAAGAGCAGGGGAGTTCTCTCCGGTGTCCTGGCCAATATTTATCCCTCAACCAACATCACTGAAAACAGATTATCTGATCATGATCACATTGCCATTTGTGGGAGCTTGCTGTGTGCAAATTGGCTGCTGCGTTTCCTACATTACAACAGTGACTACACTTCAAAAAAGCACTTCATTGGCTGTAAAGAGCTTTGGCACATCCGGTGGTCACGAAAGGCGCTGTAGAAATGCAAGGTTTTTTTTTGCTGTCTGTTGTAATCCTGCTTCCCTGCATTCTTCCCTTTTCAGATATTTAAAATTTGCTATATGGAAATTTAAACCTACAGGAAAAAAGCATTTGGAGGAGGACATTGGAGTTCTAAAAATTAAAAGTGTCGAAACTAAAGGAAATTTGTTCAAATGTTAAATGAGTATTTTCTATGAATATCCACCAGAATGTCACTAACTTGTCCAACCTGTAGTACACACTGCAGCCTAGAGGATTTTGAAGTCAGTGTGGCACAGCCACTTGATAAATTAAAGGATCTTGAGGCTATTTGATTTTCTGGGCCAGGTTGCCTGTATCCTGTGGGCTCAAAGAAATGAGAGGGAAATTTGCAGTGAACTCGCTATAAAGAGAGAACAAGCTCTCATTTATATCACGCCTTTCACATCGTCTGGACATCCCAGGGTATTACCATCGCCGAATCCCCCACCAACAACATCCTGGGGGTCACCATTGACCAGAAACTTAACTGGACCAGCCACATAAATACTGTGGCTACAAGAGCAGGTCAGAGGCTAGGTATTATTGAATGGTGGAGCAGGTTCGAAGGGCCGATTGGCCTACTCCTGCTCCTATTTCTTATGTTCTTATGCATTCTGCAGCGAGTGTCTCACCTCCTGACTCTCCAATGCCTTTCCACCATCTACAAGGCACAAGTCAGGAGTGTGATGGAATACTCTCCACTTGCCTGGATGAGTGCAGCTCCAACAACACTCAAGAAGCTCGACACCATCCAGGACAAAGCAATCCGTTTGATTGGCACCCCATCCACCACCTTAAACATTCACTCCCTCCACCACTGGCGTACCGTGGCTGCAGTGTATACCATCTACAAGATGCACTGCAGCAACTCGCCAAGGCTTCTTCGGCAGCACCTCCCAAACCCGCGACCTCTTCCACCTAGAAGGACAAGGGCAGCAGGCGCATGGGAACACCACCACCTCCAAGTTCCCCTCCAAGTCACACACCATCCTGACTTAGAAGTATATCGCCAATCCTTCATCGTCGCTGGGTCAAAATTCTGGAACTCCCTACCTAACAGCACTGTGGGAGTACCTTCACCACACGGACTGCAGCGGTTCAAGAAGGCTGCTCACCACCTTTTCGAGGGCAACTAGGGATGGGCAATAAATGCTGGACTTACCAGCGACGCCCACATCCCATTAGCGAATAAAAAAAAAAGTGGCGGCCAATTTGTGCACAGCAAGATCCCACAAGCAGTAATTCGATAAATGACCAGTTAATCTGTTTTGGCAGTGTTGGGTGAGGGCTAAATGTTGGCCAGGGCACTGGGGAGAACTCCCCTGCTGCCCTTTTGAATAGTGCCATGGGATTTTTTTTTTTACATCCACCTTGGTTTAACATCATCTCTCAAAGACAGCACCTCCAACAGTGTAGCACTCCCTCAGTACTGCACTGGATTATTTCCTTCAATGGGTCTTGAATCCACTACCTTCTGACTCGAGTGAGAATGCTGTTAACTGGACCAGATCATATATATATATATCCTGAGGTCCTGGAGGAGACTAGAGGGAGATTTTCAGGACACCTCCTATCATCATGAAGGAATCATTGGACAAGGGCAAGTTCTGTTGCAGGAGAAGCAAACACACAGTGCCTATATTTAAAAGGGGGAAAAATCTATCCCAGACAACTACCGGCCCATTAGCCTAATGCCATAGAATCATAGAAATTTACGGCACAGAAGGAAGTCGTTCAACCCATCGTGTCTGTGCTGGTCAAATAAGAGCTATCCAGCCTAATCCCACTTTCCAGCTCTTGGTCCGTAGCCCTGTAGGTTACGGCACTTCAAGTGCATATCTAAGTACTTTTTAAATGTGATGAGGGTTTCTGCCTCTACCACCCTTTCAGGCAGTGAGTTCCAGACCCCCACCACCCTCTGGGTGAAAAAAGTTCTCCTCAACTCCCCTCTAATCCTTCTACCAATTACTTTAAATCAGTGCCCCCTGATTATAGGTCCTTCCTATCCACTCTATCTAGGCCCCTCATAATTTTATACACCTCAATTAAGTCTCCCCCGGCCTCCTCTGTTCCAAAGAAAACAACCCCAGCCTATCCAATCTTTCCTTTTAGCTAAAATTCTCCAATCCTGGCAACATCCTGGTAAATCTCCTCCATACCCTCTCTAGTGCAATCACATCTTTCCTGTAATGTGGTGACCAGAATAGTACTTTAGCTGCGGCCTAACTAGTGTTTTATAGAGTTTATCAGCAAGAGGTAAATAATGGAAACTAATCTACGGCTAACATTGGAGGTTAACTTGTACAGTAATAACTAGTGGTCGGCATGGAGTTACAAGAGGCAAATGCTGCTTGACAAACCTTACCACCTTTGGGGATGTTGCAGATTGTGGAACCCCTATAAATAAATGGAAGAACTTTAATTTATATAGCGTCTTTCATGTCCTTGGGATGTCCCACAGCCAATGAGTTATTTTGAGGTGCAGTCACTGTTGCTATGTAGGCAAATACACAGCCAATTTGTTCACAACAACCTCCCACAAACCGCAAAGCAATGAATAACCGGATAATCTGCTTTTGGTGGTGGAAGGATAAATGTTGCTCTTGACACTGGGGAAAACTTCTCCCAATCGTACCATAGGATCTTTTATATTCACCTGAACAGGCAGACGGGAGTCTCCATTTAACATCTCTTTCGAAAGATGGCACCTCTGACAGTGCAGCACTCCTTCAGTACGGCATTGGTGTTTTTTTTGTACTGGAGCGGAGCTTGAATCCAAGCTAGACTGTGACCACTGAACCAAGCTGGCACTTGATACAATATACTTCATTTGGCATTTCAGAAAGCTTTGATCCACATAGATTTCTTATTAAACTAAAAGCCACAGGAATCAAGGGGAGAATATAGGACTGATTAAAAAGAATGGGGCGTACTTGTCTGATCGACAGGCGTTGAGTGGAGCCCTGCAGGGAGTCAGTGCTTGGCCCTCCATTTCTATTCTACACCTCTTGAGGATTAGAGACCTCAAGCTCGGGAGCCTGGACAATAAGTATTTAAGGAGTGTGGAGTTGAGTTCTGTCTCATCGGCACTGGTGGGTTTCCCAATGATCTGCTCACTGTTAGTCAAGGACGTGCTTTCTTACCAGGACCAAGTATTATACCTGCACTGCGAAATGCACTGGCTGTGTAACTCAGTGCCTCTAAGGCCACAAGGCCTAATTGCTGTGCTTTACTCAAGTCCGTTAGAAGCTGATTGTTCTTGGCAGATGCTCAAGTCAATAAGAGGTTTTTAAAATGTGTTCTCTGGTTGAGGGTGATGCTGGCAAGGCCGCATTTATTTTCCCATCTTGAGGGCGTTAACCATGTGGGATTGGAGTCGCATGTAGGCCAGACTGGGTAGGTTGGCAGATTCCCTTCTCTGAAGGACATTAGTGAACCATTTTGGATTTTTAACGACAGCTTTCACGGTTATTTTATCTGGTGCCAGCCCACAAATTACCAGATTTAATTAATCCAGTTTCACAACTTGGCCATGATTAGATTTGATCTCAACCTCTGGGTTACTAGGCCAGAACCGGAACATCTATGTGCTTTGTTTTACATTTAAGTGTGACAGATTTGGAAATATGCTCATGCGACACCTGAAACATGACACATCTGCCCTTACATTTTTGTATATATGTTCAAAACAATCTTTCATCTGTCTGCACTTCCTACATCAACTTTTCCAATTATAAATTGCTGTGTCCACGTAAAATGGCAGCTGGCTATGTAAACTTGTCACGCTGTAATTACACCCTCCTGCCAGTTAGAGGTACTGCAGCGCCAATAAAGTAGTTTCCATTCTAAATAAGGACAGAAATTTATAATGGAAATATAAAAACATGGGCCGAATGTATGACTTTAAAATAAGCAGGAGCAGACCTTTCGCGCCTGCTCCACCATTCAATAAGATCATGGCTGATCATCTACCTCGACTCCACTTTTCTGCACTATCTCCATATCCCTTGGTTGCCTTAGTATCTCAAAATCTATCGATCTCTGTCTTGAATATCCTCAACGACTGAGCCTCCACAGCCCTCTGGGGTAGAGAATTCCAAAGATTCACAACCCTTTGAGTTGGGGACTGAATTCATCTGTCTGCCCTGGTCCATTTGTCCCGAGTGATAGGAACAGGAGGAGGCCATTCAGCCCCTCAAGCCATTCAATTGGAATATGGTTGATCTGTATCTCCATTCCATTTTTCCGCCTTTGATCCATATCTCTTGATACCCTTAGCTAGCAAAAATCTAGCAATCTTGGTCTTGAATATTTAAGAACATAAGAAATAGGAGCGAGAGTAGGCCATTTGGCCCCTCGAGCCTGCTCCGCCATTCAATAAGATCATGGCTGATCATCTACCTCAACTCCACTTTCCTGCACTATCCCCATATCCCTTAATTCCCTTAATATCCAAAAATCTATTGCTCTCTGTCTTGAATATACTCAATGACTGAGCCTCCACAGCTCTCTGGGGTAGAGAATACCAAATATTCACCACCCTCAGTGAAGAAATTTCCCCTCATCTCAGTCCTAAATGGCCGACCCCTTATTCTGAGACACTGACCTCTGGTTCTAGACTCCCCAGCCAGGGGAAACATCCTCCCTGCATCTACCCCGTCAAGCCCTGTAAGAATTTTGTATGTTTCAATGAGGTCATACCTCATTCTTCTAAACTCTAGAGAATATAGGCCTAGTCTACTCAATCTCTCCTCATAGGACAATCCCCTCATCCCAGGAATCAGTCTGGTGAACCTTCGCTGCACTCCCTCTATGGCAAGTATATCCTTCCTTGGGTAAGGAGACCAAAACTGTACACAATACTCCAGGTGTGGCCTCACCAGGGCCCTATATAATTGCAGTAAGACATCTTTACTCTTATACTCAAATCCTCTTGTAATAAAGGCCAACATGCCATTTGCTTGCTGTACCTGCATGTTAACTTTCAGTGATTTGTGTACAAGGACACCCAGGTCCCTCTGAACACCATTTCCCAATCTCTCACCATTTAAAAAAAATACTTTCTATTTTTCCTACCAAAGTGGATAACTTCACATTTCTTCACAATATATTCCATTTACCATGTTCTTACCCACTCACTTAGCTTGTCTATATCCCCTTGAAGCCTCCTTGCATCCTCCTCACAACTTACATTCCCACCCAGCTTTGTATCATCAGCAAACTTGGCTATATTACATTTGGTCCCCTCATCCAAATCATTGGTATGGATTGTGAATAGCTGAGGCCCAAGCACTGATCCTTGCAGTACCCCACTAGTTGCAGCTTGCCAACCCGAAAATGACCTGTTTATTCCTACTCTCTCTTTTCTGTCCATTAACCAATCCTCAATCCATGCTAGTACATTACATCCCATGAGCCCTAATTTTGTTTAATAACCTCTTGTGTGACACCTTATCGAATGCCTTCTGAAAATCCAAATACACAACATCCACTGGTTCCCCCTTATCTATTCTGCTCGTTACAACCTCAAAAAACTCTTAACAGATGCGTCAAACATGATTTCCCTTTCATAAATCCGTGTTGACTCTGCCCAATCCTATTATTTTCTAAGTGTCCTGTTACCACGTCCTTAATAATAGATTCTAGCATTTTCCCTACTACTGATGTCAGGGTAACTGGTCTGTAGTTCACCGTTTTCTCTCTCCCTCTTTTCTTAAATAGTGGGGTTACATTTGCTATCTTCCAATCCGTGGGAACCATTCTAGAATCTATGGAATTTTGGAAAATGACACCTAATGCATCTACTGTCTCTATAGCCACCTCTTTCAAAACCCGAGGATGTAGGCAATCGGGTCCAGGAGATTTATCTGCTTTCGGTCCCATTAATTTCTCCAGTACTATTTTTTTTTTTAACTAATACTAATTTCTTTCAGTTCCTTATTCTCGCTAGACCCTTGGTTCTCCACTATTTCCGGGAAGTTTTTTTGCGTCTTCTTCCATGAAGACAGACACAAAGTATTTGTTTAATTTCTCTGCCATTTCTTTATTCCCCATTATAATTTCTCCTGTCTCAGCCTGTAAGGGACCCACATTTACTTTTACTAATCTTTTCCTTTTTACATACCTATAGAAGCTTTTACAGTCCGTTTTTATGTGACTCGCTCATTTACTCGCATTCTATTTTCCCTTTATCAATTTCTTGGTCCTCCTTTGCTGAATTCTAAAATCCTCCCAATCCTCAGGCTTACTACTCTTTTTGACAACATTATAAGCCTCTTCCTCTGATCTAATACTATCTTTAACTTCTCTTGTTACCACTTTTCCTGTGGGGTTTTTGTGCCTTAAAGGAACGTATATTTGTTGTAAATTATGTATTAATTCTTTAAATGCTAGCCATTGCTTGTCTACCGTCATACCTTTTAATGTAGTTTCCCAATCTACCGTAGCCATCTTGCCCCTCATACCTACGTAGTTTGCTTTGTTTAGATTTAAGACCCTAGTTTCGGATTTAACTAAATCACTTTCAATCTCAATATAAAATTCTATCATATTATGGTCACTCTTCCCTAAAGGCCCCTTTACTACAAGGTTATTAATTAACCTTTTCTCGTTGCACAATACTAGATCTAAAATAGCCTATTCCCTAGTTGGTTCCTCAACATACTGATCTCAAACTATCTTGCATACATTCCATGAATTCGTCCTCCACACTGTTGCTGCAAATTTGGTTTGCCCACTCTATATGTAGATTAAAGTCCCCCATGATTACTGTATTACCCTTGTTACATGCGACTCTTAATTTCCTGATTTATACACTGCCCTACATTACAACTACTGTTTGGGGGCCTATAAACAACTCCCACCAATGTTTTCTGCCCCTTGCTGTTTCTTAGCTCCACACAAACGGATTCTACTTCTTAATATTCGGAGCTAAGATCCTTTCTCTGTACTGTCTTTATCCCATCTTTTATTGCCAGGGCTACCCCATCTCCTTTTCCATTTTGCCTATCTCTTTTATAAAAAAAAAAGAGGTATCCTGGAATATTTAGTTCCCAACCTTGGCCACATTGCAACCACGTCTCCGTAATGGCTATTAGATCAAACCTATTACTGTAATTTCTGTCTACGCTATTAATTCATCTATTTCATTGCAATTGCTTCGCGCATTCAAATATAATGCCTTTAGCTTTGACTTATTTCTATTTTTCCTTGATGTCACCTTAATCACTGATGCCTTATTACCTTTGTTATTCTCTCTGTCCCTTCCTGACCCACTCTGCTTATTTTTACCCAAAACTCTACTCTGCTCTAGAGCCTTGACATTTCTCTCATTGCTTTTAAATTTACTCTTTCCTGAATCCTCCCACCCCCCTTCATTAGTTTAAAGCCCTGTCTACTGCCCTAGTTATTCGATTTGCCAGGACACTGGTCCCAGCCCATTTTAAGTGGAGCCCATCCCAATGGAACAGCTTCCTCTTTCCCCCAGTACTGGTGCCAGTGTCCCATGAACTGAAACCCCTTCTTCCCAAACCACTCTTTGAGCCACGCATTTAAACCTCTAATCTGTTTGTCCCTATGCCAATTTGCATCTGAGATTATTACCTTTGAGGTTCTGCTTTTTAATTTGGATTCTAGCTCCTCAAACTCACTCAGCAAAACCCCAGCCTCAACAGATTTTTGGGGGAGTGAGTTCCAGATTTCCACTACCCTTTGTGTGAAAATGTGCTTCCTGAATAGCTTGGCTCTAATTTTAAGATTATGCCATCTTGTTCTAGATTCCCCCACCAGAGGGAATAGTTTCTCTGTATCTACCCTATCGAATCCCTTAATCATTTTGAAAACCTTGATTAGATCACCCCTCAACCATATAAACTCGAGGGAATACAAGCCTAGTTTATGCAACCTCTCTTCCTAATTTAACACTCTAAGCCCCGGTATCATTCTGGTGAACCTGCGCTGCACCCCCTCCAAGGCAGATATATCCTTCCTGAGATGCGGGGCCCAGAACTGAACGCAGTGTCCAGATGGGGTCTGACCAAGGCTCTACAACTGAAGCATCACTTCCTCACTTAAATTCCAAGCCCCATGAGAAAAAGGCCATCATTCCATTAGTTTTTTTGATTACTTTTTATACCTGTGCAGTAGCTTTTAGTGATTTGTGTATATGGACACCCAAATCCCTTTGCTCCTCCACAGCTCCTCGTCTCTCACCATTAAGAAAATATTCAGATTTGTCTTTCTCAGATCCAAAGTGGATGACCTCACACTTCCGCACATTGAACTCCATCTGCCACAGTTTTGCCCACTCACTTAGTCTGTCTGTCTCTTTGTAACTTCCTCCTCCCATCCACACAACTTACGGTGCCTCCCAACTTAGTGTAATTTGCAAACTTGGATATACAACACTCTATTCCTTCACCCAAGTGATTAATATATATGGTGAAAAGCTGAGGCCCCAGTACAGATCCCTGGGGAACGCCACTTGTCACATCCCGCCAATCAGAGAACAAACACTTTATCCCCACTCTGTCTGCTGCCTTCCAACCAATTACAGCCCATGTCACAAGGTTCCCTCCAATTCCATGTGCTCTCATTTTTGCTAATAATCTCTTGTGTAGAACCTTATCAAATGCCTTCTGGAGGTCCTTATAGACAACATCCATAGACACTCCCCCTACCCACCATACTCAAAATAATTCCGCTAGATTAGTCAGATGACCTCTACTCTTCCCACATCCAAGCTGACTCTCTTTGATCAACTGATGCCTGCTCAAGAGTCCCAACGTGTTAAACCAGGACTGTTAAGAGCAGTGTAAATGAAGCAGCCTATTCCCATCCGTAGCATGAGGCCTGAGCTGCGCTTGCTGTCTGGTGTTGTGCGTTGCTATTGTCTATACTTGGTGTGGAGTTGACTTATCAGTTGCGGTATTGATCAGATTGTTTTTGATTTTCAAAATTGTAGAGCTTCCATACGGCTGGGAAAAGATCAGCGATCCTGTTTATGGTTTCTACTACATTGAGTAAGTTTCACCACCCCCCCCCCCCCCCCCCCCCCCTCAACCCCCACAAAAAGGTAAAACTAGATCTGTTCATTAGTCCCAGCGTTTTAGACATCGAACGTTCTGCTGGAGGGTCTTTGCACCTCGTTTCATCTGCTGTCGCGCTGCTCATTAAATCACCGGTGGTGCTGCGAGGGCTGAATATGGCATTCCTCTCCTTCCCCCCCCCCCCCCACCCCCACCCCCGATGGGCAATACATAGCTGCAGGTTTTTCCCGGTTCAGTTATTTTCTCGAGTTTTTATTTTTGGATAATAATTAGTCCTGTTGTATCGCACTCGCTGCATTGGCAGCCTGTTCCCAGGCTCCAGACACAAGCCCCCTCTGTTTCAGGAAAAATTATTTTCCCCCTTCTCCTTTTGCCTGCCTCCCTCCCCTCCTCCCTGTAGCTGGCACACGGGGATATGGTTCTACCACCCCGAGCCACTTTCTGGTAACTTACCCAACCGACCAAGTGGCTTCTGTTTCCGTGGCATGTTTGGGAAAAGGTCGAGTGACCCGGAGGGCATCATACAGCATCGACTGCACCTTAATTCTGAGTCACTTTATCCCAGTACACAAAGTCACTCGGGTAGCTGAGACCCTGAGTGACTCTGGGAATCCGGTGGTCGGGGGGGGGGGGGGGGGTGGGTGGTGGTCGGGGGTGGGGGGGGGGGATGGTGGGAGATGTCTGCTGGTAGAAGTGTGCACCATGTTGCTCAGACTGAGTTATCTTTCTCTGTCTCTCTTTTTGCCCCCTCCCTTCCTCTTTCTCTTCAGCCACATAAACCAGAGGACCCAGTTCGAGAACCCGGTTATTGAAGCAAAGCGGAAGAAGCAGCTGATCCTTCAGCGGGACAGTCAGCGAGGGGTGCACGGGGATCAGCGGCCAGGTACAGGAACCCACATTTAATAAGAAGGAACTTGCATTTCTACAGCGTCTTTCATGACCTCAGGATGTCCCAAAGCGCTTTACAGCCAGTACTTTTGAAGTGTTGTCACTGTACTAATGTAGGAAACGTGGCAGGCAATTTGCGCACCGCAAGCTCCCACAAACAGCAATGTGACAATGACCGGAGTTTTTAGATGTTGGTTAAGGTATAAATATTGGGCAGGACACCGGGGAGAAGACAGGAGAGTTCTTCCCGGTGTCCTGGTCAATATTTATCCCTCCCCCAACAGTTGGGATTTTAACGACAATCCAGCAGATTTCCTGGTTGCCAGCTTCAGGTTTATTGAATTCAAAACTCACAACTCGCCATGGTGGGATTTGGATTCACGACCTCTGGGTTGCTGTAGTTCAGTCCCAGAACCAATACACGACTGCACCCAGCATCAGAACTGTTCAGAGCAAACGCATTATTCGGTGTTTAAAAAGAAAGACTTGCATTTATATAGGAAACGCAGCAGCCAATTTGCGCACAGCAAGCTCCCACAAACAGCAATGTGATAATGACCAGATAATCTGGTTTAGTGATGTTGGTTGAGGGATAAATATTGGCCCAGGACACCAAGGAGAACTCCCCTGCTCTTCCTCGAAATAGTGGCCGTGGGATCTTTTACATCCACCTGAGAGCGCAGACGGGGCCTCGGTTTAACGTCTCATCCGAAAGACGGCACCTCCGACAGTGCAGCACTGGGAGTGTCGGCCTAGATTTTTGTGCTCAAGTCTCTGGAGTGGGACTTGAACCCACAACCTTCTGGCACGGAGGCGAGGGAGGTCTACCCACTGAGCCATGGCTGACAGTTTAAAACTATAACTCGCCTTCACAAATACAAACGGACTGCTGATTCTACGTCTGATGTTCCTGCAGCGCTCAGCTGGAAATACACACAGAGACACACACACCCTCCCTTTTCCCTTCCCTTTCACTTTCTAAACGCGTGCAATCTGGTTAAAACTGCCCACCATGCGCACATAGGGGCTTGTTCTGTCATGGTGTTCGAGATGCTGAGACAGGAGGAGGGCGAGGGGAAGGACAGACAGAGAGAGAGAGAGGGGACATGGGGAAGGGAAGAGAGGGGGAGAGGAAGGAGATGGAGAGGGGTAGAAGGGCGAGTGTGAAGGTAGCTGAGGGAGGCAGTCAGTTTCCTGGTTTAGCAGTTTAGTGGTTAATTTAAAGCAAATATTTGCCAGTGCAGTTATTTGTTCTGCCTGAAACTTCTGAGATCGCTCGAGCCCCTAGTGTTCACATAACCGCCTCCGACCCGATACCTCATGTATCCACGCACCTCACTCCAGTTTCTGTTTGTAGAACGAGGGCTATTTGGGTTGTTTTAAGGAGAGTCTTAAAAAAGGAAAGAGGTAGAGAGACGGAGAGGTTTGAGGAGAGAATTCCGGAGCTTAGGGCCCAGGCAGCTGAAGGCACTGTCTAGCCGCCACTTTTCAGTTTAATTCTTGTTGCTTCTACCTTTCCTCCCCACCACACCAGAGAGGCCGATGTTTACTCGGGACCCCTCCCACCTTCAGGGGATGCTCATCAGGACCACGCTGCAGAAGAGTGCCATGGGGTTTGGGTTCACAATCATCGGAGGGGACAGCCCGGACGAGTTCCTGCAGGTGAAGAATGTGATTCAGGACGGCCCTGCTGCTCAGGACGGGAACATGCTGGCAGGCAAGTGATGTGTTTCCTACTGAATGTTATCGGGCATTTCCAGACTTGACACTGTCAAAGAGCTTCCCCCCACAGTGGCATACAGAGTGCAGGGGGCAGGTGCTGGCTGGAGTGGGAGTGGGGAATAGTAGACCAAGGGGAGAGGGGGGAGCTGTAGACCATTGGGAGAGTGGGAACGAGTGGCCTATGGGGGGAGGGAGCGCAGGTGTTGGAGACTGGAGCTTCCTTGAGTGAGACAGAGTTCAAGTGGCCCTAGGGGGAAGGTGCAGGTGGATGTGACACTGGGGCAAGGGACTGCGTGGAGTGGCTCTGGAAACTGGTGCCAGTGGGTGGGTAGATGCCTGGGGCAAACACTATTTCTCTGCATTTGTTGGTTTTCCACGTGGTTATTGCATCAGTCTGGTATTTATTTTAGTGCAGATAAAGATCTGGAGTTGCCTCACTCTGCTCGCCTTAGCAAGTCTGTAGTTTGGTGTACGTGGATCTGATTGTGTAATCAAATGGTTAATGTGTGCTTTGCACTCTTATCGACAGGTGATGTCATTGTGTACATAAACAGCACTTGTGTCCTTGGGCAGACTCACGCTGATGTTGTGCAGCTTTTCCAGTCCGTCCCCATCAACCAGACGGTGAAGTTGATCCTGTGCCGCGGTTACCCGCTTCCCACCGACGCCCAGGTGCCGACCCTCGACGTAGTGACCGCCACCCCCGTCCTGGACGGGCTGCCTGTGGCGGGGAAGCAGGCTGCTGCCGGGGGCCAGAGCCTGCCGGCCCCGCCTGGGCTCGCCGAGCACAACGGGAGCGAGGCCCCCGCCCCAGTCGCCGAGCGTTTAAACGGACCTTACATGGGCCTGACCGAGGACCGGTCCTCCATGACCTCATCGGGCGGATCGCAGCCCGAGGCGCTGACCATCCCGCTGCTGAAGGGGCCGAAGGGTTTCGGCTTTGCCATCGCGGACAGCCCGGCCGGACAGAAGGTGAAGATGATCCTGGACAGTCAGTGGTGCAAAGGTCTACAGAAGGGCGACGTGATCAAGGAGATCAACCAGCAGAGCATGCAGCAGCTCAGCCACGTCCAGGTGGTGGACATCCTCAAGGAGTGGCCTGTGGGCAGTGAAATATCTCTGCTGGTGCAGCGAGGAGGTTTGTCCGCGCACTATTGTCACCTCGCGCACTAATTGCTTTTTGAGACATTCCCCTTCAAAAGATTGCCAGTTTAACTCTCTCGGTCTCGATGTACAGTTCTGGTCTCCATATTTTTAAACAAAAAAAGGATATAGAGGCACTGGAGAACGTGCAAAGAAAGATTTACAAGGATGATACCAGATCGGAGAGGTTATAACTATCAGGAAAGATTGAACAGGCTGGGGCTCTTTTCTCTAGAAAAGAGAAGGCTGAGGGGGTGACCTGATAGAGGTCTTTGAAATTATGTAAAGGTTTGATAGGGTAGACTTGGAGAGAAGATGTTTCCACTTGTGGGGGAGACCGGAACTAGGGGCCATCATTATAAGATAGTCACTAATAAATCCAATAGGGAATTCAGGAGAAACTTTTTTACCCAGAGAGTGGTGAGAATGTGGGACTCACTACCACAGGGAGTAGTTGAGGCGAATAGTATTGATACATTTAAGGGGAAGCTCGATAAGCACATGAGAGAGAAAGGAATAGAAGCTTATGCTGATGGGGTGAGATGAAGTAGGGTGGGAGGAGGCTCGTGTGGAGCATGGACCAGTTGGGCCGAATAGCCTGTTTCTGTGCTGTAAATTCTATGCATTCGCCCTGGACTCCGATCCCAGCTTGCTGGTTTCCCTCTTTTTTTCCCATTACATTGCGAATTTGACCTCTTCAAACGGAACTCGTGTCCAAATAACACTGACTGTATGGAGCTCTGAATTAAAATGTGGATAGTCTTGTGGATCCACTGTTGTCGTCCCTTCTGACCCTGAACTGCTGCACAAACCCCGTTGTGTAAAGCTGATGAAAGATGTGCGATATAATCTGGAATGCACTGCATGAGAGGGGTGGTGGAGGCAGACTCAATCGTGGCTTTCAAAAGGGAATTGGATAAGTACCTGAAGGAAAAAATTTGCAGGGCTACGGGGTAAGGGTGGAGGAGTGGGACTAGCTGAAGTGCTCTTGCAGAGAGCCGGGACAGGCCAAATGACCGCCTTCTGTGCTGTAACCATTCTATAAAACTAAACTCAAATTATGGAGCAGATTGTGGCTTCAGCTGAATTTCTTCCGAGTGATATCTGAGCTCAGTCCTGCTGTCAGGCCTTGCTTTTTTTTAATCCTGCCTCCCTCCTTCCCCTCTCTCTCTCTCTCTCTCTCTCTCTCTCTCTCTCTCCTTTCTCTCTTTCTCTCTTTTTCTCTCTTTACTCCCCCTTCCTCTTTCCTGTTAATGTGATTTCTGTTCTTTTTACAGGTCCTTCTTCACCTGCTAAAATGATAAAAACCGTAAGTTTCAAAGCTTTTTTTTGCTAACACTGGTGGGAGTGGGACCAGGGGCTCTTTGCGTTCGTACATGTCCCTCCCAGCGGGAGTTAACTTGACAGTGTTTGGGAGCAAGAACCCAGGCTGACCCTCTCTCACCTCCAGGCAATGCAGATCTGCTGAAACCAAATGTAACATCCTCATTGCCATGGGACATTGAACCAGGGACCTGCTGATCGGTGGGACTTAGTGCTGGTCTGATAAAGCTTTTATTCACTAGGCCACTGACTGAGCTTCTGAAAAATTCTTTACACGACCTTCTGGTGAATGGTTCAAATCTCACCAATCCCCTCGTTACTGTGCAGTAGATGGGCCGTGGTTTTGCCTTTTTCAATTTTTTGCGATAATCAATGGCACAAGCTCGCCATCCCACAATCTAACCTAAACACATCTAGAGTGTGAATGCAGAAATGTTACCCAGAGTTGTGTATATGTGTGTACACGTGTAAAGTGTCAGCTGTGACTCTCGCCGCGGAGTCAGAAGGTTGTGGGTTGAAGCCCCCACTCCAGAGACTTGAGCACCAAATCTAGGCTGATACTCCCACTGTAGTACTGAGGGAGTGCTGCACTGTCAGAGGTGCCGTCTTCCAGTTGAGACGTTAAACCAAGGCCCCGTCTGCCCCCTCAGGTGGACGTAAAAGATCCCACGGCACTATTTTGAAGAACAGTAGAGGAGTTATCCCGGTGTCCTGGCCAATATTTATCCCTCAATCAACATCACAAACAGGTTATCTGGTCATTATCACATGGTTGTTTGTGGGACCTTGCTGTGTGAAAATTGGCTGCCGCGTTTCCTACGTTACAACAGTAGGAAAAAATTTAAAGGGACTGTGCACAGAAAAAAAAATTAGAGGGAACATTGGTGGATGGCAGGAATGATTAAATGACAAAAGGGATAATGGTGCAAGGCAAAATCGGGGTGGTAATGGGTCAAGTAAAGAAACAATAGATGGGTCCAGAGGAGGGGTAAATAGTTACAGCAGAATAGAGAGGGGGAGGGAAGCCTGGAAAAGCTGGCAAAGAGGAGAAGGCTCCCACAGCTCGGGATTGTGACAGAGAAAGGCAGGGAGCCCCCTGGGGTACGGACCTACAATTGCTGCCTTGTATTGGTGCTTTCTATGTAACTTCCTTGTATTATGTAGATTTTTTTATTTTAAATTTTTTTTTTTTCTTTCCCCCACCCCCAACTCTCTTTCCTAGACTTTGGAGCAAGACGAAAGTCAAGCAAGTTCTCAGAATCTCTCCCCGGGCCTCCCCCTCCCTCAGCCCATGCCCTTCCCTCCCAACGCTGTGCGGCCCTCCTCCCCCAAACGTGACCCCACCGAGGTGTACGTACAATCCAAGACGATATTCGACAGCAAACGTAAGTGAAGTTCCGATGGAGTGGTGGAGCGCGGGCCAACATAGGGTGCTGTGAACTGCATAGTCAATGGTGTCGGTGTGGGGAATACATTACTCCTCATTAGGACTGTGGGATTCTGGTGACCCGGGTGAAGGCGATGGGGACTTGTTCTGTTCACTGTTATTTCTAAGTGATATCTGTCTGGAGGTATGGAAGGTGGGGAGCATCTAAAGATGGGGCGTCTTGTGTGGTAAAGCAGCAAGGTCAAATCGAGAAACTGAACACTGGAATCCATATATATTAGTTCCAGGATGTTGCTAACACTGGCACATTAATTGCCCTTGCTGAGTTGTCCTGAGATGGTGATGGTGGTGGGCTGTCTTCTTGAGATCATTGTGTTATAGCTAGCCACTTTAGTGGGCATTAAGAGTCAGCCATGTAGGGTCGGACTGGGGTCACTGTGAAGGATGTAAGTGAACCAGTTTATGACAGTCCGGCAGTTTTCATGGTTATTTTACTGGTGCCAACCCACCAGATTTATTCAGTGCAATTTCAGAACTAGCCTTGGTGGGATTTGAACTCGTGACCTCGCAGTTGCTAGTCCAGCATCCGAGCCATAAGGCCACTGCACCCAATAACTCAACTTAATGATGTAATTCACACTGACCCTGAAAATGCCGGGTTGTATTACACTGACTGGATGTCCCGACTGATTTATCTATCTTCGTTTTTGGAGTGAGCTGTTTTCCTGTTAACATTGCGATTCTACCTTGCTTCCCCGGTGGCTCTGAGCGGATTTAGTCAGTATCTGTGCCATGCAGACCCAAGGAAGGTTCCAGCTTTCACCCCTAGTCTATGCTGAGCTGTCCCATCTGGCAGAGCATCGAGGTATGCTGCAATCGCCCCTGGGGATAGGGTAGAGAACAGTGTTAGCTGTGGCTCAGTGGGTAGCACCCTCGCCTCTGAGTCAGAAGGTTGTGAGTTCAAGTCCCACTCCAGAGACTTGAGCACAAAAGTCTAGGCTGACACGCCAGTGCAGTGCTGAGGGAGTGCTGTCTTTCAGATGAGACATTAAACCAAGGCCCCATCTGCTCTCTCAGATGGACATAAAGGATCCCATGGTACTATTCACCAAAACAGATTACCTGGTCATCATCACATTGCTGTTTGTGGGAGCTTGCTGTGTGCAAATTGGCTGCTGCGTTTCCCACATTATAACACTGATTCCACTTCAAAAGTACTTCATTGACTGTAAAGCCCTTTGGGACGTCCGGTGGTCATGAAAGGCGCTATAGAAATGCAAGTCTTTGTTTTTTTTTATCAGTTAAAAGTTCTTGCTCCCGATCCCAATCCAGTGATTGAGGGTGTCAAAAAACTTTCTGACACCTGCCATCTCTGCTCAATATTTGGACAACTAATGTGTCCAGCCAGAGAGAGGGTCAGGAGAGGAGGAGAGGGAAAGAACCCAGCAATCACTCAATGTGTTAATGAGCAAACAGTCCCGTTTATTGACCGCCTCTGTCAAACCCAATTCCATTTTGAACGGGCATTGCCCTCACCAGGGTGCGATCCGTCATGTGCCTGTTCTCTGGGAGTTAACCATGATCTGAGGTCAGTGCTACACAGTACTCCGCCTGGGCATCCTGCGGGTTGAGGACTGAGCCAGTTGCCCAGTAAAGCAGAGCGCAGTCTGACCTTTCACTCAGTTGCTTGAAGTGCGGGAGCAGACTGTGGTTTCAGACTCCGCTCCGAATGCAGGCTGCAAGCGGAGGACTGACTGCCGTTCCGTCCTGTATCCTGGCGAATGGATTCAAGGTAGAGAAAGGAAATTCTGACCTGCTGGGTCAGTTGTGCTATGTAAATATTAAGAGTTGCTTTGATTGCACGCAACTTGGACTGGCTACTGCATCACCTCTGACCCCCTTCCATGTTTCCTCGTCCTTTAGCCCCAAATACGAAGGACATCGACATCTTTCTGCGTAAGCTGGAGAGTGGATTTGGATTCAGAGTGCTGGGTGGTGATGGGCCGGACACACCTGTAAGTTTTCACCCTCCAAGTGTCTCTCTCCCTCCCTCTCTCTCCCTCCCTCTCTCTCCCTCTCTCTCTCCCCCTCTCTCTCTCCCCCTCTCTCTCTCTCCCCCTCTCTCTCTCCCCCTCTCTCTCTCCCCCTCTCTCTCTCCCCCTCTCTCTCTCCCCCTCTCTCTCTCCCCCTCTCTCTCTCCCCTCTCTCTCCCCCTCTCTCTCCCCCTCTCTCTCTCCCCCTCTCTCTCTCCCCCTCTCTCTCTCCCCCTCTCTCTCTCCCCCTCTCTCTCTCCCCCTCTCTCTCTCCCCCTCTCTCTCCCCCTCTCTCTCTCCCCCTCTCTCTCTCCCCCTCTCTCTCTCCCCCTCTCTCTCTCCCCCTCTCTCTCTCCCCCTCTCTCTCTCCCCCTCTCTCTCTCCCCCCCTCTCTCTCCCCCCCTCTCTCTCCCCCCCTCTCTCTCCCCCCCCTCTCTCTCCCCCCCTCTCTCTCCCCCCCCTCTCTCTCCCCCCCTCTCTCTCCCCCCCTCTCTCTCCCCCCCTCTCTCTCCCCCCCTCTCTCTCCCCCCCTCTCTCTCCCCCCCTCTCTCTCCCCCCCCTCTCCCCCCCCTCTCTCCAAGTCTCTCCAAGTCTCTCCCTCTCCCTCCAAGTCTCTCCCTCTCCTTCCCTCCAAGTCTCTCCCTCTCCTTCCCTCCAAGTCTCTCCCTCTCCTTCCCTCCAAGTCTCTCCCTCTCCTTCCCTCCAAGTCTCTCCCTCTCCTTCCCTCCAAGTCTCTCCCTCTCCTTCCCTCCAAGTCTCTCCCTCTCCTTCCCTCCAAGTCTCTCCCTCTCCTTCCCTCCAAGTCTCTCCCTCTCCTTCCCTCCAAGTCTCTCCCTCTCCTTCCCTCCAAGTCTCTCCCTCTCCTTCCCTCCAAGTCTCTCCCTCTCCTTCCCTCCAAGTCTCTCCCTCTCCTTCCCTCCAAGTCTCTCCCCCTCTCCTTCCCTCCAAGTCTCTCCCCCTCTCCTTCCCTCCAAGTCTCTCCCCCTCTCCTTCCCTCCAAGTCTCTCCCTCTCCTTCCCTCCAAGTCTCTCCCTCTCCTTCCCTCCAAGTCTCTCCCTCTCCTTCCCTCCAAGTCTCTCCCTCTCCTTCCCTCCAAGTCTCTCCCTCTCCTTCCCTCCAAGTCTCTCCCTCTCCTTCCCTCCAAGTCTCTCCCTCTCCTTCCCTCCAAGTCTCTCCCTCTCCTTCCCTCCAAGTCTCTCCCTCTCCTTCCCTCCAAGTCTCTCCCTCTCCTTCCCTCCAAGTCTCTCCCTCTCCTTCCCTCCAAGTCTCTCCCTCTCCTTCCCTCCAAGTCTCTCCCTCTCCTTCCCTCCAAGTCTCTCCCTCTCCTTCCCTCCAAGTCTCTCCCTCTCCTTCCCTCCAAGTCTCTCCCTCTCCTTCCCTCCAAGTCTCTCCCTCTCCTTCCCTCCAAGTCTCTCCCTCTCCTTCCCTCCAAGTCTCTCCCTCTCCTTCCCTCCAAGTCTCTCCCTCTCCTTCCCTCCAAGTCTCTCCCTCTCCTTCCCTCCAAGTCTCTCCCTCTCCTTCCCTCCAAGTCTCTCCCTCTCCTTCCCTCCAAGTCTCTCCCTCTCCTTCCCTCCAAGTCTCTCCCTCTCCTTCCCTCCAAGTCTCTCCCTCTCTCTCCCTCTCCTTCCCTCCAAGTCTCTCCCTCTCTCTCCCTCTCCTTCCCTCCAAGTCTCTCCCTCTCCCTCCCTCCCTCCTAATGTCTGACTCCCTGCCTCCCTCCCCTCCGAGTGTGTCTCTTCCTCCCTCCCTCCCTCCCAGTGCCTCCCTCTCTCCACGTGTTATCTTATCTTCCCTATTGGATTTCTTGGTGACTCTTATATTGATGGCCTCTAGTTATGCTCTTCCCCACAAGTGGAAACACTCTCTCTGTATCCACTCTATCAAAACCTTTCATAATTTTAAAGACCTCTATTAGGTCACCCCTCAGCCTTTTTTCAAGAGAAAAGAGACCCAGCCTGTTCATCCTTTCCTGATATGTATACCCTCGCATTTCTGGTATCATCCTTGTAAATCTTCTCTGCACCCTCTCCAGTGCCCCTCTCCTTTTTATAATATGGTGACCAGAATTGTACGCAGTACTCTAAGTGTGGTCTAACCAAGGTTCGATGCAGGTTTAGCATAACTTCCCTACTTTTCAATTGTATCCCTCTCTAAATAAACCCTAGTGCTTGGTTTGCTTTTTTTTATGGCCTTGCTAACCTGTGTCACAACTTTTAGTGATTTGTGTATTTGTGCTCCGAGATCTAATAGCCATAACGGAGACATGGTTGCAAAGTGGCCATGGTTGGGAACTAAATATTCCAGGATAATTAACTTTTAAAATGGCAGCCATGCTGTTGTGAGCACAGAGTGTAAGCGATTGCTGACTGCAGCTCGAAGGCCATTCACTACAGCAGGTGTCAGGAAGCACTTAACACAAAGGGTGGTGGAAATCGGGAACTCTCCTCCAAAAGGCTGTGGGTGCTGGGGGTCAATTGAAAAATTCAAGACTGAGGGATAGATTTTTGTTCGGCAAGGGTATTAAGGGTTACTGACTCAAGGCGGGTAAATGGAGTTAAGGTACAAATCAACCACGATCTAAAGTGAATGGCGGAACAGGCTCGATGGGCTGAATGGCCTCCTCCTGCTCCTAGGTGTCAGCAAGTGGAACAGTCAGTCAGTTGGCCTCTCTTCCATGTAACAAGTAGATTGTTACTGTTGGCAGCAACGTTCCCTCCAAAGCTGCGCAGCCCGGGACCGGCTTTTCCTACATTAAATTTCGCGCATGCGTGAAACTGTGAATGGGCCGCACACCCAAACACAAATCAGGGGGAACATTGGCTGGCAGTGGACAGACACAGTAAAGAGTGCGTGAGACAAGCGAGAAGATGATAGACACGAAGGACTCGGGACCTGAAGACACTGTAACCAGTGCTATAGTAATGAGCTTTCTGTGTAGCTGTGGGTTAGACAGAATTTCTCAGCATGTGCTGCAGTCTGTCGACCCCCGAGAACAGTGCCGTGTCGGTCTGTTGCGTTTCTCCCACCAAGGTTCGGTTGATGTGATATAAACGTTGGAAGTCATGTAGACTTGGGGCTAAAATGCCTTTTTATTCTCCAACCCCCCCCCCCCCAATATCAGGTTCTAATCGGAGCGATAATCCCACTGGGGGCAGCTGAGAGAGACGGGCGACTTCGTGTGGCCGATGAGCTGCTCTGTGTCGACGGGGTCTCGGTTAAAGGGAGGCCCCATCGCTTCGTGCTGGACTTGATGCAAAATGCGACTCGAAACAGCCAGGTGCTGCTGTCGGTGAGGAGAAACGTCCTTCCTGCTGGTGAGTGTGACTGCGCAGTGGGCACCTGATGTGGGACGTGGGGGGAGAGAGAGCAGCACCTGTTCAAACCCTCGCCGTTCCTACGAGAGGGGAGCACCACTAGTGTCCCTGCATCACTGTTCAGCCTGAGGTTTTCATTTGAAACCTATCAGATTCTGAGGGGCATTGACAGGGTAGATGCTGAGAGGTTGTTTCCCCTGGCTGGAGAGTCTAGAACTAGAGGGGCACAGTCTCAGGATAATGGGTTGGCCATGCAAGACTGAGATGAGAAATTTCTTCAGTCTAGAGGGTTGTGAATCTTTGGAATTCTCTACCCCAGGGGGCTGTGGATGCTCAGTCATTGAGTATATTCAAGGCTGAGAGAGAGAGATTTTTGGACTCTAGGGGAATCAAGGGCTTTGGGGATCGGGTGGGAAAGTGGAGTTGAGGTCGAGATCAGCCTTGATCTTCTTGATTGGCTCGAGGGGCCATATAGCCTACTTCTGCTCCTAATTCTTATGTTCTTATTCCGAAGAATGAGTCTCTCAAACTAACGTTTAGTTCAGAGAGGAAGAGCATCGTAGGATTATGCAGCACAGAAGGAGGCCTTTCGGCCCATTGCGCCTGTGCCAGCTCTCTCAAAGCTAAGAGCTAGTTCCACTCCTCTGCCTATTCCCCATACCATTATAAATTAATTGAATCGTGGTAGCCTCCACTAACTTCTAATAACACTTAACATTCTGAGGGTCATCATTGACCAGAAACTCAGTTGGATCAGTGACATAAATGCTGTGGCTTCTAGAATAGCTCAGGCTGGGTATTCCTCACCTCCTGATTCCCCAAAGCGCCTCCACCATCTACAAGGCACAAGTCAGGAGTGTGATGGAATACTCTCCACTTGTCTGGATGAGTGCAGCTCCAACAACACTGAAGAAGCTCGACACCATCCAGGACAAAGCAACCCGTTTGATCGGCACCCCATCCACCACCTTAAACATTCACTCCCTCCACCACCGGTGTACCGTGGCTGCAGTGTGTACCATCTACAAGATGCACTGCAGCAACTCGCCAAGGCTTCTTCGGCAGCACCTCCCAAACCCGCGACCTCTACCACCTAGAAGGACAAGGGCAGCAGGCGCATGGGAACACCACCACCTCCAAGTTCCCCTCCAAGTGTCTCTCCTTCCTGACTTGGAAATATATCGGCCGTTCCTTTATCGTCGCTGGGTCAAAATCCTGGAACTCAATCCCCAACAGCATTGTGGGAGCACCTTCACCACATGGACTGCAGCGGTTCAAGAAGGCAGCTCACCACCACCTTCTCAAGGGCAACTAGGGATGGGCAATAAAGAGTGTTGGAAGCAGATTCAATAATAACATTCAAAAGGGAATTGGATAAATACTTGAAAAGGAGAAATTTGCCGGGTATGGGGAAAGCAGGGGAGTGGGACTAATTGGATAGCTCTTTCATCACAGGTACGATGGGCTGAATGGCCTCCTTCTGTGCTGTACGATTCCATGAAATGTCGGTCTTGCTAGTGACGCCCATCTCCCGAGAACAAATAATGAATATAAAATGCATTGCGTCTGCCCACGAGCTTGCTGTCGGGTGCAAGCCTGGTCCTATTGGGCAGGGTTCGCACTCAGCTTCCCTTCATCCTGTCTCCGTGTGATGGGGCCGTCCTTTCTGTAACTCTCGTGCTTTTCTCCGATAGAAGACCAGTGTGACGATGGCCAAGAGGAGAGTTCTGAAGCTGCAGAGAACGGCTCTCCCGGCACGAATCACACGGACCTCGCGCACAGACAGCCGCAGGGCCTCAACCCAGCGGAGTCCGCACAGTCGTACGACATCGTCCTGCAGCGGAAGGAGACCGAGGGGTTCGGCTTTGTCATCATCACCTCGAAGAACAGGCCCCCGACTGTGGGTGAGTAAATCAGGGTGGCGGGGGATATCGGGGCAGCAGAGGCTGAGACAGCAGACCGGCTCAGTGAATGTCAATTCCACAGACACTGACTCTCACTGGGGTACGGGTTCCACAGACACTGACTCTCACTGGGGTATGGGTTCCACAGACACTGACTCTCACTGGGGTACGGGTTCCACAGACACTGACTCTCACTGGGGTACGGGTTCCACAGACACTGACTCTCACTGGGGTACAGTTCCACAGACACTGACTCTCACTGGGGTACAGTTCCACAGACGCGATCACTGGAGTACAATTCCACAGACACTGACTCTCACTGGGGTACGGGTTCCACAGACGCGATCACTGGAGTACAGTTCCACAGGCACTGACTCTCACTGGGGTACAGTTCCACAGACGCGATCACTGGAGTACAGTTCCACAGGCACTGACTCTCACTGGGGTACGGGTTCCACAGGCACTGACTCTCACTGGGGTACCGTTCCACAGACACTGACTCTCACTGGGGTACGGGTTCCACAGACACTGACTCTCACTGGGGTACAGTTCCACAGACGCGATCACTGGAGTACAGTTCCACAGGCACTGACTCTCACTGGGGTACGGGTTCCACAGGCACTGACTCTCACTGGGGTACAGTTCCACAGACGTGATCACTGGAGTACAGTTCCACAGGCACTGACTCTCACTGGGGTATGGGTTCCACAGACACTGACTCACTGGGGTACGGGTTCCACAGGCACTGACTCTCACTGGGGTACAGTTCCACAGACACTGACTCTCACTGGGGTACGGGTTCCACAGACACTGACTCTCACTGGGGTACGGGTTCCACAGACACTGACTCTCACTGGGGTATGGGTTCCATGGGCACGGACTGCCACCCTACTGCCAATTCTTTGTGTTTGAGCCTAGATGGTAAGTGTTGACAGCTATTTGAGTATGAGGGCATCACAGTGGAGCCCGAGCATGTCCGCACACACCTGCTTTGTCCAGCAGGGGCCACTGAGTAGCGATCAGGAGCCGGAACCCAACAGGTCTGAATGGCCCATTGTCGCACCATGTGATCTAATCGCCCACCTGAGGGGTCAGTCGCAGGTTAATTAAAGGGGTCTTGGGTTGTGCAAGAGTTGTTAGCCAAAATTTGTCAAAATAAGGAGCCATACAGTCATTCCCTGCACAAGTATGCTGGGGGGAGGGGTTACTGAGTGACAGTGTGAGGGAGCTGGATTAACATCAGTAGAGATACAGTCAGTAACACAGGGCGCTGGGGGAGAGGGGTTACTGAGTGACTCTGAGGGAGCTGGATTAATATCAGTAGAGATACAGTCAGTAACACAGGGCGCTGGGGGCAGGGGTTACTGAGTGAGAGTGTGAGGGAGCTGGATTAACATCAGTAGAGATACAGTCAGTAACGGCGCTGGAGGGAGCAAACGTGCCATTCCTTTACTCTGTCGCTGTGTGTGTGAAGCTGAAGACAAGTTTGTGATGGGCATTCAGTTTGTTGCTTATTTATTCATGGTCTTTAACCATCGGGAATTATTCCTGAGGATTATTGTGAAATAATGGGCCGGATATTCCGATCCCTACGGGTGGGTATGCACTGTGTACTCATCCGTAGGGACATTGGAAATGCCGGTTTTAGGCATGCACTGCGCATGCGCTGGAAACTGGCATTTCCGATCTGTCAAGAAAGCTCTTGACAGATCCTCCGGCTGCCCGGGAGAAGGGCCTCTGCGGGCAGATAGTTCCGCTTTTTGGAGACCCTCCGCCCGCAGAAAACACTTACAATTTTTACGATAGCAAAATACTGCGGATGCTGGAAATCCGAAATAACAACAGAAAATGCTGGAAAAACTCAGCAGGCCAGGCAGCATCCGTGGAGAGAGAAAGAGAGTTAACGTTTCAGGTCGATGACCTTTCATCAGAACTGGGAAGAGCCGGAAATCAAATAGATTTAAGGCCAGGGTAAAGCTGGGAAAAGGGGGAGGGGATAAAGGAACAAAGGGGGAGATGAAGAGACATTAAGAGACATTAAGAGATATGCAAGGCTAGAGGTGGTGTTAATGTGACAGATTAAGGCTGAATGAAGTGTGAAATCCACTGGCAGAATGAAGGACAGCTGCCAGCTTCTAGGAGGAAAAAAAAAGGTGGGGGGGGGGACAAATAAAAATAAAATATAAATGTGATTGGAGCTGAGGTTATGATCTAAAATTGTTGAACTCGATATTGAGTCCAGAGGGCTGTAGCGTGCCTAAACGAAAGATGAGGTGCTGTTCCTCGAGCTTACGCTGCGCTTCCGTGGAACAGTGTAATAGGCCGAGGACGGTGAGGTCAGAGTGGGAGTGAAGCGGTGAATTAAAGTGACAGGCCACCGGGAGCTCGGGGTCCCCCTTACGGACTGAACGGAGGTGTTCCGCAAAGCGGTCACCCAATCTGCGTTTGGTCTCCCCAATGTAGAGGAGTCCACATCGTGAGCAGCGAATACAGTATACTAAATTGCAGGAAGTACAAGTAAATCGCTGTTTCACCTGGAAGGGGTGTTTGGGGCCCTGGACAGTGGGAAGAGGGGAGGTATAAGGGCATGTGTTGCATCTCCTGCGCGTGCACGGGAAGGTGCCGGGCGAAGGGGAAGGGGTGCTGGGGGTGGTAGAGGAGTAGACTAGGGTGTCGCGGAGGGAGCGGTCCCTACGGAATGCTGAAAGGGGAGGTGAGGGGAAGATGTGTTTGGTGGTGGGATCACGCTGGAGGTGGCGGAAATGGCGGAGGATGATCCTTTGAATGTGGAGGCTGGTGGGGTGAAAGGTGAGGACAAGGGGAACCCTATCGTGGTTGAGGGAGGGGCAGGGGTGAGGGCAGAAGTGCGGGAGATAGAACGGACACGGTCGAGGGCTGTGTCAACCAGTGTAGAGGGGAATCCTCGGTTGAGGAAAAAGGAAGACATGTCAGAAGCACTGGTATGGAAGGTGGCATCATCAGAGCAGATGCGGCGGAGACGGAGAAACTGGGAGAATGGAATAGAGTCCTTACAGGAGGCGGGGTGGGAGGAAGTGTAGTCCAGGTAGCTGTGGGGGTCAGTGGGCTTGTAGTGAATGTTAGTCAATAACCTATCCCCAGAGATGGAGATGGAGAAGTCGAGGAAGGGAAGGGAAGAGTCGGAGATGGACCATGTGAAGGTGAGGGAAGGGTGGAAATTGGAAGCATAGTGAATTAAATGTTCTAGTTCAGGGCGAGAGCAGGAGACGGCACCGATACAGTCATCAATGTACCGGAAAAAGAGGTGAGGGAGGGGACCCGAGTAGGACTGGAACAAAGAGTGTTCCACATATCCCACGAAAAGGCAGGCATAGCTAGGACCCATGCGGGTACCCATAGCAACACCTTTAATTTGGAGGAAATGGGTAGAGTCAAAGGAGAAGTTGTTCAATGTGAGAACAAGTTCAGCCAGGCGGAGGAGGGTGGTGGTGGATGGGGACTGGTTGGGCCTCTGTTCAAGGAAGAAGCGGAGCGCCCTCAGGCCATCCTGGTGGGGAATGGAGGTGTAGAGGGATTGTACGTCCATAGTGAAGAGGAGACGGTTGGGGCCGGGAAACTGGAAACTGTTAAAATGGCGGAGGGCATCGGAAGAGTCGCGGATGTAGGTGGGAAGAGACTGGACAAGGGGAAAAAATAGAGTCGAGATAGGAAGAGATAAGTTCCGTGGGGCAAGAACAGGCTGAAACGATGGGTCTACCGGGGCAGTCCTGTTTGTGGATCTTGGGAAGGAGGTAGAAGCGGGCTGTGCGGGGTTGGGGAACTGAGGTTGGCGGCCGTGGGGGGAAGATCTCCAGAGGAGATGAGGTCAGTGACAGTCTTGGACACGGTGGCTTGATGTTCGGTAGTGGGGTCATGGTCCAGGTGGAGGTTCTTACAATTCTCACGCCTGGTAAAAGCTTTTACCAGGATAAGAGTTGAAAAAAAGTGGTGAAAATTTTTTTTTTTTCCACTGATTTATCATTTAAAAATACTTTAAAGAAAGGTAAGTTTATTTTAAGCCCCGTTAAAAACTTTAATTATTTTTTTCAAAAATTTAAATTTTTGTTTAAAATTGTTAATTTATGTAATTTCAAGTCGTTTTAAAAATGTGATGTTTTTTTTAAATTTATTTGAAGTTTTACTATGTTTTGGGGGTGATCTCCATTCATATATTTGACAGGTCTTCCTGTCAAATGTATGAAGGGAGAATCCCTTCTCTGATTGGCTCCCCATGGCCCACGTGATCCCAGGGACGCTACCTCTGGGATACGTGGGCCCTGCACACCGGCAGTTTGGAGAGGCCCAGCATCGGAACTGTGCGCCTCCCGGGAGCCCTCGGGTAAGGGCGCAGATTTTTCCAGATCGCAGATTGCAGCTCTCCGCCCGCGGGAGGCCTGCGATCGGAATATCTGGGCCATTAAGTCTGTTTCCCCTGAGTTTTCAATAGAGCCTGCCACCTAATGGCCAGGGTCAGGCACTGCGCCTGCTGTATCCCAATTACCCTCCTTGTCTCGGAGTGGCAAGAGCGAGTTTCTTCTGCCCTATTTCTCCCCTCCCTGCCCCCCCCATCTCCCCCGTTTTGGGGATGGTGAAGCCTGAGAAAAGTTGAGGGGGTAAAACAATTTTAAAAGGAGGGTGGGGGGGGTATCCAGCTCAGGGATAACTCTCCTATTTTGAATGCCCATCATAGGAGCAGGAGGAGGCCATTCAGCCCCTCAAGCCGGTTCTGCCATTCAATTAGATCATGGCTGATCTGTAGCTTAACTCCATCTGCCCGCCTTGGTTCTGTAACCCTTCTATCAATCTCGGTTTTGAAATTTTCAATTGACCCCCAACCTCAACAGCTATTTGGGGAGAGAGTTCCCGATTTCCACTACCCTTTGTGTGAAGAAGTGCTTCCTGACATCACCCCTGAACGGCCTGGCTCTAATTTTAAGGTTCTGCCCCCTTGTTCTGGACTCCACCACCAGAGGAAATAGTTTTTCTCTATCTACCCTATCAACTCCTTTAATCATCTTAAACACCTCGATTAGATCGCCCCTAAATCTTCTGTACTCGAGGGAATACAAGCCTAGTTTGTGCAACCTGTCCTCATGATTTAACCCATTTAGCTCGGTATCATTCTGATGAATCTGCGCTGCCCCCTCTCCAAGGCCAATATATCCTTCCTGAGGTGCGGGGCCCAGAACTGGATGCAGTGTCCAGATGGGGGTCTGACCAGAACTTTGTACAACTGGAGCATCACTTCCTCCCCTTTGTATTCCAGCCCCCTGAGATAAAGGCCAACATTCCATTAGCTTGTCAGATTATTTTTTTCTACCTGTCCACTAGCTTTTAATGATTTCTGTACTTGGACCCCTGAATCTCTCTGCTCCTAATGGGATTAACCCTCTCCCGCTACTTCTCCCGACAGCGGTGCCGCACAAAATTGGTCGCATCATCGAGGGAAGCCCGGCCGATCGCTGTGGGAAGCTGAAGGTGACGGACCGTATCTCGGCAGTGAACGGCCAGTCCATCGTCCAGATGCCGCACCACGACATTGTCCAGCTGATCAAGGACGCGGGTCAGACGGTCACTCTCACCGTCACTCCCGAAGAAGGTACGCAGCCAAAAGCGCCAAGAGGCGTCTCGCTTATTAAAGTCTCGGCGGGCCCAGCCCGTCCTGCAATCCCCGTGGCTCGCGCTCCGCGCAACTTCAAGAACCGCGGCTAAACTGTAAATGCCAAGTTCTGGTTAATCTGCAGATAGCGGCTGTTGCTGAGATCAACGCATCTTGGGGTTCTGATTTCAGAGTTATCGACTAGTGAGGCAACAGCGCCCAGAACAACAGCCCCTTTCCCAAACCTCCAGGCCCCGTGTACTTGAAACTGGACAAACCAGTAAGTGAGAGATTTACGGGTACAAGTTACCTGGGATTTCAGGGCTGGATTCTCAGAGCTCGGCTACAGCGGCAGGTTTGATTGTAAGTGCTGTCTGGCCAGGCTTGTGTGTTTATCAAGGTCACGGTGATAGAAAAGGGAACCCCTTTTTTGTCCTTTGCAGCCGGTGGCTGATTTGCTCACTGCCCCATCGGTGGAAGGAGCTGGGTGCGGCCTGCAACTCCCATCGTGCTCCTGCCAACTTTGTACCTTTTGAAGAGAGCGTGACTGGCATTGCGACCTGGTGCTCTCTTCCTCGCCCCCCCCCCCCCCCCCCCCCCCCCCCCCCCGCGCGCACAATCTATATGCTACAGCTTCTCAATGTGCTCAAGGTGTGAGGGATGTTGCTGTGGGGAAACATCCAGTATCTCCAGGTCTGGGTCAGCACAGCCAGAGGGAAAAGAGAAAGACTTGGATTTCTGCAGCGTCTTTCATGACCTCAGGACGTCCCAAACTGCTTTGCAGCCAATGAATTACTTTTTGAAGTGTAGTCACTGTTGTAATGTAGGAAACATGGCAGCCAATTTGCGCACAGCAAGCTCCCACAAACAGCAATGTGATAATGACCGGATAATCTGTTTTTTAGTGATGTTGGTTGAGGGATAAATATTGGCCGGGGCGAACTCCCCTGCTGTTCTTCAAAATAGTGCCATGGGATCTTTTATGTCCACCTGAGAGAGCAGACGGGGCCTCGGTTTAACATCTCATCCGAAAGACGGCACCTCCAACAGTGCAGCACTCCCTCAGTACAGCACTGGAGTGTCAATCTAGATTATGCGCTCAAATCTCTGGATTGGGACTTGAACGCCCTAACAATGGGCCTCAGCTCTAACTTCGAGTGCACCCCGTACTGCACCAGTGAGGCATTGTTACCATTTCCCACACTGTGGCTTGTCTAAGTGACATTGCCAAACTGCCAGTGCCCCACTGGGGGTAGATTTGTGCTCTAGAACTGGATTGAGATTTCCCAACTCATTTCACATGGGACCCTTGCAGCCAGAGAGACAGAGGAGACGCACTTTGGTCTGAGCCGAATTTGAACCAGGTCCCAGATGTGGCAGACTAGCGTCTTAACCTCCTCTCCATCCCCCCCCCCCCCCCCCCCCCCAGTTACTCTGATGAGGCAGTATCGTGAAGCGTGGCTTTGCTCTGTGCAGTGCAGGCTGCTGAGAATTGGGGCAGTTCTATTGAGAGAACCTCACCTCTTGTGCCTGCAGTCTATCAAAGTCCCAGGGAGAGTGGGGAACGATTGCTTTCTCCAAGTACTGCTCACAGACGAGCCTCCCCTGTTCTCCGGCTAGTGTGGGCGACCCCGGCCAGTGACGCCTGGAATTGTGGAGCGCTCGGTCACCGGTAGATCCTCGCCGATCGCAGAGCGATGCGCGGCAAGCACCTTCAACCTGTTAAATGCACTCATTCACTCTGTCTTCCTTCCAGATGTGACTGGTCCCCCGTCAGGAGGCAGCTCAGCCCGACAGAGCCCAGCCCTGCAGCACAAACCCATGGGACAGACCCCAGCACTGCACGTCCCAACACCGGACAGCAGGTGAGAGCAGAGCTCACCCACTGGGTGGAGGGAGGAAGGGAGGGGGAGGGGTGACCGGATGCGGAGAGGAGGGGGTGATCGGACGTGGGAGGGGAAGGGGGCGACTGGACTCATGCTGTACGTTTTCTGTTTAACAGTAAGACGGACGGAGATGAAAGGAGCAGCGGACAGTCTCCGGATTGTGACTACATGAAACCACCTTCCTTGGACTACAGGCAGCCTCCATCTGACCAGTACGTCCAGCCAGCTCCTGACAGAGAGCCATGGGCTGCGGGCAGCAGACTCTCCCAGGTATGGCCGATACTGCCTCTGTGTAATGCAGCTGAACAGGAGAGGGGTCCCCGAGGGTTTGGGTTCAGTGTTCGAGGCCCCTTGAGTGTTAAGCGATTTCTCCCAACATCTCATTCATCTTGTGACCTTTTTAGATTAAAACTCTCTCCCTGCTCTTGATTTCACAACAAACATATCCACCTCCGTCACTGTCCGTATGTTCAAGCCTAAAAATCCTGCTTCCTTGGGTGAGTGTGATTCATCGGTGAAATGTTCTAGAAGCTACAAAAGCAAGGAAGTTATGCTAAACCTTTATAAATCACTGGTTCGGTCAAGGCTGGAGTATTGTGTCCAATTCTGGGCACCACACTTTAGGAAGAATGTTGGGGCCTTGGAGAGGGTGCAGAGGAGATTTTCTAGAATGGTTCAAGGGATGAGGGACTTCAGTTAGGTGGAGAGAGACTGGAGAAGCTGGGGTTGTTCTCCTTAGAGCAGAGAAGGTTAAGGGGAGATTTGATAGAGGTGTTCAAAATCATGAAGGGGTTTTGATAGAGTGGATAGGAGAAACTGTTTCCATTGGCAGGAGGGTCGGTAACCAGAGGACACAGATTTAAGGTGATTGGCAAAACAAAACACTTCTTTACACAGCGAGTTGTTGTGATCTGGAATGCGCTGCCTGAAAGGGTGGTGGAAGCAGATTCAATAGTAACTTTCAAAGGGGAATTGGATAAATACTTGAGGGAAAATTTTACAGGGTTCTGGGGAAAGAGCAGGGCAGTGGGACTAATTGGTCGGCACAGACACGATGGGTCGAATGACCTCCTCATGTGCTGTAAGATTCTATGATCGTAACCATGCCATATTCGGAATAGCCTAAAAGGGACGGTAGTGCAGTAATTTTTACTGGACTAATAGTCCAGTGAAGGTGAGTTCAAATCCCACCCTAGCAGTTTGACAATTTGACTTCAGTTTTTAAAAAATATATATTTTTCTTAAATCTGGTAATAAAAAACTGATATCGGTAAAAGTGAGCATGAAGCTGTCAAGATTGTCGTAAAAACCCAACTGGTTCACTAATGTCCTTTTTAGGGAAGCAAATCTGGCCTATATGTGACTCCAGTCCCACACCAATGTGGTTGACTTTTAACTGCCTTCTAAAGTGGCCTAGCGACAACTAGGGATGGGCAATAAATGCCGGCCTTGCCAGCAACGCCCACATCCCGAGAGAGAATAAACAAGTCTCCAAGTGTTCAGGCCGCAACTTGCCACCCAGTGAGTTTCCAGTGCTCCGGGGCGTCAAGATCTTGTGGTTTGTTTTCCTCCTCCTCTCAACTTTTTGTGTGTTTCTCCAAACAGAACCCTGATTGCTTCCCCGTAGAACTGGAGAGAGGTCCGCGAGGGTTTGGGTTCAGCGTTCGTGGCGGCAAGGAGTACAGCATGGGCCTCTTCATCCTCCGCCTGGCGGAAGGGGGGGCAGCATTACTCGACGGCAGAATCCAAGTAAGTGTTCCTTGTTCAAGCAGAGCCGTGCCGGTTACGGAGGAGGGCGCGCGTGCCACTCTGCTGAGTCTTATGGCAATGGTACTTCTGTGGACGTCCTCCCACCGGGCACTGAGGTCCTGATCTCAGCAGTGGGACCGGAGAGAGCAGATTCCTGTCTACCTGGATGGGGAGGAGAGAGTGCTGCCGTGCCACCACCTGAGCGGAGTGGGGAGAAAAAATATCACAGGTTGAAATGCTGGGTGGGAATTTAAAAACCTGGTGTGAGGATTAAGAATGTAAGAATTGGTAGCAGGAGTAGGCCATTCGGCCCCTCGAGCCTGCTCCGCCATTCAATAAGATCATGGCTGATCTTCGACCTCAACTCCACTTTCCCACCCTTCCCCATATCCCTCGATTCCCCTAGAGTCCAAAAATCTATCGATCTCAGCCTTGAATATACTCAACGACTCAGCATTCACAGCCCTCTGGGGTAGAGAATTCTAAAGATTCACAACCCTCTGAGTGAAGAAATTCCTCTTCATCTCAGTCTTAAATGGCCGACCCCTTATCCTGAGACTATGCCCCCTGGTTCTAGACTCTCAGCATCTACCCTGTCAATCCCTCTCAGAATCTTGTGTTTCACAGAGATCACCTCTCATTCTTCTAAACTCCAGTGAGTGTAGGCCCAATCGACTCAACTTCTCATCCCAGGGATCAATCTAGTGAACCTTCATTGCACCGCCTCTAAAGCAAGTACAGGAAACTCTTTATTAACCGGCACCCAAATATCCGGAAATCTCTCTTAACCGGCAAAATTCTTGAGTAGGTAACCGGGGTTTTCTTTCATCTCTCGTTTAAAATTAACTTTAAAAAAAACCCCGAGGCGTTTGCCTTGTATCAGAGCGTGTAGATTGGGAGGGGAATGTGCAGCCCGGGTAGGCAGCGGACACGACAGATGGTCAGCTGGCGGTCCCCGGGGAGACGGAGCTCCGAATGCAGGCGCATGTCAATGTGTACGGGGCTCTCGTACGTCGGGAGATATAACTCTCTGTTATCCGGACTTTTTGATTAACCGGCACCACGCCGGTCCCGTCGGTGCCGGTTAATAAAGAGTTTCCTGTATATCCTTCTTCAGATAAGGAGACCAAAACTGCGCACAGTACTCCAGGTGTGGTCTCACCAAAGCCCTGTACATTTGTAGCAAGACTTCCTTACTCATATACTCTTGAATGATGAATGTCTCCTTTTGAAGTACAGGAGCAGCAAGTTCACTCCACTGTGGAGCGCTTCCTACCCAGCTCATATTGAGCTGCCCCACAGTGTCTCTCACTCTCCCCACCCATCTCTCATACCTTCTCCCCAGTCCGAGATGTGATTATTAATATTTTCTCCCCTACTACTCTTGCAGGTTGGCGACCAGATTGTTGAGATTAACGGAGAGCCCACTCAAGGGATCACGCATAAAAGAGCTATCGAGCTGATTCAGTCCGGAGGGAGGAGAGCGCGTCTTGTTCTGAAGCCAGGCATAGGTCAGGTGCCTGACTTTGGTGGGTTTCCCTATGAGTCTTAATTTTACAGACCGAATTACTGTAATATATTAAATGATTGGGGGGGGGGGGGCGGGGGGTTGGTAATAGTGAAGCAGTAATATTACCCCACCACCTCCCAAACTCGCCAAGTGATATGGGGCTGAATGCTGCTTCCTTCATGTGGCAGTCATTGCTGTAAGATTCTGTTTAAGACCACTCTGAGTCACACCCTCCCTCGGTCTGTGTGTGTCTGTCTCTTCGACCTGCTCTTGGCCACTGGCTTTTCAGAAATGTAATCTTCTGTGGAACCTTTTTTTTTTATTCTCATAGTTGCATTTAGTTCCTAGGCTTGTCCCTCCTCCCCCTCTCTAGGAATGGCACCTTGCAGCCTCTCCACCTGTACGACCCACGAGCAGCGCTGAGGCTTCACAACTCCTCTCATCTCTCCTGGGACCTGGTAAATCTGCACGCTTTTACTTGGTTTTTATTCAAACTTTCAAAACCTTATTTTGGCAAATTTTGATTCAGTCGCTCGCTCACTTTCCCTCTGTCTTTCCGTCTTTCTTTCTCTCGCTCTCTCGTCTTTATCGCGCTCTTTCTCGGCCGGTCCCCGCATGCCCCCCTCCCCCTACTTCTCGCTCCCTCACACCTTCTTGCCGTGTGTGTGTCTCTCTCTCTCTCTCTCTCTCTCTCTCTCCTTTCTTGCTCCCCCTCTCTCTCGGTCAGGGTCCTGCAGGTCGGTTTGAAACTCCCCAGCAGATGAGAGTTCTGTGTTCCCTGTGTGATATCACCAAACTGACTGTTAACACTCCAACATTGCTGAAGAAAGACTTGCATTTCTATAGCACCTTTCCTGACCTCAGGACGTCCCAAGGCGCTTTACAGCCAACGAACTATTTATGAAGTGCAGTCACTGTTGTAATGTAGGAAATGCAGCAGCCAATTTGCACACAGCAAGCTCCCACAAACAGCAATGTGATAATGACCAGATAATCTGATTTTAATGATGTTGACTGATAAATATTGGCCAGGGCGCCGGTGATAACTCCCCTGTTCTTCTTCGAATAGTAGCCTGGAATCTTTTACATCCCCGAGAGAGCAGACGGGGCCTCAGTTTAACGTCTCATCTGAAAGACGGCACCTCCAACAGTGCAGCACTCCCTCAGTACTGCACTGGGAGTGTCAGCCTAGATTTTTGTGCTCGAGTCTCTGGAGTGGGACTTGAACCCACAACCTTTTGACTCAGAGACGAGAGTACTGCCCACTGAGCCACGGCTGACTCCTAAGAAACAGTGACTCTCTTGCCACAGCACTAAAATAGACGTAGAGATGTTTCCACTTGTGGCGGAGTCCAAAACTAGGGGCTGTAAATATAAGATAGTCACTAATAAATCCAATAAGGAATTCAGGAGAAACTTCTTTACCCAGAGAGTGGTGAGAATGTGGAACGCGCTACCACAGGGAGTGGTTGAGGCAAATAGTATAGATGTATTTAAGAGGAACCTAGATAAACACATGAGGGAGAAAGGATATGCTGATAGGGTGAGATAAAGAGGGTGGGAGGAGGCTCGTGTGGAGCATAAACACTGGCATGGACCAGTTGGGCCGAATGGCCTGTTTCTGTGCTGTAAACACTTTGTAAAAAAACAAAGGTCTTAAGCTCTGGAATTCCCCCCCCCTAAACCTCTGTATCACACTCTTTTCCTGTAAGACACTCCTTAAAACCTACCTCTTTGACCAAGCTTTTAGTCATAATATCTCCCATGTGGCTCGGTGTCAAATTCTGTTTTATAATCGCTCCTGTGAAGCGCCTTAGGATGTTTTACTACTATTAAAGACGCTGTATAAATGGAAGAAGTTGTTAGACCCAACAGATAGGATTGGTAGAGGGCAAAGTAAATTAAACAAACTAAGTTGTCTGGATATACAGGACTTGAGCTGATGTTTTGAGATTTGCATTTATATTTTGTTTCTTGAGAACCATGCGTGTCACACACTACTTTTTGAAGCGCAGTCGCTGTTTAGTGATGGATTAACCAAACTGGGGTTTATAAGAACATGAGAACTAGGAGCAGGAGTCGGCCATACGGCCCCTCGAGCCTGCTCCACCATTCAATAAGATCATGGCTGATCTTCGACCTCAACTCCACTTTCCCACCCGATTCCCATATCCCTCGATTCCCCGAGAGTCCAAAAATCATCTATCTCTCGGCCTTGAATATACTCAACGACTCCGCTTTCACAGCCCTTTGGGGTAGAGAATTCCAAAGATTCACAACCCTCTGAGTGAAGAAATTCCTCCTCATCTTTGGTTGCGAGAATGTTTAAAACAAAGTCCCGAGTTGTGATTCACACAGCGCTCCAAATCTGGTTCTCTGGATGTGGGCGTTGTTGGCAAGACCGAGTTTATCGATCATTGTTTTACAACTGGGTGGCCGCTAGGGCCCCTTCAGAGGCCGTTATAGTTGACTAACGTAGTGTGGGACTGTGGCCCAGACCGGGTAAGGACGGTGGGTTTCCTATCCCTGAAGGGCATTTGTGAACCAGTTGGGTTTTTATGACAATCCAAAAGCTTTTTTGTGGTAATTTTCCTGATGGATCAAATTCATTTCCGCCACCTTTCTATGGCGGGATTTGAACTCTTGATCTGCGGGATCCCAGGGCATTACCGTGACACCTTGTACCCGCATCAACTGCAGTTTCCAGTCTCTGTTCCCTCTTCTCTCCTCCTCTCTGTATTATGCGTGGGATGGGAGGGGTTGGCGTGTGCATGCAGTGGTGGGGCGAGATTTGGGATTGTGTGTCGCGAGAGAGGGGGCGGGGGATGTGATGTAGAAGGTTTTTATTAAATGTGGGTTTTTTTTCTCTATGTAATCTGGGGTAAATGCTTCGCTTTGTTTCAGACAATCTGGATACCCAGAACACTCCATATTCCAGCCTCCAGGAACTAACCACAGCTCCTGAAGATCAGCCATCACCATCTGTTTCGCACCCTGCTCCTGTCCCCCACCTTCCTGATCCTGAAGAGACTTTCGGAAAGGAGAAGTCATGGAGAGAACAAGAATCTCCCGCCAGTGTCCTTCGAGATCTGGAATCGCCTGCCAGTGTCCAGCGAGATACGGAATCGCCCGCCAGTGTCCAGCGAGATACGGAATCGCCCGCCAGTGTCCAGCGAGATACGGAAGGCAAGACCGCAAGCCTAGCGGGCACTCGGAATGCTGAGGATGAAGGAGAGACCGAAGTCACAAAAGACAGGGTGCCGAAAGAAAGGAATGGGGAACGCGGAGAGCGTGCATTCAGTCCAAAGAGAGAGCGATCAGCGGGGGATGCCAAGGTGCCAGCCACTAGCAGGGCACAGAGCCCGCGCAAAGTTGATGGAAAGAAAGCTGCAGAGCACAGGGAGCGGTCAGCTAGCCCAAGGAAGGCAGAGAGGAAAAGGAGAGAGAAGCTGGAAGGATCGATGAGCCCGGGGAGGAGTGAGTTCAAGAACCGATCGGACAGCAACAAGGGCAGCTCCTGGGGCCTCGATGCAAAGGAACGGCCAACAACAGGAGGCCAGGGGCGATCACGCAGTCCAAGGAAGGTCCTCAGGAAGGATAGAGAAGGAAGCAGAGAGGAGTTGGAGAGCACGGCTTGGGAGGAGGTGGGTGGGAGATTGACCGAGAGCAGAGACGAGGGATCGTGTCCGGTTAAAACGGCTCATTCTAAACGAGCAGGTGAGCAAGCTGCAAGCCCACAGCACGCACACTACAGCAGGGGGAAAGATCAGTCCCCCGCGAGGGCGGCCGGCAATGTGGACCATTCGGCTGTGGTGCCTCGCAAGTCCGGCGAGGCGGCAGGAAAGACCGGTGAAAGGGCCCAGCAAAAGAGACACAGGTTGCGGGCGGGGCAGGAGAAATTCAGCCCTCCTGAGACCGGCCAGGGAACGGGGCGCACCCTGCGAGACAGGACCCGCTCTCCAGCAACCGAGCAGCCCAGTACTTCCAGCAAGAGTGGCGATCAAGCCAAGAGCCAGGAACAAAGGAAGGCAGAACAGGGCGGGGAGAGACCCAGTGAGGGAGGCAGCTCCACACAGCTCTCCAGCCCAGGGCCCAGAGCTGCACCCGCTGTGAGGAGGACACACATCACCCCGGGTCCCTGGAAGAAACCAGATGCTCAGAGACCCGTGTAACAGAAAGCAAACTCCATTTATATATGTTAAATTATTTTTGTAAACTTTGGTTTCTGTTAAATGTCAGTTGCATCTTATTTAAAGTTCTGTCGTTCAGTTCTGAGGTTTTCTGCAGAAAAAGTTTGAGTTTAAGTGAAGGATTGCTCCGGTTACTCAGCTGTTGGACAGACTTGCCTGCTGCACGAAGGAATCTTGTGGTTTTTCAGAGGCTGTGGGGCTCTCCTCTGCCTGCTTTGGACTAATGGATTGTAAGTGTGTGTAATTTACACTTTGTACTCCGGCACGTGTCCCATCCGATCGCAGCGACGGTTTCACACTCCAGATTCCCCACTAATCCGCAGCTGGAAAATGGGAACCGCAGAGCAGCCGGTCTCGTGCGTGAGCTGCAAAATTTCCCATCTGCCTTTGTGACATGCCTTGTGTCTGCACGTGAGGCGGCAAGGTGATGGTACCTGTGTGTAACAGTGTTGGAGGCTGCTGAGCAGTGAGTATCACACCATTTCTGCGCAGACCCGAAATCAATAGTTTAATGAACTAAAACTCCTCGTACGTCAACCAGGGCAGCTATTCTTTGTTATTTGGGCCTTTTGCTTTTTATTGTCCGCAAACCCTTTAGTCTTCGAAAGCCTGTCTCGTGTACTCTCACCGCCTGGACTTAACCAGCTCCGTCTCGCGTGCTCTCGCCGTCTGGACTAGCTCCGTGTCACACTACAGAGCACGATGCTCTTTGATGTTTTCTAACACCGTGCACCAAAAATCTCTTGCTGTCGACTAGTGCGGTGTTCTGACCATAAGAGCTTGAAGACTCCTCTCTCCCCTGCGAGTTTTGTCTTGTGTCTGCGGGCTCCTCTTACAGCCCTGATTGTAATCTGCTTTTCACAGGGTTCTGTAAACTCGTGTTATGTGTGTCTCGCTGCTTAGACTGACTGATAGTATAGACTAGTGATTCCAATGCATTTGTAAACCACACCTTCAGTATTTCCGTGACAGATTCTGTTTTTAAAGAAACAAATAACTTTTTTAAATTTTACCTCTCCTGTGTTGGTGCTTCACCCTGTTCCAGTTTCATTGAGGGTGGGGGAATGGTTTATTTCTGTTTGATTCAACTACTTTCTTTTTTGTATTTACAATAATTTAACTTTTTTTATTTGCTTATGGGATCTGGGCGTCGCTGGCAAGGCCAGCATTTATTGCCCATCCCTAGTTGCCCTTGAGAAGGTGGTGGACAACTGAGTGACTTTCAGAGGGCAGTTAAGAGACCAGGTAAGGACGGCAGATTAGAGGGCATTAGTGAACCAAATGGGTTTTTAACCATTACTGATACTAGCTTTTTTTTTAAATTCCAGATTTATTTAATTAACTGAATTTAAAATTCCCCAGCTGCCGTGGTGGGATTTGAACTCACGTCTCTGGGTCATTAGTCCAGGCCTCTGGATTACTAGCCCAGTGACATTACCACTACACCACCGTTCCCACTAGTTCTCTAATGGGATATTCTGGCCATGACCAGGGCGGTGATAGAATGGGTAAATTGTTCATTCAGTCATTTTTTCCTCTTTCTCTGGAATGACCCCCGTTCCTGTGAAGCCTCTTTGAACCCGGCCACTGACCCGCTCCCGCCCTGCGAAGTGCATTCTCCGACCTCTAACTTAAATCATGTCGTTGAACTTTTTATATCTTTACTGCGTCACTTGTACTGACCTCCGGGGAGATGCGTTGCCGATAAGTGTTTGTAACCTGTTCCCCTCCAGAGTGCTGTCCACCCTTCCTGCTAAGAGCCTGTATTAGATAGAAAGGAGACCCTGGACTGTGAGTGTGGTGCAGGCGGAATCTTATGACCACTTTACTGTTATATTGCAATATCCCATTAATCCCCAAAAGTTGAACAGCGGGAAACCGTGCTCAAGTGGTTTGAAATTCCTCGTGGTTCAGACACACTGGTCAGCCCCAGCTTTCACTCCACGCTGTTGTCGATGTCTGCTTTTCTTTGTTGGTACAGTAGATGTACACTCATTGCTCCACTCCCATCAGTAACATCCACAGCATCCTGTAGACTGTACAGTACTCACGACGCGGGAGCGTGGCCTTTGAGTAAAACTGAGCAAGCCGCGAGGGTGTCGGTTGTAAATTTTTATACTGTACAGTCTCTTTATAAATACTGTCATTAGGGAGATCTGTCAAACCCTCATATTTTTTTATGTATGACATGAATAATGCAATTCCCTGGTCCTGGTGTTGAGCTGTTGCACTGTAAAATAAATCTTAACTTTCAATCGCTACGTCTGTCTTTCGAAACTTGGTCAGATCGGGATTCATTCACAGCCGTTTATTGAGCTGTCGCTGCTTGAAAGAAGTTGTGCTCCACTTCATTTAACTCTCTAATTCAGTGGGACATTACAGTGTAATGTTAGTGCCTGCATCCTTGGGACGTTTTACTACTTTAAAGGCGCTATATAAATGCAAGTTGGATCAAAATCAGGTGGCTCTGTAATTGGGTCAGGATAACGAGAGGCTTATTTATCTGGTGGGTAAGTGTTGCTGAACTCTCAGCGGCACCAATCTGTGCTGAGAATCTTTGTATGCCACCTGGCACTCAGTTAGTTCTCCTGGGCACCCGGACCCATGTAAATCAAGGGCAGATCCCTTCGAGGAGGTGACCCCCATCAGCCTACTCGTCCCTCTGGAGTCTTGACACTGTGTAGTACAGCACTGGATGTGGTTTGGATTTAAACTCCCTCAGATTACATATCCGACAGTTTTGGAGCTCCCTGAACCCAATCTAGAAGCACCCATCGCCCTTTCATCATTCATTGCTTTGGCTTCCCTCCACACACGCTGGGAAGGAGGATTTAATTCAGGTGAATCTGAATTTAAGTAATTCATGGGCTATGTTAACGGTCATTAATCAGTTTAAGGTGTTAAGTGGTCAATCGGCGGTAAAGCCCCATGCTTAGTCGTTCCTACGTCAAGTCCTGTCTAGTAGAGTGTCAGCCGTGGCTCAGTGGGTAGCGCGCGCTCTCGCCTCTGACTCAGAAGGTTGTGGGTTCCAGAGACTTGAGCACATAATGTAGGCTGACAATTCAGCGCAGTATTGAGGAAGTGCTGCACTGTCAGAGGTGCTGTCTTTTGAGACAAACTGAGGCCCCGTCTGCCCCCTCAGGTAGATGTAAGAATCCCATGGCCACTATTTTGAAGAGCAGGGGAGTTGGTGTCCTGACCAACATTTATCCCTCAACCAACATCACAAACACATTATCTGGCCATTATCACATTGCTGTTTGTGGGAGCTTGCTGTGTGTAAATTGGCTGCAACGTTTCATAGAGTTAGATAGCACAGAAAGAGGCCCTTCGGCCCATCGTGTCCGCACCGGCCATCAAGCCCTGTCTATTCTAATCCCATTTTTCAGCACTTGGTCCGTAGCCTTGTATGCTATGGCGTTTCAAGTGCTCATCTAAATGCTTCTTGAATGTTGTGAGGGTTCCTGCCTCTACCACCCTTTCAGGCAGTGAGTTCCAGATTCCAACCACCCTCTGGGTGAAAAAGTTTTTCCTCAAATCTCCTCTAAACCTCCTGCCCCTTACCTTGAAACTATGCCCCCTGGTTATTACATTACCTGGTTTCCTACATTACAACAGTGACTACACTTCAAAAAAAAAAGTACTTCATTGGCTGTGAAGTGCTTTGAGACATCCTGAGGTGGTGAAAAGAGCTACAGAGATACAAGTCTGTCTTTCCTTTCAGTCATTAATAGGTTTTTATATAAACCCCATGAATCAAACAAAAGATACCAGCCTGGGGGTTGCTAGAATGGAAGCTTTGCTTTATTTGGAAAGAAAAGCACGGTTGGCATTTCAAAGTGGCAGATTTACACCCGCGGAGAGAGCGTTAAACAGAAGATTGATTGACAGCACAACCCCGACCAAGCCACTCTCAGCAACTGACTGCAAACGACCAACACGTGACGGTCACTCACTGATAAATAACACATGATTTTAGCAGCAACTTCGGTCCTTGGATATAATATTTACAATGCCGATAACTCCCGCAGGTCACTTAATCTTCCACAGCTGGGAAAAGGGAGAGAAACAGACAATTAATTTAATACGATGTAAAATTAGATAATTAAGAAGATGGGTAGGGTCAAATGTAGGGGGGGCGGAAGTGCGCACGACATTGGGGGGGGGGGGGGGGGTAAAGGCAGGGTTGTGTGACGGGGCAGAGAGCGGGGGAGATGGGGCAGAGAGTGGGGAAGGCTCCTCAGTCGAGACTGCCCGCCGCCCGTGTCCTATTGTTACTCACCCGGAGGTTGAAGCCCAGTAGGTCGCTGATGACGCCAGACACCGCGGATAGAATGACCACGCGGGTGATGTTGTACAGCAGTGGGTTCATGGTCAGTCCGTACAGCCGGAAAGGAGAGTCCAGCTCCTGTAGGACAAAGGACCCTCAGTTGGTGAGAACGCTGCTCCCAGCACAGTTACAGGCGCTCCACACTCCCACACCCCCATCACTGCTGCACCTCAAGAATTAGGGGTGCTTTTTTTGGGGTCAGTTTGCTCTCTTCTCCCTCCTCCCCCCCCCCCCCCCCCCCCCGACGCTCCGGCAGGTGCAGACTCCTATCGAGAAACAGCTCTGGCATCCTCGGATGCCTGAGGCCATTTTTCAGGTGAGCCAGTGAGCGCCAGCAGGCTGTTCAACTGTGAAAGGCATCACAGCGGAGCCTGCTCCTGTCCTCGCTCGACATTTGCACACATACTGTCTGGCACATGTCACAGGACGTCTGATTTCTTTCCTCCCTAACCCAGGGGGCACCGAACCTTTCACAACCTCAGGACGTCCCAAAGCGCTTTACAGCCAATGAAGCACTTTTGAAGTGTGGTCACTGTTGTAATGTAGGAAATGCAGCAGCCAATTTGTGCACAGCAAGTCCCACAAACAGCAATGTGATAATGACCAGATAATCTGTTTCAGTGATGTTGGTTGAGGGATAAATATTGGCTAGGACACCGGGGAGAACTCCCCTGCTCTTCTTCGAAATAGTAACGTGGGATCTTTTACGTCCACCTGAAAGAGCAGACAGGGCCTCGGTTTAACGTCTCATCCGAAAGATGGCGCTTCCGACAGTGCAGCACTCCCTCAGCACTGCCCCTCTGACAGTGCGCCGCTCTCTCAGTACTGCCCCTCCGACAGTGCCGCGCTCCCTCAGCACTGCCCCTCTGACAGTGCGCCGCTCTCTCAGTACTGCCCCTCCGACAGTGCGGCACAGCCCCTCTGACAGTGCAGCGCTCCCTCTGGAGTGGGACTTTGAACCCACACCTCACTCAGAGGCGAGAGTGCTAACACTAAGCCACGGCTGACTGGTCCAGTAAGGTGGCTCGGGGACTGTAGCGAGCTGCAGTGTGACCGAGTGGAGCAACAAAAATTCCACTCTTCCACCCCCTCCCCTCAAGTCCTTTTGAAATAAAGGATTAAAAACAAAATGTGGAGGGCGGGGAATAAGGGTGAGAGAAAGATAGAGTAAAGGAATGAGTGAGAAAAAGGGGAAGAGATGCAATGCGGGAGAGGGAAATGTAGAAGAAGAGGGACAGAGAGAGGGACACAGGAAAAAAAAGAGCTTCTCACCTTTAGTAACTTTGTGGCGAGTTTCAACACATTGTTGACGATGGTAAGCTGCTCCTTCTTGTTGGGTTTTGTTTCCATTTTAAGATACAAGTTGATCTATTGAAGAACAAGAACCAGTTTCAGCACAGACCATCACTCACCGCCACACCAACTCCCCCCCGAAACAGAATGGATTTTGTTCTCCGTTTCCCAACACTTGCTGCAGATTTGCCCCAAGGATAAAAACAATTGAGGGATAATAAACCGTGGCGTCCTCATTGACAGCAGCATCAGCGTCCAGTATACATAGAGACTTAGACAGGCTGGCGCAATGGGCGGACACAATTTAATGTAAAGTGCGAAGTGATACATTTTGGTAGGAATAACGAGGAGAGGCAATATAAACTAAAGGGGGTGCATGAACAGAGAGACCTGGGGGTATATGTGCACAAATTGTTGAAGGTGGCAGGTTGAGAAAGTGGTTAAAAAAGCATACGGGATCCTGGGCTTCATAAATAGAGGCATAGAGTACAAAAGCAAGGAAGTTATGATGAAATAAAAATGAAATCTATGATGAACCTGTATAAAACAATGGTTCCAGGGATGAGGGACTTCAGTTACCTGGAGAAGCTGGGGTTGTTCTCCTTAGAGCACAGGAGATTTGATAGAGGTGTGCAAAATCATGAGGGGTCTAGACAGAGTAGATAGAGAGAAACTGTTCCCATTGGCGGAAGGGTCGAGAACCAGAGGACACAGATTTAAGAAGATCGGCAGAAGAACCAAAGGCAACATGAGGAAAAACTTTTTATGCAGTGAGTGGTTAGGATCTGGAATGCACTGCCTGAGAGGGTGGTGGAGGCAGACTCAATCACAGCTTTCAAAAGGGAATTGGATAAGTACCTGAAGGAAATAAATTTGCAGGGCTACGGGGAAAGGGCGGGACTAGCTGAAGTGCTCTTGCAGAGAGCCGGCACGGGCTGAATGGCCTGTGCTGTAACCATTCGATGATTCTAGACATACCAGTTATCAAGATCCAGCAGTATTAGTGTCCCATCGACCTATTGGCATCCCAGTTAACAGGCTCTGCCGATTATATAGGTCCGGTACCTACCTGTTCGGTGAGTAAGATGGAGACGTTGTTGTATTTCCTGCTGACCTCTGACCCCAGTGTGACCAGTCTCAGGAGGAAGACTGCCAGCGACGCCCCCCAGATCAGCAGCTCCCAGTTATACAGAGAATCCAGGAAGCTCATGTGGCCGTGAAGGATCTGGGAATTGAGAAAACGAGTCGTGCAAGTGTTAGGGCTGAACTTTAAAGGCGAGCAGATGTTATAATATAAACAGGCAAGCCCGCCCTCACTGGTAATGAGAGATCCCAGCCTCAAATTCCCAGGGTAATCAACACCCCACCCCCCCCAGTAAACATAGAACTTGCATTTCTATAGCACCTTTCACGACCACCGGACGTCCTAAAGCGCTTTACAGCCAATGAAGTACTTTTTGAAGTGCAGTCACTGTTGTAATGTGGGAAACGCGGCAGCCAATTTGCGCACAGCAAGCTCCCACAAGCAGCAATGTGATAATGACCAGATAATCTGTTTTTAGTGATGTTGGTTGAGGGATAAATATTGGCCAGGACACCGGGGAGAACTCCCCTACTCTTCCTCGAATAGTGTCGTGGAACCTTTTACGTCCACCTGAGAGAGCAGACGGGGCCTCGGTTTAACGTCTCATCCGAAAGACGGCACCTCTGACAGTGCAGCACACCATCAGTACTGGCACTGGGAACATCGGACTGGATTATGGGCGCAAGTTCCTGGAGTGGGACTTGAACCCACGAGCTTCTGACGCTCTATAAATGCAAGTTCGTTCTTTCTACGCGTCACTGCTCTAATTATGAAGGCGTTTACGCGTTCCTGGTAACTTGGGCAGGGGGGGGGATAACACATGGGGAGTTACAAGGACGTGACAGAGGGGTTCAAGTGAGATCAGAAGTTGCACAACAGAGCTGACACTGATGGTCGGAAACTCACCCGACACGCTAACTTTCCCGGAGGGACTGGAGACTACTGTAGGTCATTCGAGAAACAAACTCAAGAAATTGAAACAAGTTCAGAGTCTTACCTGAGCACAGCAGACAAAAGCGATGGACAGTGTGAGTAAAAACGCCGATGAAACAATGACATCAACCGAACGCTGTGGGCCCCGCCTCTGTGATTGAGAGAAATAGAGGAAGGAGAAAGTGTAAGAGAGAGAAAGAAAAGAGAGAAAGAGAGGCAGAGTGCCAGTAAAGAGAGAGAGTGAGAGAGCAAGCAAGAGAGTGAATGAGTGGCAGATAGAGTGAAAGAGAATGAGAGATGAAGAGAGAGACGTGTCAGACAGTTATACAGCTGCTATTTCATTACAGTTTGAAAGGCAATGATTCAGGTTAAGGTTTATATCTGAGGGGTTTCTAAACCAGAAATGTTGGACTCCAGATTGGGGTCTGATGTTTCAGTTGAAGTAGTTTAATCTTGTTCTCACTCAGACATTCTGATCCCACAGTCTCCTGGACCACAGGGCAAGTCTAGGGAACGAGAGTAAACAAGACAAAATTCCCCAACTGCCCCCCACAGGCTCGTTGAATCACAACACTCTTTGTTGGAGGAGGAGGCCTGTTTAAATTGTGCTCTAAACAGATTCAGATTCATGCCATCCAGGACAAAGCAGCCCGCTTGATCGGCACCCCATCCACCACCGGCGTACCGTGGCTGCAGTGTGTACCATCTACAAGACGCACTGCAGCAACTCGCCAAGGCTTCTTCGGCAGCACCTCCCAACCCTGCGACCTCTTCCACCTAGATGGACAAGGGCAGCAGGCACATGGGAACACCACCACCTCCAAGTTTCCCCCCAAGTCTCTCACGATCCTGACTTAGAAATATATCGCCGTTCCTTCATCGTCACTGGGTCAAACTCCTGGAACTCCCTAACAGCACTGTGTGAGTACCATCACCACACAGACTGCAGAGGTTCAAGAAGGTGGCTCACCACCACCTTCTCAAGGGCAGTTAGGGATGGGCAATAAATGCTGGCCTTGCCAGCGACGCCCATATCCCTAGAACAAATTAAAAAAAACCCACATTGAATTGCCAACTCCTGTGGTCATACAGACACGCCCACATCACGCGGAGAGAATGACAGAAATAGGTGCAGCACCGGCACGATGGGCTGAATGTCCTCCTCATACAATGATGCAGCACAGAAGGAGGCCATTCAGCCCATCGTGCCTGTGCCAGCTCTTTGGTAGTTAATCAATTAGTCCCACTCCCCCCTGCTCTTTCCCCAGAGCCCTGGAAATTTTATCCCGTCAAGTATTTATCCAATTCCTTTTTGAAAGTTACTATTGACTCTGCTTCCACCGCCCGTTCAGGCAGCGCATTCCAGATCACAACAACTCGCCGCGTAAAGATGTTTCCTCCTGTCGCCTCTGGTTCTTTTGCCAATTACGTTAAATCTGTGTCCTCTGGCTATCGACCCTTCAATCTGTGTCCTCTGGCTATCGACCCTTCTCATATTGGAACGTTTCTCCCTATTTACTTGGCTTTCTGTGCTGTATCATTCTATGATAATCGCGCTTACCTTTAGGTAGGAGCGAAGAGACAGCCACATCTTAATGTTCTGCACCTTCTTCAGCCTAAAATGAGGGATCTCGGACTTGCGAGCCTTCCTAGCCGATGTCAGGTGACTGAAGAGCTTGGCAAACAGGAATCGCTGCGTAGAAATCAACAGACAGATTGAGGCTTTACCCTTCTCCCAGAGAACTCACATCAATAAGAGAGAGTCTAACCACCGCCCCTCGACATTCATAGTCAGAACGGCACAGAAGGCGGCCATTCGGCCCATCGAGCCCGTGCCGGCTCTCTGTAGAGCAATCCAGTCAGTCCCATTCTCCCACTCTATCCCCGTAGCCCTGCAAGTTTATTTCCCTCAAGTGCCTATCCAGTCTCCCCTTGAAAACATTGAGTGTCTCCGCTTCCACCACTTCCGTCGGCAGCGAGTTCCAGGTTCTCACCACTCACTGCGTAAAAAAGTTTTTCCTCACATTCCCCCCTGTATCTCCTGCCCAAAACCTTAAATCTGTGTCCCCTAGTCCTTGTACCATCAACTAGTGGGAACAGCCTTTCCCCATCTAGTCTATCCAAACCCGTCATAATCTTGTACACCTCTATCAAATCACCCCTCAACCTCCTTTGCTCTAATTAAAACAAATCCATCTTCTCCAACCGGTCCTTGTAGCTAAGATCCCCCATCCCTGGAACCATTCTGGTAGATCTCCTCTGCACCCTCTCAAGGGCCTTCACATCCTTCCTAAAATGTGGTGACCAGAACTGGACGCAATACTCCAGTTGTGGCATTACCATCACTGAATCCCCCACCTGGACTTTTACATCCACCCGAGAGAGCAGACGGGGCCTCGGTTTAACGTCTCATCCGATAAGACGGCTGCGTGTTTCGGCAGCAGATGTGCTGAGGCGGGGCGGAGACGGGCGACGTTCCGGAGGTGGAAATAGGCCGAGGAAGTTAGAGCGAGTCTCTGCTGTCCGCTCACCTGCTTGTAAGTTCTCTCTGCCACACACAGAACGAAGAAAAACATCCACATCAGACAGAACCGTTCCAACACATTAATGAGCACCAGGGCGATGAGCGGTCCGTCAGGCTTGGCACCACAGGCCACCGTCAGCAGCTCGGCCACAGAGGACGAGGCCAGCTGCTCCAGGTCTTTCTGTTGGAACAGGCGGAATGCGAAGGGGAGCAGGGTGAGGACCGCAGTCACCAGGTAGCCCAGGATCCGGTAACCGTTCTGCTGCTCAAAGGTACTGGCCTGTTGGGCAATCGATAGAAAATAAAACTCCAGTGAGGAGGATCCGAGAGAAGCCGTGACACTCCGAATAGAAAAGATAAAAAGAGGCGGAAATTTACATGAAATCACCTTTCCCCACTCCCCCCCCCCCCCCCCCCGACCCTTCCCCCACTCCCCCCCCCCCCCCCCGACCCTTCCCCCTCTCTCCCCCCCCCTACCCGAGCCCCTCCCCCCCCCCCCCCGAGCCCCTCCCTCCCCCAGGAGCCCTTCCCCATCCCCCCTCCCCCCCCCGAGCCCCTCCCCCCCCCAGGAGCCCTTCCCCTTCCCCATCCCCCCTCCCCCCCCCCGAGCCCCTCCCTCCCCCAGGAGCCCTTCCCCTTCCCCATCCCCCCCTCCCCCCCCCCGAGCCCCTCCCTCCCCCAGGAGCCCTTCCCCTTCCCCATCCCCCCCCCCCCCCCCCAAGCCCTTCTCCCCTCTCTCCCCTGGAGCCCTTCCCCCACAACACGTCTGTCCCGAACAGAAATTAGACTCCGAGCTACTTTCAAACTCTTGTCACTATCCTGCGGTGATTCCGTGTCGTGTCCGGAAACGCACCCGCTTCATGATCATTCCGCTAATCTCCAGAACGGACATGTCGAACTTTTTACAGTCATTCCCTTCCCAGATTATGGCGCTGACTCTCTCCGAGCTCGGGCTGGTGCTGTACAACCAGTGCAAGTGGTTCTGAAATTTAAAAAAATAACTTCAGTTCAAATTAAAAAACAAGGATTATCTGTTAAAACAGGAATGCAGAGACCATGGGGGTGGGGGGTTTATAGGGCTGGAGGAGATTAGAGAGCGGGAGGGTTGTAGGAGGTTAGAGAGAGAGGGAGAGTTGTAGGGCTGGAGGAGGTTAAAGAGAGAGGGAGAGTTGTAGGGGCTGGAGGAGGTTACAGAGATAGGGATTTTAAAATTCGAGGCACTGCCGGACTAGGAGCCAATGTCGGTCAGCGAGCAACGGATGTTAAAAGCAGAAACCGGTTCGGAATAAAACAAACCCACACATCAGTGGAGATAGCTCAACATACTTGGTGAGCGTGCGTGAATGTGTATTTTACTGACTGGTCACGCACGCACTTACCTGTGAGTGACCAGCAATAGGTGGGGGTGGACATTGAGGGGAATTCTTGTAGAAACAGTCCTGAAACTGCCTCTCACTTTGGACAGAGTGCATGCCTGCGTCCAACACTTTGAGCCACGCAGCACTCACTGTGCGTCCTGACTTCAGGAACCCCCCCAACCCTCTCGCCCACCCTGGGTGCTGCATCAGAGGGTGTCAGTGAGGCTTGCTCTCGAGTGTTTCGAGATCCGGGTAAACCTGTCCGGTGCCGGGATCATAGAACCATACAACGCAGGAGGCCATTCGGCCCATCCGGCCTGCGCCGGCTCGTTGATTGAGGACGCTCCTGCGAAGCGCTTCGTTAAAAGGCGCTATAGAAATACAAGTAGTTGTTGTTGAAAGAGCCACTGGACGCTGGCCAATCAGCAAAGCCCACCTGTTGGTGCGGCTCGCCCTGGGACTCCTTCTTCTGCAGAGTCACCCTCTGAACGCTCTCGCACTCGCTCTCGCTCTCGCTGGTGTAGGAGCAATGACACCGCGAACCGTTCAGGAGATCGTCCCACAGCATGTCCTCGGTCTCCGAGCCATGCCGACTGCTCTCCGTATCCTGACGGGAGGTGCTGCAGCTCAGGGAGCTGAAGTTCACATAGGACTTGGAACCATCCTGAGAGAAATGGCAGAAAAGGATATGTAAAATTTAGTATACTGCATTCGCTGCTCACGGTGCGGTCTCCTCTGCATTGAGGAGACCAAACGCAGATTGGGCGACTGCTTTGTGGAACACCTCCGTTCAGTCCGCAAGGATGACCCTGAGCTTGCGGTCGCCTGTCACTTTAATTCTCCGCTCCACTCCCACTCTGACCTCGGCCTCCGACACTGTTCCAATGAAGCTCAACGTAAGCTTGAGGAACAGCACCTCATCTTTCGATTAGGCACTTTACAGCCTTCTGGACTCAACATCAATTTCAGATCATAACCTCTGCTCCCATTTTTTTCGGGCGGCAGCTGTTGCTGTTTCTGCCATCCCCATTTACACCTCCTCTAGACCCATCTTTTGTTTCTTTACTGGTCCCATTACCATCTCCTTTCTCCTCGCATCATCATCCCTTTTGTCATTTAATCTCTCCTGCCTTCCAGCCAATCACAGACCTTCCCTTTTGTTCTTTCCTCCCCTCCCCCCTTTCCCTGCCCTTACACTTGCTTAAAACCTGTTACATCTCAAACTTTTTCCAGTTCTGATGAAAGGTCATCGACCTGAAACGTTAACTCTGTTTCTCGCTCCACGGATGCTGAGTGTTTCCGGAATTTCCGGTTTTGTATAAAATGAGAGGTTGTCTGCTCCTGTGAACATACTCCACTGTTCACACTCACTGCACAAGAACCTGTCGATTCGGAACAATAACCAGGACTGGAACTAGTTACTGCTCGAGTTACCCTTAACTTGATCCTAATCAGGTTGTTAGAAAGACCTACGTTCATTACTTGTATATGGATCAATGTGGTCGCCAATTCATAAACAGCAAGAATAATGACCAGTTAAATATGTTTGTTGCAGTGTTGGTTGAGGGATAAATAAGTAGCCAGGATGCTAGGAAAACTCCCTGCTCTTCTAGAATAGAATCATAGAATGGTTACAGCACAGAAGGAGGCCATTCGGCCCGTCCCGGCTCTCTGCAAGATCACTTCAGCTAGTCCCACTCCCCCGCCCTTTTCCCCGTAGTCCTGCAAATTTTTTTCCTTCGGGTACTTATCAAATTTCCTTTTGAAAGCCACGATTGAATCTGCCTCCACCACCCTTTCAGGCAGCACATTCCAGATCCTAACCACTCGCTGTGTAAATTTTTTTTCCTCATGTCGCCTTTAGTTCTTCTGCCAATCTTCAAATAATGTTCATGGGATTTAGCAACAGTACAGAAAATGTCTCATTCTCAGCACTGCCTCCCACTGGCTGATTAACTGAAGTGCACAGCAACATAGAAACATAGAAGATAGGAGTAGGCCATTCGGCCCCTCGAGCCTGCTCCGCCATTTAATGAGATCATGGCTGATCATCCAAATTCAGTACCCTGTCCCTGCTTTCTCCCCATATCCCTTGATCCCTTTCGCCTTAAGAAATATATCTAACTCCTTCTTGAATATATTTAATGAATTGGCCTCAACTGCCTTTTGTGGTAGAGAATTCCACAGGTTCACCACTCTCTGGGTGAAGAAATTCCTCCTCATCTCAGTCCTAAATGGCTTACCCCTTATCCTTAGACTGTGACCCCTGGTTCTGGACTCCCCTGCCATCGGGAACATCCTTCCTGCATCTAGTCTGTCTAGTCCTGTTAGAATTTTATAAGTTTCAATGAGATCCCCTCTCATTCTTCTAAACTCTAGCGAATACAAGCCCAATTGTCCCAATCTCTCTTCATACGTCATTCCTGCCATCCCAGGTATCAGTCTGGTGAATCTTCACTGCACTCCCTCCATGGCAAGAACATCCTTCCTCAGATAAGGCGACCAAAACTGCACACAATACTCAAGGTGTGGTCTCACCAAGGCCCTGCACAACCGCAGCACGACATCCCCGCTCCTGCACTCGAATCCTCTTGCCATGAAGGCCAACATACCATCTGCCCTCTCAACCGCCTACTGCACCTGCATGCCTACCTTCAACGACTGGTGCACAAGGACACCCAGGTCTCGTTGCACTTCCCCTTTTCCCAATCTATTACCGTTCAGATAATAATCTGCCTTCCTGTTTCTGCCACCAAAGTGGATAACCTCGCATCCACCCACACCAAACTGCATCTGCCATGCATCTGCGCAACCACCCAACCTGTCCAAATCATACTGGAGTTTCTCTGCATCCTCCCCACAACACACACGCCCACCCAGCTTTGTGTCGTCTGCAAACCCGGAGACACTACATCCAGTTCCCTCGTCCAGACCATTAACATACGCTGTGAATAACTGGGGTCCCAGCACCGATCCCTGCGGTACCCCACCAGTCACTGCCTGCCACTCGGAAAAAGACCCGTCCATTCCAACTCCCTGCTTCCCGTCTGCCAACCAGCCCTCCACCCAAGTCAGCACCCCACCCCCAATCCCATGCGCTTTAACCTTGCACGCTAATCTCTTATGCGGGACCTTATCGAAAGCCCTCAAAGTCCAAATACACCACATCCACTGGTTCTCCCCCATCTACTCTACCAGCTACATCCTCAAAAAATTCCAGTAGATTAGTCAAGCATGATCCACCCTCTGTAAATCCATGTCGACTCTGTCCGATCCTGCCACCGCTCTCCAAGTGCTCAGCTATCACATCTTTTATAATGGACTCTAGCATTTCCCCCACCACCGATGCCAGGCTCACCGGCCTACAATTCCCCGTTCTCTCTCTCCCACCTTTTTTAAATAGTGGGGTCACATTAGCTACCCTCCAATCCATGGGAACTGCCCCAGAGTCCACAGAATTCTGGAAGATGACCAGCAATGCATCCACTATCTCTAGGGCCACCCCACCCCAAGCACCCTAGGATGTAGACCATCAGGCCCTGGGGATTTATCGGCCTTGAATCCCGTCAATTTCTCTAACACCATTTCCCTACAAATACTGATTTCATTCAGTTCTTCCCTCTCATTAGACCCTATGTTCCCTGACATCTCTGGGAGGTTATTTGTGTCCTCCTTTGTGAAGACAGAACCAAAGTATGTATTTAATTGGTCTGCCATTTCTTTGTTCCCCATTATAAATTCCCCTGATTCTGACTGCAAGGGACCTACGCTTGACTTCACCAATCTTTTTCTCTTCACATATCTATAGAAGCTTTTACAGTCAGTTTTTATGTTCCCTGCAAGCTTACTCTCATACTCTATTTTCCCCCTCTTAATTAATCCCTTTGTCCTCCTTTGCTGAATCCTAAACTGCTCCCAATCCTCAGGTTTGCTGCTTTTTCTGGCCAATTTATATGTCCTCTCCTTGGATCTTATGCTATCCCTAATTTCCCTTGTTAGCCACGGTTGAGTCACCTTTTTTGTTTTATTTTTATGCCAAACTGGGATGAACAAATTCTGTAGTTCATCCATGCGATCTTTAAATGTTTGCCATTGCCTATCCACCGTCAACCCTTTAAGTAACGTTCCCCAATCCATCCTAGCCAATTCGCGCCTCATACCATCGTAGTTTCCTTTATTTAAATTCAGGACCCTAGTCTCTGAGTCAACTACTTCACTCTCCATCTTAATGAAGAATTCTATCATATTATGATCGCTCCTCCCCAAGGGCCCTCTCACAACAAGACTGCTAATTAATCCTTTCTCATTACATAATACCCAGTCTAAGATGGCCTGATCTCTCGTTGGTTCCTCGACATATTGGTCCAGGAAACCATCCCGTACACACTCTAGGAATTCCTCCTCCACAGTATTGTTACTAATTTGGTTAGCCCAATCTATATGTAGATTAAAGTCACCCATGATAACTGCTGTGCCCTTATTGCACGCATCTCTAATTTCCCGTTTAATGCCATCCCCAACCTCAGCATTACTGTTTTGGGGGTCTGTATACAACTCCCACTAACGTTTTCTGCCCCTTGGTATTTCTCAGTTCTACCCATACAGATTCCACATCATCAGAGCTAATATCCTTCCTTACTATTGTGTTAATCTCCTCTTTAACCAGCAATGCTATCCCACCTCCTTTTCCTTTTTGCCTGTCTTTCCTGAATATTGAATACCCCTGGATGTTGAATTCCCAGCCTTGGAGCCATGTCGCCGTAATCCCAATTATATCATATCCGTTTACATCTATTTGCGCAGCTAATTCATCCACCTTATTACAAATGCTCCTCGCATTAAGACACAAAGCCTTCAGGCTTGTTTTTTTAACACTCTTAGACCTTTTAGAATTATTATTTACTGTGGCCATGTTTGATTTACACCCTTGATTTCTCTGACTGCCACTTTTGCTTTTCTCCTTCCTGTCTTTTGCTTCTATCCTTGCTTCCCTTTCCTCTGTCTCCCTGCACAGGTTCCCAACCCCCTGCCATTTTAGTTTAAACCCTCCCCAACAGCACTAGCAAACACTCCCCCTAGGACATCAGTCCCGGTCCTGCCCAGGTGCAAACCGTCCAGTTTGTACTGGTCCCACCTCCCCCAGAACCGGTTCCAATGTCCCAGGACTTTGAATCCCTCCCCCTTGCACCATTCCTCTAGCCACGTATTCATCTGAAATATCCTTCTATTTCTACTCTGACTAGCATGTGGCACTGGTAGCAATCCTGAGATTACTACCTTTGAGGTCCTATTTTTTAATTTACCTCCTAACTCCCTATATTCAGCTTTTAGGACCTTATCCTGGTTTTTACCTATATCGTTGGAACCTATATGCACCACGACAACTGGCTGTTCACCCTCCCTCTCCAGAATGCCCTGCAGCCGCTCCGAGACATCCTTGACCCTTGCACCAGGGAGGCAACATACCATCCTGGAGTCTCGTTTGTGGCCACAGAAACGCCTATCTATTCCCTTTACAATAGAATCCCCTATCACTATAGCATGGAGCGTCGGACTCCTGGTCCCGGCCGGACTGTCCTGCACGGTGACCAGGAGTTGGGAGTGAGGGAGGAGCGGGGCACCGGTGCTGGAAAGTACTGCGGGAGAAGACCTCATCATTAAACACCGGGTTGAGACAGACCAAGTTTAGGAAAACTGTACAGGTTTGTGCAGCAGCCTGAGGAGAGCAGGAGATCGGAGAGTGGAGCAGGAAACTAGAGCTGGGACATTCCGGAGAGAGGTTCCGGACCAGAAGCAGGAATCTCAAAATTACATCGTATTTACAGCGTAGAAACAGGCCATTCGGCCCAACTGGTCCGTGCCGGTGTTTATGCTCCACACGAGCCTCTACCCACCCTACTTCATCTCACCCTATCAACATATCCTTCTATTTCTTTCTCCCTCACGTGCTTATCTAGCCTCCCCTTAAATGCATCTACACGATTCGCCTCAACTACTCCCTGTGGTTTTTTTTTTATTCGTATATGGGATGCGGGCGTCGCTGGCAAGGCCAGCATTTATTGCCCATCCCTCGTGGTAGCGAGTTCCACATTCTCACCACTCTCTGGGTAAAGAAGTTTCTCCTGAATTCCCTATTGGATTTATTAGTGACTATCTTATATTTATGGCCCTAGTTCTAGTCTCCCCCACAACATAAGAACATAAGAAATAAGAGCAGGAGTAGGCCATATGGCCCCTCAAGCCTGCTCCGCCATTCAATAAGATCATGGCTGATCATCGACCTCAGCTCCACTTTCCTGCCTGATCTCCATATCCCTGATTCCCCTAGAGTCCAAAAATCTATCTATCTCAGCCTTGAATATACTCAAAGACTCAGCATTCACAGCCCTCTGGGGCAGAGAATTCCAAAGATTCACAACCCTCTGAGTGAAGAAATTCCTCCTCATCTCAGTCTTAAATGGCCTACCCCTTATCTTGAGACTATGCCCCCTAGTTCTAGACACTCCAGCCAGGGGAAACAACCTCTCAGCATCTACCCTGTCAATCCCCTTCAGAATCTTGTACGTTTCAATGAGATCACCTCTCATTCTTCTAAACTCCAGAGAGTATAGGCCCATTCTACTCAATCTCTCATCATAGGACAGCCCTCTCATCCCAGGAATCAATCTAGTGAACCTTTGTTGCAACGCCTCCAAGGCAAGTATACCCTTCCTTAGATAAGGAGACCAAAACTGTGCACAGTACTCCAGGTGTGGTCTCACCAAGGCCCTGTACAATTGTAGCAAGACTTCTTACTCTTATACTCCAACCTCCTTGCAATAAAGGCCAACATGCCATTTGCCTTCCTGATTGCTTGCTGTACCTGCATGCAAGTGGAAACATCTTTTCTGTGTCTACTCTATCAAACCCCTTCATAATTTTAAAGATCTCTATTAGGTCACCCCTCAGCCTTCACTTTTCTAGAGAAAAGAGCCCCAGCCTATTCAATCTTTCCTCTCAGTTCTGGTAAAAGCCTTGTAAATCTTATTTTTAGCACTTTCTGCCCAGGAGCCCCCTCAGTCGGGAGTGGAATCCATCACTCTCACATCTCCGCACGCACAGCTGGTTTCACTCACTGATCGAGGAGCATTTGACCCCCAAAAGGGCCCCTTCCTGGAGCAGTTTTACCTCCTCCTCTCTCCCACCCCCCTTTCAACGGCCAGGCTGAGAGGGGCAAACGCCCAGATGTGACTGGGATTCAATCCCAGCCCTGTGCCAGGCGCTTTGATAAACCCACTGGTGCTCTCCATACCTGATTCGGGGCTGTAGATTCAATCTCAGAGTCCAGTAAACTGTCAGAGTCTCGTTTTAGATTCTCCCATCTCGGAAATCCTTCCCCGCTCTGTAATTACACGGGAAAGAGGTTGTAGTAATGAAGGCAGGACATGGTGTCAATTTCAGCGTGCTGATTGCGCCGAGTTCAGTCACATTTCAAACATACGAGCAATGCCAGACAGGGAAAGACCCTCTGGTCCATCCAGCCTGTCCTACACAATTACAATACCTTTCTTTAAACAATTCGTTCCTGGGATGTGGGCGTCGCTGGCAATGCCGGCATTTATTGCCCATCCCTAAATGCCCCTTGTGAAGGTGGTGGTGAGCCGCCTTCTTGAACCGCTGCAGTCCGTGTGGTGAAGGTGCTCCCACAGTGCTGTTAGGGAGGGAGTTCCAGGATTTTGATCCAGTGATGATGAAGGAACGGCCGATATATTTCCAAGTCAGGATGGTGTGTGACTTGGAGGGGAACTTGGAGGTGGTGGTGTTCCCATGCGCCTGCTGCCCTTGTCCTTCTAGGTGGAAGAGGTTGTGTGTTTAGGAGGTGCTGTCGAAGAAGCCTTGGCGAGTTTTGTATATCACAATATATACACCTCACCCCAAACAAATGTGATCTCCTGGGAGAGAACATAAGAACATAAGAAATAGGAGCAGGAATAGGCCACTTGGCCCCTCGAGCCTGCTCCGCCATTCAATAAGATCATGGCTGATCTTGGGCTCAAAGCCACTTCCCAGCCCGCTCCCCATAACCCTTCACTCCCTTATCTTGCAAAAATTTGCCTATCTCCACCTTAAATGTATTTAATGACCCAGCCTCCACGGCTCTCTGGGGCAGAGAATTCCACAGATTTACGACCCTCTGAGAGAAGAAATTCCTCCTCATCTCAGTTCTAAAAGGGCGACCCTTTATTCTAAAACTATGCCCCCGAGTTCTAGATTCCCCCACGAGGGGAAACATCCTCTCTGCATCTACCTTGTCGAACCCCCTCAGTATCTTATATGTTTCAATAAGATCACCTTTCATTCTTCTAAATTCCAATGAGTATAGGCCCAGCCTGCTCAATCTTTCCTCATAAGTCAACCCCCTCATCTCTGGAATTAACCTAGTGAATCGTCTCTGAACTGCCTCCAATGCAAGTATATTCTTCCTTAAATAAGGAGACCAAAACTGTACGCAGTACTCAAGGTGTGGTCTCACCAATACCTTGTACAGTTGTAGCAGGACTTCCCTGCTTTTATACTCCAACCCCCTTGAAATAAAGGCCAACATTCCATTTGCCTTTTTGATTACTTGCTGTACCTGCATGCTAACTTTGTGTTTCATGCACAAGGACCCCCCAGGTCCCTCTGAACTGTAGCATTTTGTAATCTCTCTCCATTTAAATAATAGTTTGCTTTTTTATTTTTCCTGCCAAAGTGGGTAACCTCGCACTTTCCCACATTATACTCCATCTGCCAAATGTTTGCCCACTCACTTAGCCTGTCTATATCCCTTTGCAGATTCAAGTCCTCTGCACAACTTGCTTTCCCACCCATCTTTGTATCATCCGCAAACTTGGCTACATTACACTCGGTCCCTTCATCCAAGTCATTAATGTAGATTGTAAATAGTTGAGGCCCCAGCACCGATCCCTGTGGCACTCCACTAGTTACCGTTTGCCAACCGGAAAATGACCCATTTATCCCGACTCTCTGCTTTCTGTTAGTCAGCCAATTCTCTATCCATGCTGATATATTAACCCCAATTCCGTGAGCTTTTATCTTATGCAGTAACCTTTTATGTGGCACCTTATCGAATGCCTTCTGGAAATCCAAATACACCACATCCACTGGTTCAACTTTGTCCACCCTGCTTGTTACATCCTCAAAGAACTCCAGCAAATTTGTTAAACATGATTTCCCTTTCATTAAACCATGCTGACTCTGCTTGACTGCATTATGATTTTCCAAATGCCCTGCTACTGCTTCCTTAATGAAGGACTCCAGCATTTTCCCAACGACATATGTTAGGCTAACTGGTCTATAATTTCCTGCTTTCTGTCTCCCTCCTTTCTTAAATAGGGGCGTTACATTTGCGGTTTTCCAATCCGCTGGGACCTCTCCAGAGTCCAGGGAATTTTGGTATATTGCAACCAATGCATCCACTATCTCTGCAGCCACTTCTTTTAAGACCCTGGGATGCAGGCCATCTGGTCCAGGAGACTTGGGGGGAAACATTCAGCTGCTTGCGCCTCCCGTTAGCGCCTTAAGAGGGCGCTAATGGGGCGTAAAGCAGCTAACGCCCGGGCGCAGCGCCGCCCACGCCTCCCGAAAAATTTAGTGGGAGGTTAGCGGCGGCAGCAGCCGGTAGCGCCCTGTGGCGCTGCGCTGCCGGCGATGACGTCATCGCCGTGCACAGCACCCCGCTCGCGCCCCGGCCGTGATCTTCAGTCGCGCCCCCTGATTTACCGCCAGACGCTATGTCCGACGGGTTCAGGGAGGCGTACGTGCGGCCGGGGCGGCGATATTTAAAGCGGAGGTGGCAGGCGGCCATTTTTGTTGCTGGCCGCCTGCCAGCACCTGCCCCCGGCCCCCGTGAAGCCCCCCCACCGTGAAGTGCCGGCTGCGCTCCAAGAGCCCGGCACTTCTCTTGAGTGCCGGGCTCTTTTGCCGGCACTCCCGATCCCTGGGGGCCCAGCTGGGCCCCGGTTCGCGCTGCGCAGGGTCCCTCCCCTTTAAGAAGGGGAGGAAGGCCTGCAATACCGCGGCGCGACGTGCCGCAGCGCGTGGCGCTGCGGCACGTAGCGCCAGGATATTCACTCGCAGCGCCCCAAGAGGGATGCGGGCTGCTTCCAGTTGCGCCCCGCTTCCCTCTTGGGGCGCAACCACTGAAGTTCCGGCGCGGGGCCGCTAATTTTTTCGGGGCGCTAAAAGTCGCGCCCCGGCGAGGTTAGCGCCCCAAATGGGGCGCGACTCAATTTTTACCCCTTGTTGTCTTTTAGTCCCATTATTTTACCGAGTACTATTTGCTTAGTGATAGTGATCGTCTTTAGTTCCGAGGCGAAAACCCCAGGCCAATTTAGGGGAAACAAACATGGCAAATTCCTCTCCGACCTATCTAGGCGATCGAAACTGGTCCAGGAGATCACTCTGGCCCTGAATTCCCTGCAGTACCTACCTTCTGTAAGAGGTGATCTCGGCCCCAGCTAGAAACAGGTCCAGCTCTCGCTTGAAGGAATTAACCATCACTCGACAGTGTGCGATTCAGGGGTGCGGGAGGGTCTGATTTGAGCAGAAATGTTTGTGGAGATGCAGCTTTTACCGTCATTGAAACTAAATTACAGGCGACAGTAAGCGAGAGAGAATAAAGGCTGCGAGTTACCTCTGCCGCTCCGGGAACTTTGCCCTGTGTGTTTCTTCTGAGTCGTAACGAGCAGTTGCTCAGAGTCGCGGCGATGCTTTGCTGGAGCAACGACCGCCGCGATTGGCTCTCCGTGTCCTCGCTGGAATTCTCATCTGAGTCCCGACACGCAGCTCGGTGCGGAACATCCTGAAAACACCGCGTAGATTTTCAAACCGGTTCCATCCCATCACAAACGTTAGAGTTCAGAACGAGGGGAGCAGCTCAGGGCAATCCCTGCTTCTCCCAAGAATTACAATTTTATTTCTTTTACCCTTAAAACATTTGTAACGATGAGTGAGCAGGCTGCACAAATTAAGCCACGAATCATTAACCAATCTACTAGTTAATCCATGTACTATTAACCAATCTATTAGTTAATCCACACATCATTAACCAATCTCCAGATTCGTCCTGTACCATTAACCAATCTAGTAATCATCCAATCTACAGGTAAAGGCATCTAGGGATATGGGGAAAATACTCCAGAAATGGAGTTAAGGTACGAATCAGCCATGTTCTGATTGAATGGGGGAAACAGGCTCGAGGGCTGAAATGGCCTCCTCCTGTTTCTGTGTAACAGGCTCGAGGGGCTGAATGGCCTCCTCCTGTTCCTGTGTAACAGGCTCGAGGGGCTGAATGGCCTCCTCCTGTTCCTGTGTAACAGGCTCGAGGGGCTGAATGGCCTCCTCCTGTTCCTGTGTAACAGGCTCGAGGGGCTGAACGGCCTCCTCCTGTTCCTGTGTAACAGGCTCGAGGGGCTGAATGGCCTCCTCCTGTTCCAGTGTAACAGGCTCGAGGGGCTGAATGGCCTCCTCCTGTTCCTGTGTAACAGGCTCGAGGGGCTGAATGGCCTCCTCCTGTTCCTGTGTAACAGGCTCGAGGGGCTGAATGGCCTCCTCCTGTTCCTGTGTAACAGGCTCGAGGGGCTGAATGGCCTCCTCCTGTTCCTAATGTAACAGGCTCAAGGGGCTGAATGGCCTCCTCCTGTTCCTATGTAACAGGCTCGAGGGGCTGAATGGCCTCCTCCTGTTCCTAATGTAACAGGCTCGAGGGGCTGAATGGCCTCCTCCTGTTCCTAATGTAACAGGCTCGAGGGGCTGACTGGCCTCCTCCTGTTCCTAATGTTCTAACCGTGCGCATCAACCCTTTACAAAGACGGTGAGGAGACTCACTCTCCCAAGGTTGGACCCAGGGCCTGCAGCACACCGTCCAACCTTCCTCGACAGGTTTCTTGTCTGCGTTCCTCTGAGGAAGAAGGAAATACACTTCATTAAACATGTAAACTTTAGGGAATAAAATGGAGCAACAGCATTCCCTGAATTTAGAAGGGATCTCTGCGGCGGGGTGATCTTGGTGAGGGGGGGGGGGTGGGTGGGCGTGGGATATTTGCTGTTAAGGATTCCTAGCTCAAGGACGCTCAGGATTAAAGAACATCTAGGCTCACCAGTACAAACACTGGAGCGCTGTCCACTTGGAACTATGATGTGGAGATGCCGGCGTTGGACTGGGGTGGACAAAAATGAGAAGTCGCACAACACCAGGTTATAGTCCAACAGATTTATTTAATTTTACAAGCTTCGAAAGCTTGTAAAATTAAATAAATCTGTTGGACTATAACCTGGTGTTGTGCGACTTCTCACTTGGAACTAGACCAAGTGAGACAACCATGACATGTCGAATCACTGCAGGGCTGCAACGAAGAATGTGAATCGAATGCCAACTTGCAGCACTGGGCGGATTAAGTCTGAGTTAGAAGACTTCATGCTCAAACTGGACATGACTTGGTCAGACCCACCTTGAGCATTGTGGGGAAAGAGTGGGACTATCTGGATCGCTCTTCGAAAGAGCTGGCGCAGACTCGATGGGCGAACGGCCTCATCCTGTGCTGTACTATTCTACGACTCTATGATTCTCTAATAGTACTTCATTGGCTGTGAAGCGCTTTGGGAAGTCCTGTGGTTGTGAAAGGCACTGTAGAAATCAGAAGATGAGGTTAGAAATTATGACCCGTATTTTCCGATCGGAGGCTTCCCGTGTGCGGAGGCCTCCGATCTGGAAAAAAATCTATGGACTTACCCGAGGGCTCCCGAGGTGCATATACTTCCGATCCTGGGCCTCTCCAAATCCAAGTATCCCAGGGGCGCATGCGGTTCGCAAGCATCCCTGGGATCACGTGGGCCATGGGGAGCCAACAGGAGAAAGGAATCTCCCTTCATACACTTGACAGATAGACCTGTCAAATATATGAATAGGTGATCACCCCAAAAACACTGTAAAACATTAAATACATTTTTTTTTAAAAAATCACATTTTTAAAATTGGTTGAAATTACAATAAATTAAATATTTTAAACAAAAATGTCGTTATTTGAAAAAAAATTTAAATTTTTTTTACGGGGCTAAAAATAAACTTACCTTTTTAAAGTATTTTTAAAAACTTTTTTCAACTCTTATGCTGGTAAAAGCAGGCCTTTTACCAGGCGTAAGATTTCTAAGGGCTTTCTGCGGGCGGAGGTTCTCCAGAAAGCGGAACTATCTGCCCGCAGAGGCCCTTCTCCAGGGCAGGCGTCCGATCTGTCAAGAGCTTTCTTGACAGATTGGAAATACCGGTTTTCAGCGCATGCGCTTGGCATGCCTGAAACTGGAATTTCCGATGTTCCTACGGGTGTGTACACAACGCGTACACACCCGTAGGGATCGGAATATACAGCCCTATATAGCAACATTTAAAATAAAAATAGGGGAAATATTAAATAAACTAATCAAATTCAAAGAAGATAAAACCCCTGGTCTGGACGGATTGCATCCGTGCATTTTAAAAGAATCTAGGGAAGAAATAACAGAGGCACGATTACACATATTTAATAATTTGTTAGGAAAAAGAAAGAAAGACTTGCATTTCTATAGCGCCTTTCATGACCTCAGGACGTCCCAAAGAGCTTTACAGCCAACGAAGTATCGTTTGACGTGTAGTCACTGTTGTAATGTGGGAAGCGCGGCACCCAATTTGCGCACAGCAAGCTCCAACAAACAATGTGATAATGATCAGATAATCTGTTTTAGTGATGTTGGTTGAGGGATAAATATTGGCCCAGGACACCAGGGATAACTCCCCTGCTCTTCTTCGAAATAGTGCCATGGGATCTTTTACGTCCGCCTGAGAGGGCAGACGGGGCCTCGGTTTAACATCTCATCCGAAAGAAGGCACCTCCGACAGTGCAGCACTCCCTCAGCACTGCACTGGAGTATCAGCCTAGCTTTATGTGTTCAAGTCCCTGGAGTGGGACTTGGGCCCACCACCTTCTGACTCAGAGGCGAGTGTGCTACCCACTGAGCCACGGCTGACACAGAAAAGAGTGTAGTGTCAGAGGACTGGCGGATCGCTAATGTAATACCGATATTTAAGATGGGAGATAGAACATGTCCAGGGAATTATAGCCCAGTCAACTTAACATCAATGGTAGGAAAAATAATGGAATCTCTACTAAAGGAGAAAAAAGAAAAACATCTAGAAACCAAAAATATTATAATGAATAGTCAGCATGGATTTCAAAAGGGAGAGTCATGCTTGACCGGCCTCAGTGAATTCTTTGAAGAGGTAACAGAGAGAGTAGACAAGGGTAAATGTAGTAGATGTAATTTATCTAGATTTCCAAAAGGCCTTCGATAGACTAATAAATAAGGTCAGAGAATGTGGAGTCAGGGGACAAGTAGCAGAATGGATAGCTGGCTGGCTGAAAGATAGAAAGCAGAGATTAGGGGTAAAGGGTAGTTATTCAGAGTGGCAGAAGGTAGGAAGTGGGGTCCCACAACGATTTAGGCTTTGGAATCAAAAACACAATTTCTAAATTTGCAGACGACACCAAATTGGGGGGGGGGGGGTTGTCAATACTGAGGAGGACTGCAACAAATTACAAGACATTAATAAACTTGCAGAATGGGCATAAGATTAGCAAATGATACGCGTGAGATATTACATTTTGGTAAAAAAATTTAAGGAGGTCACATATTACTTGGAAAATAAGAATCTAAATGGGGTAGAGGAGCAAAGGGATCTCGGAGTACAAATACACAAATCACTAAAAGTAGCGACATAGGTTAAGAAGGCCATAAAAAAAGCAAACCAAGCACTAGGGTTTATTTCTAGAAGGATAGAATTGAAAAGTAGAGAAGTTATGCTAAACCTGTATCGAACCATGGGTAGACCACACTTGGAGTACTGCGTACAATTCTGGTCGCCATATTATAAAAAGGATATAGAGGCACTGGAGAGGGTGCAGAGAAGATTTACAAGGATGATACCAGAAATGCGATGGTATACCTATCAGGAAAGAATGAACAGGCTGGGACTCTTTTGAAATGAGAAAGCTGAGGGGTGACCTAATAGAGGTCTTTAAAATTATGAAAGGTTTTGATAGAGTAGACAGAGTGTAGGATAGAGTGTACCTGTCGGATTTAGTAAACAATGTTATGATTCTATAATCATTTTTATATAACTATAATATGTTAAAAACCTAAAAAGCCTGCATAAAATGGCGACTGGCTGAGACCAAAGCAGGATGGGAAAGTTATGCCAACCTGACTAAAAACCTCTGTTTTCAATGACTGAAGTAATGGAATGTAGTGCTCAGTCTACGGAGACTGTCGGGTACGTGGTATTCGGTAATGTTATGGAAAAGAGTTAAGAGCTAGAGAAGAGAGATAGGGATTGGAGACATCCTTCATTTGTGAAATTGCAGAATAGACAAAATATTTAGAAAACACCTCAAAAATGTTCTGTAAAGTGAAATTCTTAGATAAGGGTATCTTGTTATGCACAGAAAGAGACCTAGTGGGATTAACAAGGTCATAAGATGATTGACGAAGAAAGGAGGGACATTTACCAGGTGTCAGAGAAAATTACTGCCACATAGGCAAAACGGGAGGAAAAGGGTCTAAAAATGTAGATATTGAACACCAAAAGCAGCGTGCGAAACCAGAGGATGAGAAGCTTCAGTCAACAGAACACAGCAAGAGAATAAAGAGACCGCGCCACAGTCACTGGGAAGGAACGCTGGGGTTCAATGAACAGACTGCGACTATCTTCTTGTTAAGTATTACTTCTTTGTACTGAATGTTTAATACTTAATAAACCTGTTTTACTGATACACAATATACCTGTACCCGGAGTGGTTTGTGTAGTCACGGACAAATTATAAAGAGCTTTTAAAAGCTACAAATTGGTGCCTAACGTGGGGCTGTGACTATTAACTGAAACCAGGTCCATTGTGCATAAGGCAGGCATTTGCTTGGATTTTCGTCTGATCAACGAGAGTCCTTGTGGAAAGTTGGGTTACCTAACAGGTAGTGTCTCTTTAACGTACAGCAAGAATGTCGAGTGAGAACTTCTTTATAGACTTTAAAACGAAGTTAATGAAGAAGTGCGAGGTTGCACAGTTACAGACGTTAGTAGTGGAATGTCTAACAAAGGGCGAGAGAGTAGTCTTTGAGGACGTCGTTGCGTTCATTGAGAAACAAGTTAAGGAGAAGAGATGGAAGCCAGATAGGGCAGCGCAGCTAATGGCCTATGCGGCAGTATATTGTGTAGAGCAAGATAAAGAGACCTTCCTAGAGATGGAAGATAATCAGGATAGATTAGAAAAAGACAAGCTACGGCTTATAAAAGAGAAAAGTGAGAAGTCGCACAACACCAGGTTATAGTCCAACAGCTTTATTTGAAATCACAAGCTTTCGGAGCGCTGCTCCTTCGTCAGGTGAAGTGAAGAAATACATATGGGCACAGCATATATAGTCAGAGAACACTGCCAGATGACTACAGTTAATCTTTCTAACTGCCCTTTATCAATTTTATATATTATAAAAGAGAATCTAACGTTAACGGGCGAGAAGTTAAAATGGGAAAAGGAGGCTGTAGAATTAAAAAGTAAGAATGAGGTTCTTCAGGGCCAGGTCGGTGCTTCAGCAGCAATAATACAGCAACAGAGTATTAATACAGTTCACGCCGGCGCTGCAATGCAGAACCTTGAGGCGGCTAAAAGTCAGGTAGCCTTCTGAACAAAAGATAATGACCGTCTGATCAGCCAATTAAATGGTTCACGAGGAGCCCTAAGAGAGGCTCTTCAGCGCCCCCACAGGGAGTTAGACCACAAGCAGTGTCATATTACTATACAACAGTTGGAAAACCAGCTGGGTAAACAACGGGCTGTAATAGCGGCAGTCACGGGAGTAGACGCCTCCACGAGTTGTGATAAAGAATGTGAGGGGTTCAGCGGAGAGCTATATCCTCCCTTGATACCCCCTTCCCAAAAGGCCCCCCGTTTCATATGCTACCATCGAGAGGCCCCCAGCCTTTGCCCCTAACATTAGTATAAAAACCTCAGTGGACGAGCCTGCACCCGTTAAAGCCCCGGTTAATGTTCTGACCCGCACCCAGGTGATTCCTAACGCGCCACCAGCTGCTGACGGTGAAGGGGCACAAGCAGCACCACCAGCGGCAGCTCCCCCGGGAATGCTATGGGCGGGTACCTATGAACGATCCCAGCCCCTGAACTATGCAGAACTGCAGGCATGTGTCCAGCAATTCGGACCAGCTAACCCACAAACATGCCCCATAGAGCTAAGACAACGTATGGTGGGGTTCCGGAATTATCATCCTAATTTTGAGGACGGTGACATGAAAAATGTTATACTGTCTGCCCTGACCCCGGACCTACGAACCAGTCTCCCATTCATGGCTTTCAATGTGGGGAACACCCTGAAAAACTTAATCACATATATACAAACAGCTCTGGGCTTGGACACTATTGATCTGGTTCAGAAATTAAACCATGAGACCCCTGCTGCATTCGGGGATCGGTTGTACACTGTTTATGAGATGATAGAGGCACGCCCCAATGATAATGCATTAAACGGGAAGAATGAGGCAGCATTTAAGAAAATATACTTAAAGAATATTCAGGCCTCACTGCGAGCAGCCTTAGGACACACCGTCAGCCACAACTCGCAATGGACAGACCTTTTAAGAGACGCTGACGCTGCATGGGCTTACGCTAAAACTCAGGTCCAGGAACCAACAGCAGAGACGCCAGTGCATGTAGTCGAGGGACCCCAGGCCTCCCCAGCATCACCACCCCGCAGACAACTCTTGATATGTTATAACTGCGGGAAGGTGGGACACTTTGCAAAGGATTGCCGAGGACCTGGACAGATAGGCTCTGGAGGTGGGATGAATAATAATAATAATAATAATAATTCCCCGCGATATGGACCGTCCCGTTCACCCAATCCAGTGGAGAGCAGGCTGGACGCCTTAGACTCATGTTTGGAGAGAATGCCATGTATTATGCAAACTCTTGCATCAACCCAGATGTCGGGGAGTACCGTGGCTCCAACTATGAGCTCGTCATTCCCGCCCCCACCCTGGCCCCAACAACCCACAATGACGGGGTCCGGCCCCATCGGCCTGGTCTGAAGTGGGGTTCAGACGAAACGGCCATGGTCGACCGATGGTCTCAGCTTTGCTGCCTGGGGGCCGACAGCAGATGATGCTGATAGACACCGGTTCATCTGTTACAATCCTGCATTCCCCAGACCCGGAACGCCAGCTTGAAATTGGCAAAAGTAGCTTCGTAATAACAGGAGTTACTGGCGCACAAGCACCAGTATATCTAGGAGAGGAAGTTAGTATTTCCCTTGAAGCCTTCCCCGTAAAAATTACCGATCCATTATATGTGTATGACAAATGAAATGGGAATACTCGGGAATGACAGCCTTTATAGATTACAATCAGAACTGTTTGTGGGTTGAGTCTCGGTGTTTGCCATAAAGAAGCCTGAGCAGATCGCACTGCCGACACATTCCCTGCCCGCTGTTAACTCCTTAGTGACTAAACACGCAGCAGCCTTTGCTAAGTCTAAACACGACTGCGGGGAATGGAAGGGGAAACGTGAATTAATGGGCCACCCCATCACGCATGTAAACAATACCCGATTCCCCGGGAAAGTATTCCGTATTTGCGAACAGTCATTGCCTCATTAGAAGAACAGGGAGTACTGCGCAAAGGTTCGTTTACCACCAATTCTCCGGCATGGCCAGTTAGGAAGCCAGATGGATCCTGGAGGCTTACTATTGATTACCGAGCTCTAAACAAAGCTTCCCCACGTCAGAGTCCGACTGTTAGTCAAGCCCCTTCGCTACTGACATCTGTACCCCCCAAAGCTACTGTCTTCTCTACTCTAGACATAGCGAATGGTTTTTGGAGTATCCCAGTTACTCAGGAGGACCAGTACAAATTTGCTTTCACGTTTGAGGGGCAGGGCTACACGTTTACGTGTTTACCGCAAGGGTTTCATAACTCACCATCAATCTTTCATCAATATATGGCACGAGCAGTTAAAGACTTTTCTAAACCATCGGCCCTTCTACAGTATGTTGACGACCTGCTCCTGGCTACCGAAACAATGGAGGAACACCTAGAACCTCTAGATGAGTTGATAGGGTTAATACAGAAGGCAGGGCTGAAAATAAATCCAAAAAAGGCTCAGCTGGCAAAAGATGAGGTTTCCTTTCTGGGAGTAAAGATTTCAGCGACCGGCCTCAGTCCGGACCACCAAAAGGTAGAGACTATTCAGCGACTCCCACTGCCAGTTTCAAAGACCGCACTGTGATCCTTTTTAGGATTGGTTGGATATCAGCGAAACTTTATTCCGAACTTTGCAGACTTGGCTAAACCTTTGTATGACCTTTTAAAGGGCAATGCGGAAGAGATACAATCCGAATGGGAAGATCACCATACTGCTGCAGTTAGTGCTTTGAAACAAGCCACGATGCAGGCTACTGCCCTCATTTCCCCGGATCACAGCCAGCCCTTCCATCTTGAAGTAGGCTCCACCCCTACCAGCCTAACTGCCGTTTTAAGTCAGACCCAAGCAATCAGCGAGACACTACGCCTCATCGCATATGCCTCACGTATCTTACGAGGGGTAGAAAGCACATTCTCAGCGTGTGAGCGCCACCCGTTGGCCACATTTTGGGCAGTCAATCATTTTACTTACATCTGATGAAAGGTCATCGACCTGAAACGTTAACTCTCTTTCTCTCTCCACGGATGCTGCCTGGCCTGCTGAGTTTTTCCAGCGTTTTCTGTTGTTATTTCGGATTTCCAGCATCCGCAGTATTTTGCTATCATTTTACTTACATCACCGGACTGCAGAAAGTGATTTTGCATTCACCACACACACCCCTTAATCTGCTGCTAAAACCAAGTGAGACTAAGGTGTCCTCTCAGCGAATCAGTAAATGGACACTTGAATTGTTACAGCGAGACCTGGACATTACTCCTAATGCTCGCCTATGAGGGAAGCCCACACCAGTGTCCATTACCGTACTAGATATGGAACCAAACCCGGTAAAGGACAATGCCATACCTGGAGCTCGAAATGTGTATGTAGACGGATCATCATACTATGTAGACGGCCATCCTAGAACTGGATGTGCCCTCATTGATATGGACGCTCCCGATTGGACAGTGGGATTCCAGGTTCCCGCCCACTCCTCCCAACAAGCAGAACTAATTGCTGTAATTCTCGCCGCTCACTATACGACTACGGATGAAACTAATATCTGGTCCGACAGCAGCTACGTCTGTAATGCAGTCATGGCCCTTCCCCTATATCATACAAATGAGTTTTGCTCATCAGATGGTAAATCTTTATTACATTCTGGTCTTCACCGTAAGCTATGGAAAGTGCTCCAGGAACGAGTCGCCCCTTGTCATGTAGGAAAGGTAGCAGCCCATCAGAAAGATTCATCTCCCCACTCCAGAGGTAACCAGGCAGCCGATCGCCTTGCTAAGGAAGCTGTCGAGAACGGCTGTCTATTGCCTTGGTGGGTGATGAATGACACTCAGACGCCCGTAGTGGGGGCGGTAACTAAAACGAAAACCATTGATCTCTTGGCCCTACAGGATTCAGACGCTCCCTATGCGCAAGTAATAGCCTGGCATGAACAAGGACGCCCACTACCAGCACCCACCCCATGGGCAGACTCAACTGTAGTACAACATGGTGCGGATAAAAACCCTCCCCTGCTAATGGTCAGGAATAAAGAGGGAGACTTAGTAGTTTGTATTCCTCCTCAGTTGAAGGAAGAAATTCTGGCCCTCTTCCATTCTCACCCGATGGCGGGACATTACTCAGCGGCCACTACAGGACAAAAGTTATTACCCGTTTGCTGGTGGCCTGAAATGGAGCAGCATGTGGAACAATATGTTAATCGCTGCCTGCCCTGCCTACAAACAAACCCTCCTTCATGTTCTAATCGTGCCTTGCTTAGGTCACAGCCCCCTCCCGAGAGACCATGGACACACCTACAGATTGACTTTATTGGCCCGCTAACAAAATCCAAGGGTAATTACGAGTACGCGTTCGTTGTAATTGATCAGTTCACGAAATGGATCGAGGCGTTTCCCACCAGAAACAATAAAGCGCGCACTGCTGCCCGAATTCTCCTGAGTGAGGTGTTCTGTAGGTGGGGATTACCACTACAAGTGGATAGTGCTCAGGGTCCACACTTCACGGGGGCAGTTTTCACAACCCTACAGGAAATGTTACAGATAAAACATAAATTGCACATTGCGCACCATCCACAATCATCAGGGATTGTGGAGAGGGGGAATCGAACTGTAAAAACAATGCTGCAGAAGCTGTGTACAGAACACCCCACTCAGTGGACCAACATGTTGCCCTTATGTCTGATGGCAATACGTTCTACCCCACACGGGACTACGAGGGCAAGTCCATATGAGGCTATGACTGGGAGACAAATGCGGATACCAGGACACGTAACATTGGGGAATAACGCACCATTAAAGTTACAATCCTGTAGCCAAAAATGGTTACAAACCTTGATAGATCATATGGACGAGGTGAACAGGCTGGTGGCCATTAACACAGGCAAATCGCGTGAACAAATCAAGCGATATTATAAGAGGGTAAAACCATTTGAGTATGAGGTTGGGGACCAGGTAATGTTACAAAATTTCTCTCCAAAAAAACACTAATTCGAGGTAAAATGGACGGGCCCTCATACCATAGTAGATAAATTAAATCCAGCTGTTTATCTACTGAATGTTCCATATGGTCCGAAGGGAGAACCTAAACTGAAATGGTTCCATATCAATCAGATGAAAACTGTTAAGAATTACGATGTTACATTTTGGTCTACCCACAGGTTAAAGATGTGGCTCTGTATACTGATATTGATGGTTGGATGTGCAGTGACCTCTACGGAGGTAACAAAAAAACTTTTGACTTTACCATCAACATCTGTACACCGGATGAAGGAGGCGAATGTGCCCCACTCCCCATCTACGGAACAGACCTCAAATTATTGGCGGACATAAACAATCAAAGAACCATAGTGGTTCATCTGAGACATATGGGAGGGATGTTCCAGTTTGGATCAGAAACAGTACAAAAGATAATGTAACAACGACATATGTGACGGGTTGTGGTACATTGCAAGAAAAGGTGTATAGTTGGGAAATAAAAGAAGGATATGGTGTGTGTATCAGGTGCGGGATAAGGAACAGCAAAGGCCCAAATGTGTGGAAATTCCTGAAGAAAAATAATGGAATCTGGGAACAGGTACAAGAATCAAACCAGGGCCTAGTAGCTTCAGAGAGCAAGGAATACGTACAATTGTGTTGGCCTCGGTGGTGGAAGAAACACACCGGCCAGTATTCTTGTATTGGGTCAAATATTATCACGGGCCATAAAAATCAGGGTGATGATTGGCCTCCTATCCCCGAATGTAATATAAAGATTACCTCAGCAGGGAATGGACCCTTTATGACAACCTTTAAACGTTGGGGAAATTATAGGGACCCCGAGAATAAAGATAGCAGCATAGTAGAATTCAAAAATGCAATAACCAGATGTGTAAGGGAGGATGGGTGTTTCTACAGCGTTAGGCTCACACCCTATGAGAAAACAAACCATTCAGAACCCCAAGAGGGAGTACTCAAGAAACAATGTCCCCACTTAAAACCGGGACCTGGGAACGGTCTTGTAATTATACCCACCTATAGAGCAGTGTATCATCAAGTAATACCAGAAGTGGTCCCTGTTATCCTAAATTTAACAGACCTAATACTACCAAAGGGGTGCCCTGACAAAACAGCGCAATTAACTCAAAGAATGCTGCAGCAGGTTTTTAGCCAATACTAGGAAAAGGCGACTTTGTCGACGAGCATAGAGAGAACAGAAGGGGCCTTCCGCCAGGAGCTTAGTACCACTCAAGAGGAAAGCCAGGGAAAGAGTAGACAGAAAAGAGGATTGATAAATGATGGGCTCACGGGTTTCAACACGGTAACCTCAGTAGTTAACTCGATGGACTCCACAGATTTACAGAGACAATTACAAACGGTAAGGGAGAAATTGAAGGAGATACTCAGTAAGGAAAACAGCATAGAAAGCGAGGAGCTAAGGGAGGATCAGGTAATGACCATACACCTGCGGGACATCATACACGGAATAGAGGATCATGCCAAAAGAATTAATGATCTAATTAGAGAAATCAGAAATGCCTCTGATCAAGCAGCCCATAATGACGTATGCGTTATGTACAGGAATTGGCTGATTGTGCAAACTAGGGAAAACCTTCAGACCGTCAATAAGGGACGTCTCCCCACCTGGGTCACTAATAAACACCTATCAGGGCTATCCAGCTATTACGATGATGCAGAACTATGTAAGATCAGGAGTTTGATTTGGATCCACCCCGTCAAACACGAACGCCACAAGGTAGGGAGTCAAAGGTTGATGGGACTAATACTACAAATTCCTAGTCTAATGAATCGAACCAGGCCCAACCCCCTATTAGAATAGAGAATATAGGAGTAGTAAAAGGAAATACCATTAACCGATTTCTCACGGCACCACAATGGTTAGTACAGTTAGAAAAACTAACATGGATTGAACCAAACCTACAAGGATGTAGTACAAATGAGGATGCCCTTGTTTGGCCATACAGTTTGTACGATCACTCAAAGGACACCTGTGGGTATGGTTGGAATGAAGAAAGGTTAAACTGTACAATGGAAGTTACAGGCCCCTCAGATGCAAGAACTAGAACAACCTACGTACGAGAAGGGAGGTATTGTTTTACCGCTTTAGAAAACTCTTATAACCACGGAACACTTGAATGTTCAATAACCCCAGGGACCTACTGTATCACACCTACAAAGACTACGGTAATAGGAGGAAGAATTCTCCTTGCAATAGCCTCACATGCCCAGCAGGTACTACAAGTAGATGATGATTTAAATATAAATCTAGAAGATTATGTCACTAAATTCGGATATGATATCCCTGAGCTACCTGAAGCCTTAACCGAATTAATAAATCAAGTGAGCACCTCCCAATGCCATTATTATACACTGGTGCAAGGGAATAAAGCCATAGCCAAGGAAATTCCAGGTATCGAAGATCAAACACACTGGTGGGACACAGGGACAAACATGGAAATTCCTCCTTGCATTAGGATAATTTCCCATGTACTGGTCATAACCCAACTTGTAGTACTGATGTGCTTACTAGTTTACACCTGCTACCTGAAACACCTAATGTACAAAACCCGATCGCGTTTAAATATGATCACAACCCAGAATATCTTAGAGTTACATAAACATGGGAAGAACAAACCCATATGTAAGATTTTAGTTTTGAGGGGTCGGCAAAATGCCTCGCCCTCAAGGTAGGGATCTGTAGGATAGAGTGTACCTGTAGGATTTAGTAAACAATGTTATGATTCTATAACCATTTTTATATAACTATAATATGTTAAAAACCTAAAAAGCCTGTATAAAATGGCAACTGGCTGAGACCAAAGCAGGATGGGAAAATTATGCCAACCTGACTAAAAACCTCTGTTTTCAATGACTGAAGTAATGGAATGTAGTGCTCAGTCTACGGAGACTGTCGGGGACGTGGTATTCGGTAATGTTATGGAAAAGAGTTAAGAGCTAGAGAAGAGAGATAGGGATTGGAGACATCCTTCATTTGTGAAATTGCAGAATCGACAAAATGTTTAGAAAACACCTCAAAAATGTTCTGTAAAGTGAAATTCTTAGATAAGGGTATCTTGTTATGCACAGAAAGAGACCTAGTGGGATTAACAAGGTCATAAGATGATTGACGAAGAAAGGAGGGACATTTACCAGGTGTCAGAGAGCTAATTACTGCCACGTGGGCAAAACGGGAGGAAAAGGGTCTAAAAATGTAGATATTGAACACCAAAAGCAGCGTGCGAAACCAGAGGATGAGAAGCTTCAGTCAACAGAACACAGCAAGAAAATAAAGAGACCGCGCCACAGTCACTCGGAAGGAACGCCGGGGTTCAATGAACAGACTGCGACTAACTTCTTGTTAAGTATTACTTCTTTGTACTGAACGTTTAATACTTAATAAACCTGTTTTACTGATACACAATATACCTGTACCCAGAGTGGTTTGTGTAGTCACGGACAAATTATAAAGAGCTTTTAAAAGCTACAAGAGAGTGTTTCCACTTGTGGGGAAGAGCAAAACTAGGGGCCATCAATATAAGATAGTCACCAAGAAATCCAATAGGGAATTTAGAAAAAACTTCTTTACCCAGAGAGTGGCGAGAATGTGGAACTCGCTACCACAGGGAGTGGTTGAAGCAAAGAGTATAGATACATTTAAGGGGAGGCTAGATAAGCACATGAGTGAGAAGGGAATAGAGGGTTATGCTGATCGAGTTAAATGAAGAAGGATGGGAGGCGGCTCGAGTGGAGCATAAATGCCAGCATGGACTGGTCGGGCCGAACGGCCGGTTTCTGTGCTGTAAATTCTATATAATTCTGTGTAATTCCGAGATACTCCCCCACTGTGGCATTTGCCACTTGACCCACTTCATTTCCTAGGACTAGATCCAGCAATGCCTTCTTCCTCGTTGGGCTGGAAGCATACAGATCAAGAAAGTCCTCCTCAACACGCTTGAGAAGTTCCTCCCCCTCTCTGCCCTTAACACAATCACTGCCCCATTCAATATTGGGGTAGTTAGTCTCCCATTATCGCTACTCTATAGTTCTTGCATCTCTCAGTAATTTCCCTGCAAATCTGCTCCTCTATCTCCTTCCCACTATTTGGTGGCCTATAGAATACACCAAGTAGTGTAATGGCACCTTTATTGTCTCTCCAACCAAATAGATTCTGTCTTTCTTGACATTCTTTCTAGACCTGTAATATTTTCCTTAATCAAAACTGCTGCCCCTCCTCCTTTTTTTCCTTCCCTATCTTTCCTAAATATCTTGTACCCTGTCACTGTTGTACTGTAGGAAACGCAGCAGCCAATTTGCGCACAGCAAGGTCCGAAAAACAGCAATGTGATAATGACCAGATAATCTGTTTTTACTGATGTTGGTTGAGGGATAAATATTGGTCAGGACTCCGGGGAGAACTCCCCCGCTCTTCTTCGAAATAGTGGCCGTGGGAACTTTTACGTCCACCCGCGAGGGCAGACGGGGCTTCAGTTTAACGTCTCAACCGAAAGACGGCACCTCCGACAGTGCAGCACTCCCTCAGTACTGGAGTGTCAGCCTGGATTTTTGTGCTCGAGTCTCTGGAGTGGGGCTTGAACCCACGACCTCCTGACTCAGAGACGAGAGAGAGTGCTGCCCACTGAGCCACGGCCGACAAAGCAGGGAGGACACTCAGTGTCGTGCTGGGAGGGTTGCAGGTTATGAAGCTGTACCTCTCTAGGAAGGAAGCAGGCCAGACGAATCGGAAGAAATCAGTAACTGAAGTTTTGGAGCTTGGTGGAGCGGGGTCTCCAGCGTGGACATCGAGCACAGGCCGCGAACTGCCACCGTCTTTGCACGCTTCCTGATTTCCCGCTTTGCGTAATTTCCTAACGAGGAAACAAACAATTCAGAAGCGGGCTTTAGCCAGCGGACCCGACAAAGAGAACCATCCCAGTTTAGGGAAAGGGAAAGCATGGACAGCTCGAGTACTGGAAGACCACAGGATCCATTCCCACCGGATCAAACTCCCGATCCAAACACTGGAGCAACCCCATCCTATCCCGCACCCATCACACACGTCTCTCGCTAGCACTGTAGCCGCCTCCAGCCCTCCATTCTTCCACCCTCGAGCACTCTGTGCATCCATTCCACCAGTGACACAGTCTTCAGCTGGCTTGGCTTCACCCTCGGGAACTCTCTCCCTTAACGTCTCCTCCTCGCGGTAACTCACCTCACCTTCAAAACGCCTCCTCAGGAACCTAATCCTTTGACCCTTACCCCGTACTTTCGCACACTGCCCCCAACTTCCTCTGCCGTTGTCCGCTGTCTGTTTTCCCCTCTGGTAAGTGCCTTTGGCTGTTTCCTATGTTAAAGGCGCCACCTAAATACAATCATTTGTTGTTAAATGTTCACCTTCCTCTTTGCTGTTATCCAATTGACTTCCCCTCCACCCCCCCCCACCCCCCACTCCAAATGTACCTTGAAGTCAATAATTTCCCAGTAGATTTTTAATTTCTCATCCTTGTTTTCAAATCCCCCATGGCCTCGCCCCTCCCTATCTCTCTAACCTCCTCCAGCCCTACAACCCTCCGAGATCTCTGAGCTCCTCCAATTCTGGCCTCTTGCACATCCCCCGATTTTCATCACTCCACCATTGGCGGCCGTCCCTTCCGCTCCCTAAGCTCTGGAATTCCCTCCCTAAACCTCTTCACCTCTCTCTCCTCCTTTAAGACGCTCCTTAAAACCGACCTCTTTGGCCAAGCTTTTGGTCACCTGCCCTAATATCTCCTTATGTGGCTCGGTGTCAAATTTTGTTTGATAATCGCTCCTGTGAAGCACCTTGGAATGTTTTGCAACTTTAAAGGTGCTATATAAATGCAAGTTGTTGTTGTTGTTGTTGCAGATGTTCGTCTCTGTTTCTGCCTCTGCAAGAATAAAATTGCTGATGGATTGAACGGTCCAACTTCACCTTCGCTTTTACTGGAGTCCCGATTAGGACCTGTGCACTGTGGCACATTTGTCTTAGGATGTGACTGCAGCGCGAGTGTTGGAACAGGTCCCTGCTCCTGCCCCGTGCTTCCTGCCTGATCCTCTGGTCTCTGCAGAGCTTCTGGGGACAGGGCAGTCTCCAGCCCGTCGGCGATCAGAAACTCAAAACCGGCCATCAAGCAGCAGGTCAAGTCATTTCAACCAGTGGAGGCGTAGCAGCACCGCCACTGGTGGGAGGGTGCAATTACCGCGTGATAGGTTTACATAGGCGATTTACACTGGAACAGAAGTTGGCAAATTCAAGATTTTCAATATATTTAGCTTGGGAAATCACAGAATCCTACAGCACAGAGGAGGCCATTTGACCGATTGTGCCTGTGCCGGCTCTTTGAAAGAGCTCTCCAATTAGTCCCACTCCCCCCTGCTCTTTCCACATAGCCCTGCAAATTTTGTCCCTTCAAGTATTTATCCAATTCCATTTTGAAAGTTACTGTTGAATCTGTTTCCACCGATCTTTCAGGCAGCGCATTCCAGATCGCAACAACTCGCTGTGTTAAAACATTCTCCTCATCTCCCCTCTGGTTCTTTTGTCAATTATTTTCAGTCTGTGTCCTCTGGTTACCGACCCTCCTGCCAGTGCAAATAGTTTCTCCCTATCTACTCTTATCAAAACTCTTCATGATTTTGAACACCTCTATCAAATCTCCCCTTAACCTTCTCTGCTCTAAGGAGAACAACCCCAGCTTCTCCAGTCTCTCCACATAACTGAAGTCACTCATCCCTGGTACCATTCTAGTAAATTCCCTCTGCACCCTCTCGAAGGCCCTGACATCCTTCCTAAAGTGTGGTGCCCCGATTTGGACACAATACTCCTGCTGAGGTTTAACCAGTGACTTATAAAGGTTTAGCATAACTTCCCAGCTTTTATACTCTATGCCTCTGTTTATAAAGCCAAGGATCCCGTATGCTTTTCTAACAGCCAGGATCAGACAGTGTGGATAACTGGACCAGCGCACAGTCATAATTCAGTGGCCATTCTAAAGCCATACATTCTGTCATTATTTTTATATATTTCCATTATAAATTCCAATGTCAACATTCATAATGGGAATTGTCTATGTAAACTTGTCACGCTGTAATTACACCCTCCCGCCAGTGGGGGTGCTGCAGCATAGCAAATTTACAGAGCCAATTACCATTATAAATGCTGACAGGTATTTATAATAGAAGAAAAATTGACACAAAGTGCGCGCATATTCAAGATTTTTTAATCTATTAAATTTGGGAATTACAGGAAGGTTTATGTATGTTGATTTTGCGTGTCACTGGGCCTTGCAAAACTGTTTATTAGTGTCACAAAGCTCACCTCCTGCGCCTGCCTCCGTTTGTGGGTGAAGCGGTGTGTCTCTGGGTGGAGACGATCTGGCAGTGTACTGTCCCCAGCAGCAGCATCAGAACCATGGGGCTGATGATTTCACTGATGTACAAGACCGGCACCAGCAAATACAGGCCGATCGCGACCACTTGAAACACAAAAAAAAAAATAGGCAACAGAGTCGGTGTCGCTTTCAACAGAACAGTTACGAGGGCGTAAATGAAGTTACGACAGGCGGGTGAATGTTCTGGAATGTTTTTACAACGCACCTTCCAGGAAGTAGAGGAGCAGGAGCCATGTGAAGGTTCCCAGGGAGGTTACCTGGATCCACCACCGACAGAAGAACGGAAAGAACAATACTCGCACGATTCCCTTCCGCGTCAATGAGGTCCACGGACTTTCGGGTTTCGCTTTAACAAAGGTTGAACCTGGACAATGAAGACAACCGGTTAGAAAGGATACAGAGGCACTGGAGAAGGTGCAAAAACATCTTTACAAGGATGATACCAGGACTGAGAGGTTATACAAGGGGAGATGCTCAAAATCATGAAGGGGTTTTGATAGAGTCAATAAGGAGAAATGGTTTCCACTGGCAGGAGGGTCGGTAACCAGAGGACACAGATTGAAGATAATTGGCAAAAAAAGATATTTTTGCGCAGCGAGTTGAAAGGGTGGTGGAAGCAGATTCAATAATAACTTTCAAAAGGGAATTGGATAAATACTTGAAGGGGAAAATTGCAGGGCTATGGGGAAAGAGCAGGGGAGTGGGACTAATTGGAGAGCTTTACCAAAGAGCCGGCACAGGCACGATGGGCCTAATGGCCTCCTTCTGTGCTGTATCATTCTATTCTAACTATCAGGAAAAACTGAACAGGCTGGAGGTCTTTTATCTAGAAAAGAGAAGGCTGAGAGGCGACCTGATAGAGGTCTTTGAAATTACAATGGGGTGCGATAAGAGATAACGTAGGGAAAATGATTTCCACTTGTGGGGAGACCAGAACTAGGGGCCATCAATATAAGATAGTTACTGATAAATCCAATAGGGAATTCAGGAGAAACTTCTTTACCCAGAGAGTGGTGAGAATGTGGAACTCGCTACCACAGGGAGTGGTTGAGGCGAATAGCATAGAGGCATTTAAGGGGAAGCTGGATAAACACATGAGGGAGAAAGGAATAGAGGGATATGCTGATAGGGTGAGATGGAGAGGGGTGGGAGGAGGCTCGTGTGGAGCATAAACACCGGCACGGACCAGTGGGGCCGAATGGCCTGTTTCTGTGCTGTAAATTCTATGTGATTATTTAATCTGCTGAGAATTGGGTTCATAGAAAACAAACAAAATGCAACTGTTTTACCCCATGAAAAAATGTCTCGCTCCCCCACATCACGCCCAGTCATCAAACTTGGCTGCCCACCCACTCCCCCTCCCTGTGCCCTCGTTGACACAACTGGTGCAAGGTGAGTAGCCCAGGGTGTTCTGCCCAATGAACCTTCCCTCCCTTCCTGTGGGGGCGAAACCATCAGAAGGGGCCCTCCGTCGCTTCCAGCTCCCGTGTGCTCGAAGCAGCGAGATTACACAGAATGTACAGCACAGAAACAGGCCATTCAGCCCAACTGGTCAGTGCCGGTGTTTATACTCCACATCATCTGTAAATCATCTTACAGGGCTTGACAGGGTAGATGCAGGGAGGATGTTTCCCCTGGCTGGGGAGTCTAGAACCAGGGGTCACAGTCTCAGAATAAGGGGTCGGCCATTTAGGACTGAGATGAGGAGAAATTTCTTCACTCAGAGGGTGGTGAATCTTTGGAATTCTCTACCCCAAAGGGCTGTGGAGGCTCAGTCGTTGAATATATTCAAGACAGAGATCGATAGGTTTTTTAAGGAAATCAAGGGATATGGGGATTAGTGGAGATGAGGTAGAAGATCAGCCATGATCTTATTGAATGGCGGAGCAGGCTCGAGGGGCCAAATGGCCTATTCCTGCTCCTATTTCTTATGTTCTTAAATGCTTCACATCATCAATGACTTCTGACGTGCAATAAGCGCTAGGTTGGCCATTTTTGCACCAATATCGATGTCCTGCAAACGCCAGCCATTAAGCCTTTGGTAATACCAACAGAAAACGCTGGAAAAACTCAGCAGGCGAGGCAGCATCCGTGGAGAAAGAAACAGAGTTAACGTTTCAATGTTGGTTGAGGAAGGATTCCTCTGGTGAGAGGGTGTCATTACAGTGTGACATGTTCACATAGGCAATTTCCATTCTAAATGTTGACATACGGTGGATGGAATTAGCATACAGATCAGCCATGATCTCATTGAATGGCAGAAGAGTCTCGAGGGGCTGAATGGCCTCCTCCTGTTCCTAAGCACTGTGCTGTGTATAAATACGGAGTGACAGTGCAGCAAATACCCTGGCAGATGGGAAAAAATACCGAGCAAGATTAAAAAGACCGAATGGGATAGAAAAAAGATGGAGAAAGCTCCCTCGCTGCCCTCACCCCTTACAAGGTCGACATCTATCAGCTCCGACTTTATTCGGCCCGTCTTCTTCGGCTTGCTTCGCAATCCCTGGAATTAACCAAACACATTTTGTTTAACAATGCTGCACCTCTTCTAAAGGACGTTCGAGCGCGTGCAGCTCAGAGGGCTGCTGGGAGGCTGCTGGGAGGCTGCGTCTCGCATGCTCTCTGCACACTGAGCCCCTCGCGTGTCACGCTGCCGGGCTCCACCCGTTTCTAACACGCCCGGGGATTCCTCTAGCACTGTACTGCAGACTAAACAATTTAACAAACGGAGGCATCGATTTTATACGGCCCGTTCAGTAGCATTCATATCCAACTCAAGATCGACAGGACAGTCCCCAGACACCAAAGGCAGACACTGTCGATTCAATCGAGGTCACTGGGGGACCACAGGTGCCACAAGCCTCGATCACAATATTTTCCAATTTTCAACAATAACTTGCATTTATACAGCGCCTTTAACATAGTAAAACGTCCCAAGGCGCTTCACAGGAGCGATTATCAAACAAAATTTGACACCGAGCCACATAAGGAGACATTAGGACAGGTGAGAGGTAGGTTTTAAGGAGTGTCTTAAAGGAGGAGAGAGAGGTAGAGAGGTTTAGGGAAGGAATTCCAGAGCTTAGGGCCCAGGCAGCTGAAGGCACAGCCGCCAATGGTGGAGCGATTAAAATCAGGGATGCTCAAGGGCCCGAGGAGCGCAGATATCTCGGAGGGTTGCAAGGCTGGAGGAGGTTAGAAAGATCGGGAGGGGCAAGGGCCATGGAGGGATTTAAAAACAAGGATGAGAATTTTAAATTCAAGACATTGCTGGACTGGAGCCAATGTAGGTCAGTGAGCACAGGGGTGAACGGGACTTGGTGCGAGTTAGGACACGGGCAGCAGAGTTTTCCTGCTTCTCCCACACGTTTTAGGCCTCTCTCCGAGATCAGGATGTTCAGGGAGAGGTGGCTTGCATCCTCACAGCCTGCACACCAAGAGAACTGCGACCGCTACAAGACCACAGCCAGCATGGCACGGACTCATGCTGGTTTGCGAAAATCTGCACTTGGCGCCGACACAGGATTGACAGATTGGGCTGGTCAGCTCAAGAGAGGCGATGGGGGGGGGGGGGGGGTCAGGTCACGCTCTGCACCCATGTGTAGATCATAGTTGCTTGACTGTACAAGTGGTGCCTGTTTTACACTGACCAGTCAGTGCCGGCTCCACACTGACCAGTCTGTGCCCGCTCTACACTGACCAGTCTGTGCCCGCTCTACACTGACCAGTCTGTGCCCGCTCTACACTGACCAGTCTGTGCCCGCTCCACACTGACCAGTCGGTGCCCGCTCCACACTGACCAGTCTGTGCTGGCTGCACACTGACCAGTCGGTGCCGGCTCCACACTGACCAGTCTGTGTCCGCTCCACACTGACCAGTCGGTGCCGGCTCCACACTGACCAGTCTGTGCCCGCTCCACACTGACCAGTCTGTGCCCGCTCCACACTGACCAGTCTGTGCCCGCTCCACACTGACCAGTCTGTGCCCGCTCCACACTGACCAGTCTGTGCCCACTCCACACTGACCAGTCTGTACCCACTCCACACTGACCAGTCGGTGCCCGCTCTACACTGACCAGTCTGTGCTGGCTGCACACTGACCAGTCGGTGCCGGCTCCACACTGACCAGTCTGTGCCCGCTCCACACTGACCAGTCGGTGCCCGCTCCACACTGACCAGTCGGTGCCGGCTCCACACTGACCAGTCTGTGCCCGCTCCACACTGACCAGTCTGTGCCCGCTCCACACTGACCAGTCTGTACCCACTCCACACTGACCAGTCTGTGCCCGCTCCACACTGACTAGTCGGTGCCCGCTCCACACTGACCAGTCGGTGCCCGCTCCACACTGACCAGTCGGTGCCCGCTCTACACTGACCGGACATTGCCATTATACGCTGGTTTGTACTCACTGTACATGTGGATTAATTGATACCCGCTACACATACACTGACCAATCCCTACGAGCAAGGCGATGTGAAATAAAGTACAATCGTTAATGAAAAGGATTTTGAAAATTGTTTTTTTTTTTTAAATTTCAACCCTTTGTCTCTGGAACCAGGAACGATAGCGGGTGCCCTCCCCCTCTTTCTGGCTTGGCAAAAGCAAATCCATGTGATTCTTAATCAAAAATCACAGGGGCCCTGCCAGTCCTTGCCCGGCTGTGGCAATGCAGCAAGGCTAACAACCATCACTGTGGACTAGCTGGCGCTGCCCCATGGATTTATAACCCAATGCCTGCACCGCTCTGTCACAACCAGGAACACTGGCCTCCCCAACCCAAGCTCACCCGGCCTCTCAATCACAGGGGGAGCAGAAGGCCCAGCGCATTTTATCAGAGTGTTATTCGAGTCGCGCGGCCCACCTTAATCTCCGTCTGCTCGATCGACTTTTCCCAGATCTGTTGATCGTATGCTCCAATCTGAAACAGAAGAATTCCAATCAGGCAAGTTACTTTGGTGGAAGACTGGTGGAAAACTACTCACAGTGCTGTTTGTTGCAGCAACGTTATATTAGGACTTGTGAATCTATTCCCAGACTTTCAGTAACTCAGCATTGAAAAACACTAAGTGTAGGGGGTGAGGGAGGGAGTGAGTGCGAGAGCGAGCGCGAGTGAGTGCGAGTGAGTGTGAGCGCGAGTGAGTGAGTGCGCGAGTGAGTGTGAGAGCGAGTGAGTGAGAGCGAGTGAGTGCGAGAGCGAGCGCGAGTGAGTGAGTGTGAGAGCGAGCGCGAGTGAGTGTGAGAGCGAGCGCGAGTGAGTGTGAGCGCGAGTGAGTGCGAGCGTGAGAGCGAGTGAGTGCGAGAGCGAGCGCGAGAGCGAGCGAGTGAGTGCGCGAGTGAGTGAGTGTGAGAGCGAGTGAGTGCGAGTGTGAGAGCGAGAGCGAGCGCAAGTGAGTGCGAGAGCGAGCGAGTGAGTGAGTGCGCGAGTGAGTGAGTGTGAGAGCGAGTGAGTGTGAGAGCGAGTGAGTGCGAGCGTGAGAGCGAGTGTGTGCGAGAGCGAGCGAGCACGAGTGAGTGCGAGCGCGAGAGCGAGCGCAAGTGAGTGAGTGCGCGAGTGAGTGAGTGTGAGAGCGAGTGAGTGCGAGCGTGAGAGCGTGTGAGTGCGAGAGTGAGTGAGTGCGAGCGCGAGTGAGTGAGAGTGAGTGAGTGGGAGTGAGTGAGTGCGAGTGAGTGAGTGAGTGAGAGCGAGTGAGTGCGAGAGCGAGCGCGAGTGAGTGCGAGTGAGTGAGTGCGAAAGCGAGTGAGTGAGTGTGAGAGCGAGTGAGTGCGAGAGCGAGCGCGAGTGAGTGAGTGTGAGAGTGAGTGAGTGCGAGAGCGAGTGAGTGCGAGAGCGAGCGTGAGTGAGTGTGAGAGTGAGTGAGTGCGAGAGCGAGTGAGTGCGAGTGAAAGTGAGTGAGTGAGTGTGAGCGCGAGTGAGTGCGAGTGAAAGTGAGTGAGTGAGTGTGAGCGCGAGCGTGAGTGAGCGCGTGTAAGTTTGTGTGAGTGAGTGTTTGAGTGAAGAGTGAAAACTAAAAAAAATCTTCTATCCACATTCACTGGTGCAGGATCTCTGGGAGTGAATTCCTGCTCAGTATACCGCTGTTCACCCAGAGCACCACCACCCATGGGCTTGTTACACAGCCTCTGCTATTTCTACAAACCATCGAACGACAGTCGATTAAAACAAATAAGGACCACAAAACAGAAAACATTAAAAATGTCTTAAACTAATATTTCACACTGAATTGGAGTCACAAAGGTTAGAACAATCAGGAAAGACTGAACAGGCTGGGGCTCTTTTCTCTAGAAAAGAGAAGGCTGAGGGGTGACCTGATCGAGGTCTTTAAAATTATGAAAGGATTCGATAGGGTAGACGTAGAGAAGATGTTGAGCGAATAGCACAGATACATTTAAGGGAAGCTCGATAAACACATGAGGGAGAAAGGAATAGAAGGATATGTTGATGGGGTGAGATGAAGAGGGGTGGGAGGAGGCTCGTGTGGAGCATAAACACCGGCACGGACCAGTGGGGCCGAATGGCCTGTTTCTGTGCCGTACATTCGATGTCCCTCTGAATTCCTGGGTACAGCCCCTGATGTTGGGTACGAACCTTTCTCTGGTACCATGTTATGGCGTCAGTTGTTTTCGAGGCCATTTGGTGCTCGGTCACCAGCGACTCATCTTATCTGGAAAAGAAGGATGGAAATAAAGTGGGAGGCGAATCTGGGCTTCGGTCTGCTGCAAAAAGGATGGTTGTAACCATCGCTGTTTTAAGACAACATCAACAAACCTGACCCCAAAAACTTAAGCTACACAGAGAGGGGTCAGAAGCCTAACAAGCTACTGATCAATGGAGTAATGTGGGAGTCGGGGTTTACACTGCAATCAGGTAACTATAGTGACAGCTTCAGGGGGGCATCATGAATGGACCCCGGGAATTGACAGCACCCCACCTCCCACACACCCCCCACCCACTCCCAACCCATCCTCCCCACTGCCCCTTACACTCACACCCCATCCTCCGCAACCCCACACCTAGCAATCCCCCCGTCCCTCTGTAAACACCCCGTCCCCCTCCCCCGTCCCCAGCAATCCCCCCGTCCCCCTCCCCCGTCCCCAGCAATCCCCCTCGTCCCCCTCCCCAGTAATCACCCCCGTCCCCAGCACTGTCCCCCTCTCCCATCCCCGTAAATCCCATTCTCAAACACACCCCTCAGCCCCCAAACACTCTCACCCACCACACGCCACCATGAACCTCCACCACAACCCTCACTGCCACTCTCGATACTCTCCTGCAAACTCCTCTCCCCCACACTGCCTCCTCCTCACTCTATAATGTAAACCTCACCCCCACATTCTCACTATTTACCCTGTTCTCCCTGAACATCACACGAACCCCCGCACAACCCAAAACCCCACACACGCACCATATCCCCAACATTTCCTCCGAAACTCCCAGCTCTGCCACACTCCCACAGACTCCTCACTCTCCCCACGAACGCACAGCACCCGCTAATCCCCACTCCCTCCCCACAGACCCCCCTCTCCCCACAGACCCCTCTCCCCACAGACCCCGCTCTCTCCCCACAGACCCCACTCTCTCCCCACAGACCCCACTCCCCCCCCCACAGACCCCACTCTCTCCCACAGACCCCTCTCCCTCGCCACAGACCCCGCTCTCCCCCCACAGACCCCGCTCCCTCCCCACAGACCCCGCTCTCTCCTCACAGACCCCGCTCTCTCCTCACAGACCCCGCTCTCTCCCCAGACCCCACTCTCTCCCCACAGACCCCACTCCCTCCCCCACAGACCCCGCTCTCTCCCCACAGACCCCTCTCCCTCCCCAGACCCCACTCCCTCCCCACAGACCCCACTCCCTCCCCACAGACCCCACTCCCTCCCCACAGACCCCACTCTCTCCCCACAGCCCCCACTCTCTCCCCACAGACCCCACTCTCTCCCCACAGACCCCTCTCCCTCCCCACAGACCCCGCTCTCCCCCCACAGACCCCGCTCTCCCCCCACAGACCCCGCTCTCCCCCCACAGACCCCGCTCTCCCCCCACAGACCCCGCTCTCCCCCCACAGACCCCGCTCTCCCCCCACAGACCCCGCTCTCCCCCCACAGACCCCGCTCTCCCCCCACAGACCCCGCTCTCCCCCCACAGACCCCGCTCCCTCCCCACAGACCCCGCTCCCTCCCCACAGACCCCGCTCTCTCCTCACAGACCCCGCTCCCTCCCCACAGACCCCTCTCCCTCCCCACAGACCCCACTCCCTCCCCACAGACCCCACTCCCTCCCCACAGACCCCACTCCCTCCCCAGACCCCACTCCCTCCCCACAGACCCCACTCTCTCCCCACAGACCCCACTCTCTCCCCACAGACCCCACTCTCTCCCCAGACCCCACTCCCTCCTCAGACCCCACAGACCCCACTCCCTCCTCACAGACCCCACTCTCTCCCCACAGACCCCACTCCCTCCCCACAGACCCCGCTCTCCCCCCACAGACCCCACTCTCCCCCCACAGACCCCACTCCCTCCCCACAGACCCCACTCTCCCCCCACAGACCCCACTCTCTCCCCACAGACCCCACTCCCTCCCCACAGACCCCACTCCCTCCCCACAGACCCCACTCCCTCCCCACAGACCCCACTCCCCACAGACCCCGCTCTCTCCCCACAGACCCCACTCCCTCCCCACAGACCCCACTCCCTCCCCACAGACCCCACTCCCCACTCTCTCCCCACAGACCCCACTCTCTCCCCACAGACCCCACACTCTCCCCACACAGACCCCACTCCCTCCCCCCACAGACCCCACTCCCTCCCACAGACCCCACTCCCTCCCACAGACCTCACTCTCTCCCCATAGACCCCACTCTCCCCCCACAGACCCCACTCCCTCCCCAGACCCCATTCTTTCCCCACAGACCCCACTCCCTCCCCAGACCCCACTCTTTCCCCACAGACCCCACTCCCTCCTCACAGACCCCACTCTCTCCCCACAGACCCCACTCTCTCCCCAGACCCCACAGACCCCACTCCCTCCTCAGACCCCACAGACCCCACTCCCTCCTCACAGACCCCACTCTCTCCCCACAGACCCCACTCTCCCCCCACAGACCCCACTCTCCCCCCACAGACCCCACTCTCCCCCCACAGACCCCACTCTCCCCCCACAGACCCCACTCCCTCCCCACAGACCCCGCTCTCCCCCCACAGACCCCACTCTCTCCCCACAGACCCCACTCTCTCCCCACACAGACCCCACTCTCTCCCCACAGATCCCACTCTCCCCCCACAGACCCCACTCTCCCCCCACAGACCCCACTCTCCCCCCACAGACCCCACTCTCTCCCCACAGACCTCACTCCCTCCTCACAGACCCCACTCTCCCCCCACAGACCCCACTCTCTCCCCACAGACCCCACACAGACCCCACTCCCTCCCCCCCACAGACCCCACTCCCTCCCCAGACCCCACTCTTTCCCCACAGACCCCACTCCCTCCTCACAGACCCCACTCTCCCCCCACAGACCCCACTCCCTCCCCACAGACCCCGCTCCCTCCCCACAGACCCCGCTCCCTCCCCACAGACCCCACTCCCTCCCCACAGACCCCACTCCCTCCCCACAGACCCCACTCTCTCCCCACAGACCCCACTCTCTCCCCACAGACCCCACTCTCTCCCCAGACCCCACAGACCCCACTCCCTCCTCAGACCCCACAGACCCCACTCCCTCCTCACAGACCCCACTCTCTCCCCACACAGACCCCACTCTCTCCCCACAGATCCCACTCTCCCCACACAGACCCCACTCTCTCCCCACAGATCCCACTCTCTCCCCACAGACCCCACTCTCCCCCCACAGACCCCACTCTCCCCCCACAGACCCCACTCCCTCCCCACAGACCCCGCTCTCTCCCCACAGACCCCGCTCTCTCCCCACAGACCCCACTCTCTCCCCACACAGACCCCACTCTCTCCCCACAGATCCCACTCTCCCCCCACAGACCCCACTCTCCCCCCACAGACCCCACTCCCTCCCCACAGACCCCACTCTCCCCCCACAGACCCCACTCCCTCCCCACAGACCCCACTCCCTCCCCACAGACCCCACTCCCTCCCCACAGACCCCACTCTCTCCCCGGGCCTTTCTCTTACCCTCTCCCGGTGCCAGGAAGCCGCCGCGGCCTAATCTCGGCCGAAGCCTGGGACTCGCCTGGGAGCGGCGGCCGGGACCTGAATGTGCATCAGCTCATGAATATTCACCAGCTCATTCATATGTAATTATTCCTGAATATCAATGAGCTCTTGAATACTTAATACTTCCTGAATATTAATGAGGTCTTGCATACTTAATGAGCAAAGCCCCGCCCCCTCTCCCAGCACTGAAGTGAGAAGTCGCACAACACCAGGTGAAAGTCCAACAGATTTATTTAATTTTACAAGCTTTCGGAGCGGTTCGCTCCTTCCTCAGGTAAGTTAGCAGTGAGAGAATCTCCCAGAATTCACAATTTAAACACAGACAAAATCTATTCAAATCTTTCCCTACATCAAAGACACACTAAGAGCACAGCCAAGACAATGAGATGTGTCCCAGGGGGTCCAACGTGTCCACCCCAGTCCAACGCCGGCATCTCCACATCATGAGCACTGAAGGGAACTGAGGCCAATAGACTGCACAGCAAGATTCCAAATAAAAACTAGAAAATGCTGGAGACGCTCGGCTGGCCCCGCGGGCAGCACCTACGGAGCCACAAACAGGGTTAGCGTTTCAGGCCGATGACCTTCCATCCGAACAGCAAGATCCCAGTGTGGCTCCAACCGTTTACATTCCCCGATGCTAAAACTGCATAGCACCGGTCGTTCCCCCCCCCCCCCCCCCCACTGCCGAAACACCAATCTACCGGACCCCCCAACCCGCCTAAACCTACACCCACCCCTAAAACCCCAACCCGTGTCAGCCGTGGCTCAGTGGGTAGCACTCTCTCGCCTCTGAATCAGAAAGTTGTGGGTTCATAGTCCCACTCCAGAGACTTAAGCACAAAATCCAGACCGACACTCCCAGTGCAGTGCCGAGGGGCAGTACTGAGGGAGCACCGCACTGTTGGAGGGGCAGTACTGAGAGAGCACCGCACTGTTGGAGGGGCAGTACTGAGGGAGCACCGCACTGTCGGAGGGGCAGTACTGAGGGAGCGCTGCACTGTCGGAGGTGCCGTCTTTCGGATGAGATGTTCAACCAAGGCCCCATCTGCTCTTGAGAAGGTGGTGGTGAGCCGCCTTCTAGAACCGCTGCAGTCCGTGTGGTGAAGGTGCTCCCACAGTGCTAGCGGTTTGATACAACTGAGTGGCTTGCTAGGCCAGTTAAGTGTCAACCACATTGCTGTGTGTCTGGAGTCACAGATAGGCCACATCGTGTAAGGACGGCAGATTTCATTCCCTAAAGGACATTAGTGAACCAGGTGGGTTTTTATGACAAATTCCCAATGTCAGCTGGATTGCTCACATCCACCAACACTTGTAACTTCCCCCCAGTATTCAGCCTGGTTGGTGCGATGGGACCTTCTTTTCCAGACACCGTGCTGAAATTCCCAGATAAATGCAGTGACGCATTTTGAAAGTAAGAAAGAGGAGAGGCCCGAGGATTGCTGGAGCCTTCAACAGGATTCACAGGTGGAAGAATCACATGAAGGGAGTAGTCAGCTGCTGGGACACTCCTGGTTTACTCTGCACAAACTACAACCTCCACGCTCGACTATTCCAACGCTCTCCTGGCCGGCCTCCCATCTTCCACCCTCCGTAAACTTGAGCTCATCCCAAACTCTGCTGCCCGTCTCCTAACTCGCACCAAGTCCCGTTCACCCATCACCCCCTGTGCTCGCTGACCTACATTGGCTCCCAGTCCGGCAACGCCTCGATTTTAAAATTCTCATCCTTGTTTTCAAATCCCTCCATGGCCTTGACCCTCCCTATCTCTGTAATCTCCTCTAGCCCCACAACCCCCCCCCCGAGATCTCTGCGTTCCCCCAATTCTGGCCTCTTGAGCATCCCCGATTTGAATCGCTCCACCATTGGCGGCCGTGCCTTCAGCTGCCGAGGCCCTAAGCTCTGGAATTCCCTCCCTAAACCTCTCTGCCTCACTACCTCTCTTTCCTCCTTTAAGACAGCTCCTTAAAACCTACCTCAAGCTTTTGGTCACCTGTCCGAATATCTCCTATGTGGCTCGGTGTCAAATTTTGTTTGATAATCGCTCCTGTGAAGCGCCTTGGGACGTTTTACTATATTAAAGGCGCCGGATAAATGCAAGGTGTTGTTGTTGTACTCTGCACAAACTTTGAAATCCAGCTGTTGGCACCAACAAGCAGATGTGATCTAACTCCGTCCCTTGCATCAGTCCGCTCCTTCACTCAGTAACTCGATTCAAAACTATAATGTATCGGTGTGAAAACCAGCAGACCATCAGCCTGTTCTCTTTGTGTGAATTTTAGTACAAGAGGTAAGAGTGGGTAATTCAAGAAGACGTCGTATTGAGATTCTGTACACGGAGAGAGTGAACACGATGGCGTTTGGTTTCACCAGGTACGCATTCAACTGGGATAGAAAGGGGGAAAAAAACCTGCAAATGCCAGAAAACTGCACCAAATGCGTTAGAGGCAGTTCCGTCAGCAACTGTAACAAGAAAAAAATAAAACTGAGGAAGGATCTACATCTGAAACATTAACCTGTATTTTTCTGGATGCTGACTAACCCGACAGCTGTGGCTCAGTGGGCAGCACTCTCTCGCTTCTGAGTCAGAAGGACATGGGGTTCAAGCTCCCACTCCTGAGACTTGAGCACAAAAATCTAGGCGGACACTCCCAGGGCAGTACTGAGGGAGTGCTGCACTGTCGGAGGTGCCGTCTTTCGGATGAGACGTTAAACCGAGGGCCCGTCTGCTCTCTGTAAAAGATTCCAGGGCCACTATTTCGAAGAAGAGCAGGGGAGTTCTCCCCGGTGTCCTGGCCAAAATTTATCCCTCAACCAAATCACTAAAACAGATGATCCGGTCATTATCACATTGCTGTTTGTGGGAGCTTGCTGTGCGCAAATTGGCTGCCGCGTTTCCTACATTACAACAGTGACTACACTTCAAAAGTACTTCATTGGCTACAAAGCGCTTTGGGACGTCCGGTGGTAGTGAAAGGCGCTGTAGAAATGCAAGTTCTTTCTCGAAGTTTAAGTGGAGTTGGCTGTATTTACGATGCGCACTGCCGCCCTCCTGTGCCGATGTCTTGTAATTACAGCGCTAACTCTTAGTCCAGAGCTGAGGCCGTTCGTGTCTGCATCTTCGTGTGATGGCCGTGCGGGGGAGAGAGAAATGTTTAATATTATGTTTCCATGAAAAACATTACAGGAACTGAAGTTTATCCATCAGAAGATAGAGATCAAAATCCAAGTATTAACCACAAAACCAATTCTCCAACTGAAAGAACATGCATTTCTCCAGCGCCTTTCACGACCTCAGGACGTCCCAAAGTGCTTTGCAGCCAATGAAGTACATTTTGGAGTGTAGTCACTGTTGTAATTTAGGAAAGGCGGCAGCCAATTTGCGCACAGCAAGCTCCCACAAACAGCAGTGTGATAATGACCAGATAATCTGTTTTAGTGAAGGAAAACTGCTGCAAAACAATTACACGATGCCACTGATACCAGGAATTAAAGATGAATGAGTAGAATCATCAATTAGTCAGTGATGCAGTTCAGCCAGAGTAAAGAGAGATTGTGGACTTGTTTGGAAAATAAGATGCGGTAGGAAAAAGAAATTAACCCTCCTGTTCGGGATTGTCTCGTCACTGACACTTGATGATCATACCTTGAACTCACTTAAGAGCGAGGATGGGTCAGTGTAGAAGGAGCTTTACTCCGTATCTAACCTGTGCTGTACCTGTCCTGGGAGTGTTTGATGGGGACAGTGTAGAGGGAGCTTTACTCTGTATTTAACCTGTGCTGTACCTGCCCTGGGAGTGTTTGATGGGACAGTGTAGAGGGAGCTTTACTCTGTATTTAACCTGTGCTGTACCTGCCCTGGGAGTGTTTGATGGGACAGTGTAGAAGGAGCTTTACTCTGTATCTAACCCGTGCTGTACCTGCCCTGGGAGTGTTTGATGGGACAGTGTAGAGGGAGCTTTACTCTGTATCTAACCCGTGTTGTACCTGCCCTGGGAGTGTTTGATGGGACAGTGTAGAGGGAGCTTTACTCTGTATCTAACCCGTGCTGTACCTGCCCTGGGAGCACAGAATAGAGAAAGGTATGGGGAGTGAGCAGGAGAGTGGAGTGGGTTAGAACAAGCGGGTCACATGGAGACTCGGCAGGACAAATGTCCTGTGTTTGTGCTGTGTGATTTATAGAGATCAATAATCAACCGATATGTGGAGCATTCTGAACACCTACCCTGCAGAGTGGATGTGGCGGGCAGGGATCAGAGAATGAGTAACAAGAATGGTTCTGGGGGTGGGGCCCTTAATTGCTGTTGGTTTCATGATTTTTGACCAGTAAGATGTTTGAGGACAATTCACTCTGAAAAGAAGCACTTACATTTCTTTGGGGCCTTTCACGACCTCAGGACATCCCAAAGCTCTTTACAGCCAATGGAGTACTTTTGAAGTGCAGTCACTGTTGTAATGCAGGAAACGCGGCAATTTGCACACAGCAAGATCCCACAAAAAGCAATGTGATAATGACCAGATATTTTAGTGATGTTGCTTGAGGGATTGACCAGGACACCGGGGAGAACTCCCCTGGCTCTTCTTCGAAATAGTGCCGTGGAATCTTTTACGTTCACCTGAAGGGGCATTTTAATGTCATTCGAAAGACGGTACCTCCGACAGTGCAGCACTCCCTCAGTACTGCATTGGAGCGTCAGCCTCGACTTTTGTGTTCAAGTCTCTGGAGCGGGACTTGAACCCACGACCTTCTGACTCAGAGGCGAGGGTGCTACCCACTGAGCCACGGCCGACACTCTGCCAGGTTTGTCCCATATGTAGGTTTTTTTAATTGATTGAATGCTGGCTCGATTTTGAGGGCAGCTCCTCTCACCTTCACTTTCAGCTCATGTCCATGTGTGGATCAAAAGAAAGAAAAATAGCAAGGACTTGCATTTCTATAGCGCCTTTCACAACCTCAGGACATCCCAAAGCTCTTTACAGGCATTGAAGTACTTTTTGAAGTGTAGTCACTGTTGTAAAGTAGGAAACGCGGCAGCCAATTTGTACACAGCAAGCTCCCATGAACAGGAATGAGATAATTGATCAGATTATTTATTTTAACGATGTTGCTTGAGGGATAAATATTGGCCAGGGCACCGGGGATAATGCCCCTGCTCTTCGAATAGTGCCGTGGGATCTTTTACATCCACCTGAGAGAGCAGACGAGGCCTCGCTTTCAAGTCTCATCCGAAAGACGGCACCTCCGCCAGTGCAGCACTCCGTCAGCACTGCACTGGAGTATCAGCCTAGATTATGTGCTCAAGTCTCTGGAGTGGGACTTGAACCCACAACCTTCTGACGCGGAGGCGGGAGAGAGTGCTAGCCACTGAGCCACGGCTGACACTTTTCCCTGTTATACAGCTGTCCCTCCGCTCAGATCTCAGTTCACAATTGACAGCAGCTTGTCCCTGGTTTCTATTCCGGGCAGAATTTGTCAGGCTGTAGGGGAATGCGACTTTTTTCAGAGGGCTCGCTGGGTTATGACAAAAATTCAAACGTCTCTTCGAATGATCAAAGTACCGGTGCGCCCAGTCACACTGGAATATGGGCGAACCATCAGGTTGCCAACTCTGGTTGGATGTATTCCTGGAGACTTCATCACATGACCTCCCACCTCCAACTGCCCCGCCCCCACACTCCCACCATTGGTCACCCAACATAGCAAAAAAAAAAACTTAATGCCCCTATGATGTTTCTCTTGGGCTTGCTCACCCTGGAGATTAATAATACCTGGAGACTCCAGGACAATCCTGGAGGGTTGGCAACCCTCATTCCCATCACACTCTCCCTTTTGCGTCGGTTCCCATGGCTCTCTGCCCATTGTTGAACCTTGCATTCATTTTTTCCCCAATATTCCACCTTGGTTCTCCCACATGGACTATTCCCAGCTGGCACCAGTTCGAGGATACAGATTGTGAATAGTTGAGTAGAAGCACCTTGCTCAACGCAAACTCACTGTCGCACCCTCGGGGTCCTGATTAATCGCTCCTTCCCATTACTTCAGTGCTTGCCAGTCTATCCTAGTGCTGACTTAAGAAAGACTTGCATTTCTACAGCACCTTTCACGACCACCAGACGACTCAAAGCGCTTTACAGCCAATGAAGAACTTTTGGAGTGTAGTCACTGTTGTAATGTAGGAAAGTTGTAATATAGGAAAGACTTAGCATGGAGTGTGTAAACACAGGCAATTGGGACTGGGATTTGAAAGGCCGATATTAAGCGGCGTTATGTGGGAGCACTGTGCTACAGATGGCTGCAATCGTTGCCTCCTATGTAGTGCTTTGTGTATCAGGCAATCCATTTGACTCTGTTCTTATTTCAATAATCTATTACTGGACTATTGCACACACTGGGAAGCTAATCCAGATTTATAGTCACCCATTGCCTGTAAATCCAATAACGTCTTAGCTAGATTTGATCACATTTACCTTTATAAGCAGCTTGATGCCAATTAGTTAATTGCCCATTTTCTATTTGTTCAGCTCTGGCGGAGGCCATGGGCTCAGTTGGTAATACTCTCACCTCCGACTCAGAAGGTGGTGGGTTCAAATTCCACTCCGGGGTTTAAGCATTTTTTGCGTGCTAAAGAATTTAAATCAGATCATTTGAATTAAGCAAGGTAACATCAGGAACTTAGTGTTACAAAATCGAGTTAATTAGGTAATTGTAATTAAGTAAAGTTGAATTAAGAGGACTGTAATCTAGGCTGATGCACCTGATGGAAGACAGCATTGTTAGAGGAAAGCACTTTGGGATGTTTTACTATGTTAAAGGCGCTCTATAAATGCAAGTTGTTGTGCCATTCTTTGCGTGGGACAGTAAACCGAGTCCCTGCCTGTCAATTCTGAAGGTATGTGTGAATGTTAAAAAAATTCTATGACATTTTTGGAAGAGTACAATTCTCCCTCAGAGAGCGAGAGGGGGGAGAGAGGGAGAGTAAGAGAGGGAGGGAGCAGAGGGAAAGATATATCTCTATCCATCGATGAACTAACCATCTATCTCACTACACCGGTTAAGCAGTGCCTAGTTTTCAAAATTCTCATCCTTGTTTTCAAATCCCTCCCCGGCCTCGCCCCTCCCTATCTCTGTAATCTTCTTCGGCCCCACAACCCCACCCCCCCCCTCCCCAAGATATCTGCGCTCCTCTAATTCTGCCCTCGAGGATCCCTGATTATAATCGCTCAACCTTTGGTGGCCGTGCCATCTGTTGCCTAGGCCCTGAGCTCTGGAGTTCCCTGCCTAAACCTCTCCGCCTCGCTACCTCTCTTTCCTCCTTTAAGACGCTCCTTAAAACCTACCTCTTTGACCAAGCTTTTGGTCACCTGCCCTAATTTATCCTTCTGTGGCTCGGTGTCAAATTTATTGTCTTAAAATACTCCCGTGCAGCGCCTTGGGACGGTTTACTACATTAAAGGCGCTTTCTAAATACAAGTTGTTGTTGCTATTTATGGGAATTTGCTGCCTGCTGATTGGCTGCCACATTTGCCTAGATAACAGTCACTGCATTTTAAGGTAGCCCAGTGTATGTGAAGTGCATTGAGATATTAGAGATGCGACACGGTGTTATCTAAAAGCAAATCTCCTCCTTTCACTCCCATCCTGCCCCAGCACGTGCAGTTGTTGGGTGCTGAGCATGTTACTGATGCAGTTTATTGGACTATCAGCACTGGCCCACACCGGGAGAGGAGATTTAACCAGGTTTGCCCCTCAGCTGTAGTGTATATAAAGCCAGCAGCATTACGGAGTGCAGGCACAGACACTGAAATAGACATAAAGAAGGGGACCAAAACTTGGGGACCATAAATATAAGACAGTCCATAATAAATCCAATCGGGAATTCAGGAGAAGCCTCTTTACCCCAGAGCGTAATGTTCCATCTAATTTTTTGGGGGGCCGTGCAGCCCCTTTGTGGAATTCAAAATACCAGAAGGAGTGGTTGAGGTGAATAGCACAAATGCATTTAAGAAGCTAGATAAACACACGAGGGAGAAAGGAATAGAAGGATATGCTGAGGGGGTGAGATGAAGAGGGGTGGGAGGAGGCTCGTGTGGAGCATAAACACCGGCATGGACCAGTTGGGCCGAATGGCCTGTTCGTGTGCTGTAGATTCGATGTAATTCTTTGTAAAATACCACTCCTTCACATCTGAAAACCACATTTAAAAAATAACAACTTCAGCACTTTTTCCAGTTTATTTAAAAAAATACTTCGAAGAAATGTTCTATGTATTCCATCTGCACGCTCAAATTTTAAAATCTTACAAAGCAACATTTTAAAAGGTTAAAACATGCTTCATAGAGTGAGCTAAAGAAAGTCAGTGAGCAAAGGGTTAATATCACGTAGAGGTTTTATTTATCTTAAAACGTACCATCTGCTCACACTCCGTGTCATTAAAAAGTTATTACACCCTTCGGTGAGACAAGGATTTATAGGGTTTACGACCATACTAAGGCCAAGCAAAGCAAAGCTTGCTTCCCAAGCAAATGCCATTCTCAAATCTTATTTGCAGGTAAGCTTCTCATGAATGGTTTCCTCAGAGGATCACTGGCTTTGCACAGAGTTCGCGCGCGTGTGTGTGTGTGTGTGTATATTTTGTTGGAGCCGCACTGTGCATTGTCAGTGCAAGTGACTGCCTGTCCACAAAATGAGGCAGCAAGATTCAGAGATCCAAGGTTAACCAGCTCGCGCGGACTAAGCGCCTTCCTTTAATTTTGATTGGTACAGGGCGGGTGAAATGAAAGGCTTCCGAGGTGTTGGGGGGGGGGGGGGGGGGGGGGGGGGGGTGTGTGAGCACCGATGTTCCCCATAGGCTGCGCTACATTCCGCGCGGCCAGTTTCTTTCAATGCGCAGTCCCTTTAGATTTCTGTGCACGCGCGGGGAACCTGCAGATTACTGCACGGCTACACACGCACGCACACAGCTTAGAGGGAACATCGGCGAGCACTCCCGAGGATTGTAAATGCACCACTGTATCCAAAGAAAACGAGTGGCTCGTCTATTCTCAGTTCATGCCGGGAAATCGCATCCGCTCTTTTAACCTTTTCCCAATTTCTGGTGGATCGGGCCAAGGAACCGTCGCTCCCGCGTGACCCGAGATAGCGAGTTGACCATGGAGAGCACACTTTCCAGCAGATACCACTGGATAGCAGGAGCCCCGAGAGATTTATTCCCCACCCCTTCGCTCTCTGCCCGAGGTCAACTGGAAAATCGGTACCACTGCCCCGGCAGAGAGCAGCAGACCAGCGATGCAACCAGAGGGCTTCCCTGGTCTTCATGTCTTAGTGACTCACTCAATGAATCCCAGTGGTGGTTCCTCCGTCCCGTCTCTAATGATGTCAGTGACATTTTTGCAGTCCTGATTGACGACTGTGAGCATTCAACACTCAACAGGTTCTCAAACAGAACCTGGTCAACCACAACCAACCCTCCGTGCCTGGTCTGTTAGCTAACAATCTTGCACCCCTAGAAAGGGCGGGTACGCTTATAAAGCGGAACATTCCTCTTCGGAAGTATTTTTTTGGGGGGGGGGGGGGGGCGCTTAATATAGGCGGTAGCGGATTGAAGTCAATGGGTAGAGTATAACGGGCAGCTGATCCGCCACCCCCAGTCTTGCACCGCCTCCCCCCCACCCCACCCCTGAAGTGGAAAGCCCCACCTGCAGTGTGAAGTTGCGTTGAGCTTTCGTGGATCCCTACAATGGGAGATGTACGTGCAATGTGACAGTGCACTGACCCCAAGAACGGACGGGCACACTTGCAGTGCGACACCGTGTCTCAGTATTCTGAAGGTTGAAAAGCCAATGATGTCAATCATGCATGCAGACTGGCTGAAAAGTTTACATTAATGTAAATATACTCAACAGAAATACAAAAATACAACACCCTCCTGGGCATTAACTCTGCTACACTGATAGAAATGTTCAAAAATAAAGTAAATGTCTTCATAAATTACTGCTAGATACACCGAGGCATTTCAACAATGCTGACTATTGGTAAAAGTAAGATAAACCTGAAGGAATTTTCCTGCAAGCGACGGTATTACAATATCTTAAAGGAGTCATATTTTCTGTTTTAAAACAACTCACGAATATAAATGGATAAAAAATTACAAATACACTTAAAGTGAATAAAAAATACAAGTGCCTGGGAAGCAATTTTTACTTTGAACGACCAAATTTAAGCTCTAAAAAAAAAATCATCTTCGGGACAAGACAACAAATACAGCTCCTCTCGTTAAAAGCGGAGACGGTGTTTGTGGAATTCTTACCTCCCCCCGTGGCTGGAGGATGAAACTAATCTTCAGTATAAAGGCTGTCCATCGTGTTGGCAAGTGCTCATTGCTCAAGAGCCCTGTTTACACAGATTACATCGTTTGATGGTTAAATTAAATTCTACAGGTTTAAAAATCAGATTTTGCCATCGTTGTTGAGCTCTCGCTTACGTCCCCGTTATTAACCAATTGGTCATTTTACTGCAACGGGGACACCGAGCCACCCAATAGGATCAGGCGAGGAATCGGCTGAAGGAAACAAATGGTTTGCTTGTTCGGAGAACGATATTGGGGAAAGCGGACATGGAGGGAGGTACCCTGGAGATCGGCCACTCCTTCCAACTTGGATCGACTACCTGGGCTTTAGAAAGCGGTCAAATTTACTGGTGACACTAAACCGTTCAGGCAGTACACAAGGCAACGAAGGAAGTCTAAACGGACGGACAGATGAAAAGTGTACAGGACCGCACAACGTGTTGGATCGTCCTCTGCCATACCAAGGGGCTGAATGGCCGACTCCTGTTCCTCTGTTCCTAGACTGCCAGGTAGGGGGAGTGGAGGCAAAAAGCAGGAGTTATTTGGAAGTGTGTAGAAATCACAGTGGTGCCGGCGGGTTCCCCCCCGAGTGCAGGGGATATGCAGCCAGCTGCAAGCCAACCGTAAAAAAAGAGACCCACTGAAAACTGGCCTTTTTAGCAAGTCTGGGCAGGTTGGTTGGAGTTAGTTGCACATGTAAGGGTCTCGTAGAATATAAAAGCACCATTAGAGACAACTGGATACTGAAACGTTGAGCCTAAGTGAGTGAGCCAAGATGGGCCGAATGGCTTCTTCCACCGTAATTATCTTGATCAGTTGATCCATTTATTGTGACACCAGGTTTCACAGCTTCAGAAGACCTGGAAAATTTCCACAGGGTTTTTAAAGCAGTATTTTTGTTAGCCCTTCCCTACGTCACAAGAGTGACTACACTTCAAGAGTGTTTAATTGGCTATTAAGCGTTTGGAGGTCGTGAAAGGTGCTCAGTAAGATCATGGATCATCTTTGACCTCAACTCCACTTTCCTGCCCGCTCCCCATATCCCTTGATTCCCTTAGTCTCCAAAAGTCTCCCCACAGCCCTGAAATTTTTTCCCCTTCCAGTATTTATCCAATTCCCTTTTGAAAGTTACTATTGAATCTGCTTCTATCGCCCTTTCAGGCAGTGCGTTCTGGTTCATAACTCGCTGTGTAAAATAATGTCATTTTTCTTTTCATCTTCACCGCACCCCCCAAAGCCCCGGCTCTTTTACCAATTATCTTAAATCTGTGTCCTCTGGTTACCAACCCTCCTGCCAGTGGAATCAGTATCTCCTGATTTAATCTCATCAAAACCCCTCGTAACTTTGAGCGGACATTAGGTCGGATATTGAAAAATATAAACATTTCTATTTCTGCAGTTCCTCAGTTGAAAGGAGCGAGTGTCGCAGGGCAGTGAGTGCAAGATTGGATTAGTGAGAGTCCGACACTCACTGGAGGCAGACAAACTCAGAGACAGAAACACTGCCGTTAACAAAAAGGAGCCGCCCCCCGCCCCACCCCCGAACGCTCAGGGTGTGCGTTCACACTCGAGTCCGACACTTTTCTCACAGCTGGTTTCTCGAGGCGGACATGTACTCTCTCTGCTCCTTCAGATATTTTCTGCACACCACAAAAGCTGGGTCTGTTTAATTATCAAATTATTGCAAAACAATAAACACCAAATGAAACTCGGCAGGTACTGAATGATTTTTTAATGCTTCCCCTCCCTGCAATTTCCTGCTCTTTGCAGTGACTAATTGAGAGGAACGTTTATTCTGCAACTTGTGGTCTGTTATCATGATTTAAGAAACATAGCTGGAGGGGCCAAGGACAGGACTGGGTTGGGACAGCGAGAAGGCGAGATAAAGCAGCAACTGCCAGCTGTACAGTTCCCCAAGGCCTCCACCACTGGGGGTTTTCCTCGCCTCATGTCTGGGTCTGTTTTAGACTCATTGATAGAGATTGATTACTGTGATTGGTCAACAACTCCATTATCATTGTATCATGGGACTACCAGGGTGGTAGAAGGCGAACTAGCCTTTTTCTTGTCTTGCAATTCCTATGTTCTGAGGCCCTCGGAAGGAGTGAGTTAAAGTAGGAGATAGGAACATCGGAAGAGGAGGAGGCCATTCAGCCCCTCGAGCCTGTTCCGCCATTCAATTAGATCATGGCTGATCTGTATCTTAATTCCATCTCCCTGCCTTGGTTCTGTAACCCTTAATATCCTTGCCTAACAAAAAAAAAAAATCTAGCAATCTCAGTTTTGACATTTCCCCCAGCCTCAACAGCGTTTTCAGGGCAGAGAGTTCCAGATTTCCACTAGCCTGTGTGTGAAGAAGTGCTTCCGGACATCACCCCTGAACGGCCCGGGCTCTAGAGACGGTGCACCGAGTCTTGGTTTCAACACAATGAGATACAGGGAGGTGAAAAAAGGCACAGCACGGTGTATTTGCGGAAAGGAAAGTTTGCAGAAGCTCTGATCATAGCCGTGTCGATGGAAGATAAATCGGAAAAGAGAGAGAGAGATTGATTGAGAGTGGTGGGTGGAGGCGAGAGAGATCGTACAGACATCCTGCCCAGGAGTGAGAAAGGTGCTCGAAGAGTGAGCCCTCCCCAGAATATAGGAGCAGTATACAAGCCTTTGATGGACGCAGGCTCTATCTGCCTTCCTCCAGTGTCACAGTGCTGCTTTAAGACCGTCACCAGTTCCCACAGGGTGGCAGGCTCCCAGCATAATTACAAATGAGGTCGAGGCCATTCGGCCCATCTTAACTTATCTATCCAGAAAGACCCCTTCAAGTCCCCTCATCAGTTTTAAACATTTTTCTTTCATCTAAGCTCTCAGCCAGGCAGCTCTTAGGGAGATGCTAAGTAATGAGTTACTAAACACAGCTGGGAAGAGGCAAACCTGTACAAGGCTAATTAACAAGCACCAAGGTCATACTTCAATCCTAACCAGCATGTTCAAACAGAGGGCCAGAGAAACTGGATGAAATATGCATCTTTCCTCTTTCCCGGCCAAGCTTGCTGCAGAAACTTGGCAGAAAATCAAATGAATCATTTCACATGGGAAGGGATTCGGAGACGAATGCCTCTGTGATGGACTTCACCTCAAACACTGCCGAGGTGAAAGGAACTCGAGAGATTAGGCCAATACCGTCAGATTAGCGATGGGAAGCACAGCAGCAGATGGCATCACAGTCCGCGACCAACACTGACCGGGACACTGGCATCTCAGTAATCAAATACCAAACTACTCAAAAACAGCAACAATGATTCCCAATGCACGGACAGACCTGTAGTGCAAAACTAAAGCTGGATTTCAGTTTGATGTTTCAGTAAAACGCAAGTGTTTTTCACACCAGAATCACCTGCTTGGACTGGACAATGTGTTCTGTTACATCACAGAACTTCCTGTCAGAGTGGGTGAGCATTCGAATGCTGAAACAGAGAGCCCGACAACAACTAGATTTCAACGCTGCCGGAAAAATCAGGATCGACAGACACGGGCGGCGAGGAGAAACGAACCCGAGTTGAATTTGCTCTTAATAAGGAGGTTGTGAATCTTTGGAATTCTCTGCCCCAGAGGGCTGTGGAGGCTCAGTCGTTGAGTATATTCAAGGCTGAGATCGATAGATTTTTGGACTCTAGGAGAATCGAGGGATATGGGGATCGGGCGGGAAAGTGGAGCCGAGGTGGAAGATCAGCCATGATCTTATTGAATGGCGGAGCAGGCTCGAGGGGCCGTATAAGAACATAAGAAATAGGAGCAGGAGTAGGCCAATCGGCCCTTCGAGCCTGCTCCGCCATTCAATAAGATCATGGCTGATCTGATCCTCACCTCAAATCTAAAGAACACAAGAAGTAGGAGCAGGACCCGGCCACTCAGCCCCTGGGCCCGCAACGCCACCTACAGGGCCTCGACCGATCCGAACTCAGCCTCATGTCCAATTTCCTGCCCGCTCCCCGTAACCCCTAATTCCCTTTACTTCTAGGAAACTGTCTATTTCTGTTTTAAATTTATTTAATGATGTAGCTTCCACAGCTTCCTGGGGCAGCAAATTCCACAGACCTACTACCCTCTGAGTGAAGAAGTTTCTCCTCATCTCAGTTTTGAAAGAGCAGCCCTTTATTCTAAGATTATGCCCCCTAGTTCTAGTTTCACCCATCCTTGGGAACATCCTTACCGCATCCACCCGATCAAGCCCTTTCACAATCTTATATGTTTCAATAAGATCGCCTCTCACTCTTCTGAACTCCAATGAGTAGAGTCCCAATCTACTCAACCTCTCCTCATGTCAACTCCCTCATCCCGGGGACCAACCGAGTGAACCTTCTTTGCACTGCCTCGAGAGCAAGTATGTCTTTTCTTAAGTATGGACAACAAAACTGTATGCAGTATTCCAGATGTGGTCTCACCAATACCTTATATAACTGCAGCAATACCTCCCTGTTTTTATAATCTATCCCCCTAGCAATAAAAGCCAACATTCCGTTGGCCTTCTTGATCACCTGCTGCACCTGCATACTAACTTTTTGATTTTCTTGCACTAGGACCCCCAGATCCCTTTGTACTGCAGTACTTTCCAGTTTCTCGCCATTAAGATAATAACTTGCTCTCTGATTTTTCCTGCCAAAGTGCATAACCTCACATTTTCCAATATTGTATTGCATCTGCCAAATCTCCGCCCACTCACCCAGCTTGTCTATATCCCCTTGTAGGTTTTTTATGTCCTCCTCACTTTCTACTTTCCCTCCCATCTTTGTATCATCTGCAAACTTTGATATGTTACACTCTGTCCCCTCCTCCAAATCGTTAATATAGATTGTAAAGAGTTGGGGACCCAGCACCGACCCCTGCGGAACACCACTGGCTACTGGTTGCCAGTCCGAGAATGAACCATTTATCCCAACTCTCTGCTTCCTGTTAGATAACCAATCCTCCACCCATGCCAGAATATTCCCCCCAATCCAGTGATTTTTTATCTTGAGCAATAATCTTTTATGTGGCACCTTGTCGAATGCCTTCTGGAAGTCTAAATACACTACGTCCATTGGTTCCCCTTTATCCACCCTGTACGTTATGTCCTCAAAGAACTCAAGCAAATTTGTCAGACATGACTTCCCCTTCATAAAGCCATGCTGACTATGTCCTATTAAATTATGTTTATCTAAATGTTCCGTTACTGTCTCCTTAATAATAGACTCCAAAATTTTACCCACCACAGATGTTAGACTAACTGGTCTATAATTTCCAGCCTTCTGCCTACTACCCTTTTTAAATAAGGGTGTTACATTAGCAGTTTTCCAATCTGCCGGGACCTTTGCTGAGTCCAGGGAATTTTGGAAAATTACCAAAGCATCCACAATCCCTACTGCCACTTCCCTCAAGACCCTAGGATGTAAGCCATCAGGTCCAGGGGATTTATCCGTCTTGAGTCCCATTATTTTACTGAGTACCAATTCCTTAGTGATTTTAATCGTATTTAGCTCCTCCCCCCCTAGAGCCCCCTGTTTGTCCAGTGTTGGGATATTCTTAGTGTCCTCTGCCGTAAAGACTGAAACAAAATATTTGTTCAGCATTTTTGCCATCTCCATGTTTCCCACCATTAATTTCCCAGTCTCATCCTCTAAGGGACCTACGTTTGCCTTAGCCACCCTTTTTCTTTTTATATAACTATAGAAACTCTTGCTATCTGTTTTTATATTTTTTGCTAATTTATTTTCATAATCTATCTTCCCTTTCTTAATCAATCCTTTAGTTACTTTTTGCTGTCTTTTGAAGACTTCCCAATCTTCTATCCTCCCACTAAGTTTGGCTACCTTATACAGGTATGTCCTTGTTTTTAGTTGGATACTATCCTTAATTTCTTTACTTAGCCACGGATGGCTGTCATTTCTTTTACACCCTTTTTTCCTCAGTGGAATATATATTTTTTGAAAGTTGTAAAATAACTCCTTAAATGAACACCACTGCTCATGTACCGTCTTACCCTTTAATCTATTTTCCCAGTCCACTTTAATCAATTCCGCTCTCATACCATCATAGTCTCCTTTATTCAAGCTCAGTACGCTTGTCTGAGAACCAACCTTCTCACCCTCTAATTGGACATGGAATTCAACCATGTTATGGTCACTCATTCCAAGGGGATCCTTAACTAGGACATTATTAATTAATCCTGACTCATTACACAGGACCAGGTCCAAGGTTGCTTGCCCCCTTGTAGGATCAGTTACATACTGCTCAAGAAATCCATCCCTAATACACTCAATAAACTCTTCCTCAAGGCTGCCCTGCCCAATTTGATTTGTCCAGTTAATATGATAGTTAAAATCCCCCATAATTATAGCTGTTCCCTTATTACATGCCCCAACTATTTCCTGATTAATACTTCTTCCAGCATGGCTGACTCCTGCTCCTAATTCTTATGTTATGCTCTCAGTTACCTAATTGTTGCCTTCTCCTTCCCCGTGCCTCAACTCCAAGTGCCAGGGCCTTTCACAAATCGCCATGACTGCATTAATCTGGGATGTTTCCATTTCACGGTCAAACAGTTTCTAACTGATGTCACCTGCAGTGTCACCGGAAACCAAACACGCAGGCTTTTAATCAGTCCCAGTCTCAGCCCTTCACATACTGTACACTCCACACTCAGTGTAAGTGCCACTCATACACAGTGCCACAATAAAACTCCAGCAATTCCTCAGCCTGCACTCTGGGATTTGGGGCATGTTTGAAATGCAAGGATCCAATTACTTTCGAACTAGCTTCTCGGGAACAGCATCGATCCCACAACATACAAGACTGGATGGGACGTCTGCATGCACCTGGCTGGCTATTCACCTCCCTTTTTGAACTTGCTGACATCAGCTCCAATGTACAAAGGTGTGGACTGACACCCCACAGGTCTGTGCAGTATTTGAACCCAGCTTAAAACACCTCAGTTACCCAGACAGGCTTTAAAAGCTGGGCCAATTTTTTTTTTATTTTTTTTTTTAAGAAAAGCGCAGACTCTGGGAGGGATCTGATTGAGGTGTTTAAAAATAATGAAGGGAGGAGACTACGTTCATAGGGATAGATTATTCCAGTTTGGTAGGTCAGGAAGGACTGGCGGCAGTCATAGAATCACAGAATAGTACAGCACAGAAAGAGGCCACTCGAAGAGCAATTCTGTTAGTCCCATTCCCTTTCCCCATAGCCCTGCAACTTATTCTCCTTCAAGTGTTTATCGTGCACTTAAGTTGTGCAAGGGTAGGACTAGGTTAGACGTCAGCTGGTTTTCCTACGGACCTACGAGACAAGCTGCCAGCTCGGGCGGTAAGCACGGTTTCACCGCACACCTTCAAAAGAGAGCTGGACCAATCCCTGGCTGAGGTGGAGATCACAGCACACAAAAGGTAGGCGGAATAATAAGTCATATAAATCGTGGACAATGTGTTCTCCTGGACTAGTTTTGATCGCCCAAGAGGGTCGGATGTTCCAGATTGTGCCCCCGCCCCCCCCGCAAAATTGGCTGTGGCTTTTGTTTTTAAATCTGTTTGCTGCCCGTCCCAGAAGATTGCAAGGCTGCTGGTGGGCGTCGGAAACCATGATGCTGAGATGAGAAGGTTGTCCTATGAGGAGAGATTGAGCCTATAACTCTCTGGAGTTTAGAAGAATGAGGTGATCTCATTGAAACAGATACTGAGGGGGATTGACAGGGTAGATGCTGAGAGGCTGTTTCCCCTGGCTGGAGAGTCTAGAACTAGGGGGCATAGTCTCAGGATAAGGGGTCGGCCATTTAGGACTGAGATGAGGAGGAATTTCTTCACTCAGAAGGTTGTTAATCTTTGGAATTCGCTACCCCAGAGGGCTGTGGATGCTCAGTCATGGAGTATATTCATGACTGAGATCGATAGATTTTTGGACTCCAGGGGAATCAAGGGATATGGGGATCAGGCGGAAAGTGGAGATGAGGTCGAAGATCAGCCATGATCTTATTGAATGGCGGAGCAGGCTCGAGGGGCCGTATGGCCGACTCCTGCTCCTAATTCTTATGTTATGATGCTCAGGGCTCCAGGGCTGAATCAGGCAGGCTTGATGGACCGGCTAGTCTTTTCCTGTCCATCATCTTCCACCGTGGCTGAATGAAAGTCGAATCTGAAAAAAATGGACACAGTGAAGCTCAGGGAAGATTGAAGAGGCTGGGGGCTCCTTTCCCTGGAGGAGACCTGACATAGGTCTTTAAAATTATGAAGGGGTTCGATAGGGTAGACATGGAGAAACTGTTTCCATTTGTGGGACAGTCCAGAACAAGGAGGCATAAATACAAGATAGTCACTGACAGCAAATAAAGGATTTAGGAGGAATTTCTTTACACAGAGAGTGGTGAGAATGTGGAACACTCTGCCACATGGAGTGGTTGAGGCAGAGAGCATCGACGCATTTAAAGGGAAGGCTTGATGCATATACGAGGCAGAAAGGAATGAGATATATGGGGCAAGGTCAGAAGAGGTCATTAAGAGTGGGAGGAGTCTCGTGTGGAGTATAAGCACCGACATAGACTAGTTGGGGCGGATGGCCTGTTTCTGTGCTGTAGTTTCCATGTATGTTTATAACCCAATGGTGAATGGGTTCTGTTGGGAAGATTGAAAGGACAATTACAAACCAAAAGCCCTCCTAGCAGCAACGGTCAGAGCTTTGTTTTTTATGGGATTTCTAAATTTTATTCATTCTCAGGATGAGGGGCGCTGGCAAGGCCGACATTTATTGCCCATCCCTAGCTGCGTACAACTGAGTGGCGTGCTAGGCCAATTCAGGGTGCAACTGAGAGTCAACCACATAGGTGTGGGACTGGAGTCACATATAGGCCCCAGTCCGGGCAAGGATGGCAGGTTTCCTTGCCATAAGGACATTAGTGAACAAAGAGGAGAAAATTGGGCCCTACGCCAATGTTCCCTCTAATTTTTTTTCCCCGTGCATGGTCCCTTTAACTGGCTGCACGGCCCATTCAAAGTTTCTTCCATATAAAGGTCAGTGAGCGGCCTGCGCGGGAACTCGACCGCTGCGCGGCCGGGCAGCTTAGCGGGAACGTTGCCCTAAGGTAAGGGAGTACCCGTGCGGAGCGCAGACATTCCGAAGGTTTGCTGTGCTCCTGCACGCCATTACAATTCGTGCTTTGCCAACAGGCAAATTTTCTGGTTACAACTAAAAGCAACTAGAATGTGAAATGGCAGCAAACAGGGCGGCACTCTTCATTTTAAACAGCCTACAGTCAAGTTAAAGGAGTGGAGGCCTTTCGTTAAGTTTGCGGATTGCAGTGCTGGTTGCACTCTTGCGACTTTCTGCACCGGTTTCTCTGCAGGATCAGCACGGCCATTACTTATCCAGTGCGATAGGGTCAGATTAACAAAGGCCCGATTCCTATCCACGAGCAGGCTGAACATCTGTGTAAACAGGGCCGGTATTCACTCGCCGAGTACTCTGTAACGTCACCGCAAATTCAAGAAACACACTTTAAGAACGGCACGATTTCTTCACTAAAATTTGAATCCCCAGCCAACTTATAAAACTAAAACTTCACATCCCTGTTTAAAAAGAAAGAAAAAAAAATATTTATTTAAAAAGTCGAGTATGTACACACGTCATTGTGGAAAACCTTGCTGATCTTGGGGGTGACGACTGTGATCTTCCTGTGTTACTGCCAGCTTGGCCTGGACTTCAGGCTCCATTGCCGCATCATCTGAACAGCTCGCGTCAGTCTCTGTCTTAATTTCTTTAGTAGCAACGTCAGAGTCCGTGTTTGGTTCTGATTCTGCTCCTGGTCCGGGATCCTCCTGGTGGTAGCGCTTCAGGCGTATGTGCCAGGCTAAGCTGCAAACGGCAGACACAGTTTTGAACTGGTGTATGACATTCCGAGGAATAAAGTATATGTCGTTGTCCGAGAGCTGGATCCTCGAGTAGCGGATACCCTCTCGCCTTAACTGGTTGAGTTTTGCTTCATCCACCCACTGCACGCACTGTGAAAAGAAAAGGAAAATATTAACATTCTGCTGGTGTTTTGCCCCGTGTCCTAACTCGCACCAAGTCCCGTTCGCCCATCACCCCTATGCTCGCTGACCTACATTGGCTCCCGGTTAAGAAGCACCTCGATTTCAAAATTCTCATCCTTGTTTTCAAATCCCTCCATGGCCTCGCCCCTTGAGATATCTGCTCTCCTCTAATCTGCCCTCTTGAGCATCCCTGATTATAATCGCTCAACCATTGGTGGCCGTGCCTTCTGTTGCCTAGGCCCAAAGCTCTGGAATTCCCTGCCTAAACCTCTCCGTCTCTCTACCTCTCTTTCCTCCTTTAAGACGCTCTTAAAACCTACCTCTTTGTCCAAGCTTTTGGTCACCTGCCCTAATTTATCCTTATGTGGATCGGTGTCAAATTTTGTGTCTTAAAATACTCCTGTGCAGCGCCTTGGGATGTTTTACGACGTTAAAGGCACTATATAAATACAAGTTGTTGTACAAATGATATTGGCCCAGAATTTGCTGGAGTGGGGCATCTCACGGCCTGCCCCGTTAGTTAGACTTTGTCCCCTCACCCTTCAGCTTGACAATTTTTTTTTGCCCTGCAAGTTGCTGGGAGTGCGAGCTGATAACGGCAGGGAGAGGGCAATGGGGCATGAGACCTCAGTGAACGACGGGACCAACAGTCTATCTCCTTAACCCACAGGATTTAAGCACTGAGAAAGAAACAGAGGAATGACGGAGAAGGGAATCGGGTGAATTAGAGTTAAATCAGGTACAGAAAGAGAAATGAAGAGAGGGAAAGAAAGATCAGATTAAGAGAGATAAAGAAACAAAGGAAAAGTAAGAAAAATATTAAATTAAAAAATGTTAAAAATCTCTAACAACAATTTACTAGCTGCAGGAGTGAGACCACAGTTCCAATTGTTCCCTTTCTGAGCCGGAGAGATTGTGGCATTGCAGGAACATAAATATCCGCATTAAAAATGTACTTACGCTGTTCAATAGCTGTCGTAACTTTCTACGGCGAGTTCAACTGGCAATTAATGCGCAATTGCAGCGACCTCATGAAGGCAAGGTTGAGGGCGAGCTCCCGTTTTCGTGAGGCTAATGGCGGAGAGGCGCGAATCGTCCAGCAACTTGTGGCGATTGGCAATTCACGGAGTGTCTCTCCCTCGCCACAAGCTGCTGGACGATTTACACATCAATAACGGCGAGCGCCATCAAACTCGCTGTTAATTTGGCAGCAAATTCTGGCCCAATGCGTCAGGTCAGGTGTTACCGTAATGACAGTGGATGGCACTACCGGTGATGTGATGGGTCGAATGGCTTCCTCCAGTGCTACAACATTCGGTGACTCTGTCGCAGGTTAATGCCGAGTGCCAGGCGGCGGTTAAGTGACCAGGTCACCCCCAGAAAGGGCCAACGGCTTTGGGTGGATGAGCACCTGGAGGAGGGGAGTGGGACCTCCGATGGAGGAAATGCCATCGAAAGACGGATGAGCTAATCCTTGAATTAGCCATAAGCCTCCACAACCTGCAAGCAGCGACAGAGTTGCAGTGCAGAACAAGTCTATGAAAGGGAGACCATGGGCTGTCTCAAACACAACACCAGGGTTTAAGCCCCTGCCGTAAAGAGGTGTGGAGGACAGTCACAGGAGCTCCAGCGATGGTCGACTGACGATGAAATGACCACAAGCCCCAATAGGTGCCAGGATAAATCCTCTGCTCCTCTCTGCATCTCCTGCCGCTACTGATGAAAATAATTCAAATCAGTAAAGCTGACAAATTCTCTCTCACTTTCTACCATCTCCCAATGAAGTGCTTCCTCCAAGAACGTGCAGCACATCCAATGCCATTGGGACAAGCCATCCGACCCACAATCTCAGACAGCTACATAGAGCCTGTACACCGTACTCACATCCATGTCTGCAGACAGCACACAACTTGAAAGGGGTCAGGGAATGAGAATTGGCTGCTAGATGATAGAGCAGGAATGCTAGTAAGAATGGGACACAGAACGCCACTACTTAAAACTCATACAAACTGGAGTAAACCCAGTCTCGCAACAAACCCCAGGGTCAACCCAATCTCAGACAAACGCAGGGTCAGCCCAATCTCAGAAATGAACCATATCTCGTACAAACACAAATCTCAACCCTCCCTGAGAGATTAGATTGGGAGAACCTGTGGCTAGAGAGAAATGTTTGTGTCGATCTTCTGGTCCTACCTACAGTAAACCTTTCTGGACAGCGGTCAGCTCTCGAGGCGCTCAGCTGGACTTGTGCCCACATGCACATTTCTGCACCTCACCTTGCCTGTGGCGCAAGTGTGCATTTGCTCTCCCCACCCATCACCATCAGTATGGGGTAAACATACCGTATGGTAGGGCTACAGTAGCATGGTGGTAATGTTACTGGGCTAGTAATCTTGAACCTGGACTAATGATCCAGAGACACGAGTTCAAATCCCACCACGGCAGCTGGGGAATTTAAATTCAGTTAGTTAATCCCTTTATGGAGACGCACACAAGAATCTCTGATAAACACCATGGCTCTGTTGTATACAGGGAGGGCAGGCTGTGTGGATCCACCTCAGCAAACCCAACCTAGCTCCAATTCATGGTAAAGGTTGGAGAATTTCCCCCCGCCCCACCAGGCTTACTGAACCAGCCAAGCCCCAGTGGCCACCAATAAATACTTGATATACATCCATCTCCACATTTAAACTAATACTAAACTCTGAATACAATACCTGCGACACTGGTGGCTCGTGTAGATCCAACTGTAATCTCTGTACAACATCTGTGAAATCCTCTGCATGAAAACAGATCACGTCTTTGGTTACCCGAAGCTGGTCGCTCCTGTCGAGAAAGCAACAACAGACTGAAGGTTGTGTTAAGTGGGATTTAGAAAGGATTCCAATGTGGAGGTGATGGCCAGGTCAGATTGGCTGAAGTGTTTTTTTGGATCTTGGGTGACAAGGAGGAACGGGTTTGCCCACTTTATCAAACAGTTTAAAAAAAAAAGGCAGATTCCTTTCAGTAGAAAAGAGCAATTGGGGAAGAGAGCATGGGAGAGTAAGAAAACGCATGTTGATTAAGAGTTCAAGAAAACGGCATTGAGAGAAGTTTAGCAATTGACGAGTTAACTCAGTAACATAGTCCCAAAGTAGACCAAATATAGAGCAACCGTTCAATAGAACAGAGAGGATGCCTGATGAATTAGGAATGCTCAACTGCGGAGGACTCTCAGACATAACCTAGATACAAAAACCAGCACAGAAGGCAGAGACACACAAAGCAGCCCGCTTGATTGGCACCCCACACACAACCTTAAACATTCACTCCCTCCTCCACCGGCGTACTGTGGCTGCAGTGTGTACCATCTACAAGATGCACTGCAGCAACTCGCCAAGGCTTCTTCGGCAGCACCTCCCAAACCTGCGACCTCTTCCACCTAGAAGGACAAGGGCAGCAGGCGCATAGGAACACCACCTCCGCCAAGTTCCCCTCCAAGTCACACACCATCCTGACTTGGAAGTATATCGCCGATCTGTCAAAATCCTGGAACTCCCTCTCTAACAGCGCTGCAGGAGTACCTTCACCACACGGACTGCAGCGGTTCAAGAAGGCGGCTCACCACCACCTTCTCGAAGGCAATTAGAGATGGGCAATAAATGCTGGCCTTGCCAGCGACGCCCACATCCCATAAACGAATTAAAAAAAAACTCACCCTGGATGAGTCAACACTAACCCAATGTTGTGACTACATGGGTTATAAACCATTTAACGAACATCAGACTTACACAGAAAACGTACATCACTACCTGCTAAGATGCCATAAAACCTAAACAGATGTCAGCCATAGCTCAGTGAGTAGCACTCGCGCCTCTGAGTCAGAAGGTCGTGGGTTCAAGTCCCATTCCAAGGACTTGAGCACAAAAATCTAGGCTGACACTCCAGTGCAGTAGAGAGTGTGCTGCACTGTCGGAGGCGCCGTCTGGAAAGAGTTTCTTCCAGGGCGGATGTAGAAGGAAGTGGGGTTGGAAGGTGGAAGGAGGATGTGAGTGGTGAGGGATAGAAGGAACTGATTAGAGATGGGCTTGCCCTGGATGGAGATGATGGGAATAGAGGGGCCAGGCGAGATGGCATGGTTGAGGGGATGGCCCTGAATACGGGTAGCAATGTTCTCAACAATCTTGAAGGTACCGTGCAGGCAACTCACAAGCTCTCAAAGGCTGAGGGGAGACTTGATTGAGGTGTATAAAATTATGAGGGGCCTAGATAGAGTGGATAGGAAGGACCTATTTCCCCTAGTAGAGACCTCAATAACCAAGGACATAGATTTAAAGTAATTGGTAGAAGGATTAGAGGGGAGTTGAGGAGAACTATTTTCATCCAGAGGGTTGTGGGGGTCTGGAACTCACTGTCTGAAAGGGTGGTAGAGGCAGAAACCCTCATCACATTTAAAAAGTACTTGGCTATGCACTTGAAGTGCCGTAACGTACAGGGCTACGGACCAAGAGCTGGAAAGTGGGATTAGGCTGGATAGCTCTTTTTCGGCCGGCACAGACACGATGAGCCGAATGGACTCCTCCTGTGCTGTACATTTCTATGCTTCTATGAAATACTGCACGTATTTAAAGGTACTGCACATTGAAAAAAACTGGCCGTGCACAACGACGAAGTTTTAGAGGGAACATTGGTGGGTAGGGGAGTTTAAGAAAGGTGTGCGCATGCACGTTCTGTATAAATACATGTGCGAGCAAAAAGTCAGCGGTAAATGCAAGCTCCGATTTCTTACCACTCTCCGTACTGGACCGCCTTCAGCACACCGACAGCCGCTGTGCTCTTCCAATCGAAGCCCTGGCCCACATGGTCTGCGTGGGCCCGCGTCCGGTCTTCGAAGAGTATTTCGCGAGGCTCGCTGGCTCGAGGTAGATACTGGAGATTCTTGATTTCGTTCATCGACCTGCGCAAGAACGGGAATGGTCAGGGTCAAAAGCTCGCCGCAGATCATTAAAAAGCCTCTCGCAAATATAGATACATTTCAAGCGCCTTCCTACCGCCGTCTCTTGAAAGGGGACTTTGGCATGTCTGCAGTCGGAATCATCTGCTCGCCGGGCCTCACCCACATTATGGGGCCGTCGTCACTCTGCGACCGGCAGTGCAGCTGAAGGTTGGACAGTGTGCCCCATGGCAACGTCATCTGATTAAAGAGAAACGTCAAAAATCACTCAAAACAATTCGGGATCCCCAGTGTCTGAAGTGTACCAGATTTCGTCGAATCTTACAGCACAGAAGGCGGCCATTCAGCCCATCCTGCCTGTGCCGGCTCTTTGAAAGAGTTCTCTAATTAGTCCCACTGCCCCTGCTCTTTCCCCATAGCCCTGCAAACTTCTGCTTTTTGTGTGGAGCATAAACACTGGCATGGACCTGATGGCCTGTTTCTGTGCAGTAACTACTTTTGAAAGTTACTACTGAAACTGCTTCCACCACCTTTTCAAATGTGAGAAGTCGCACAACACCAGGTTATAGTCCAACAGCTTTATTTGAAATCACAAGCTTTCGGAGTGCTGCTCCTTCAAGGAGCAGCGCTCCGAAAGCTTGTGATTTCAAATAAAGCTGTTGGACTATAACCTGGTGTTGTGCGACTTCTCACATTTGTCCACCCCAGTCCAACACCGGCATCTCCGCATCATGACCACCCTTTCAGGCAGCGCATTCCAGATCACAACAACTCGCTGCGTGAAAATAAATTCTCATCTCCCCCCAGCTTCACAGCAACAGAACACATTGCTCTGCCAGCAAGTTTATACAGTGAGTTTTTTTTTTTATTATCCTTAGAATGTGGGCATCGCTGGCAAGGCCAGCATTTATTGCCCATCCCTAGTTTCCCCTCGAGAAGGTGGTGGTGAGCCGCCTTCTGCTTGAACCACGGCAGTCCGTGTGGTGAAGGTACTCCCACAGTGCCGTTAAGGAGAGTTCCAGGATTTTGACCCAGTGACGATGAAGGAACGGCGATATACTTCCAAGTCAGGATAGTGTGGTGGTGTTCCCATGTGCCTGCTGCCCCTGTTCTTCTAGGCAGTAGAGGTCGTGGGTTTGTGGGGTGCTGTGTAGCTGAGCCGCAGACCAGGAGATGCCAGGTTTAATCGCCGGTCTGTGCTGAGGTAGCTGATCTCAGTACGGGATGTTATAATCGGTCTTGGGTAACCCTGGGTTAGGGAAGGGTTTTAAAAACGCAGCACCCAGGATTGCTAGTCCCGATCGCCATTAAGCAACCTGCTTTAGAAGTGCATGAAAGGGCAGATCAGCTCCAGCTGCAATTCTCGCTTTCCTGCACCCCTTAACCTCTGACAGTCACTGTCAAAAGGTTAATACTTAGGAGAACTAATGGGGACCACCCTATACCCATGGAGCCATATCCCAGCAAGGCTTTCATACCTCTGGGACATGGTGACACTGGATCAGTTGGTAGCACCACCACCTCTGAGTCAGAAAGTTGTGGATTCATGTCCCGCTCCAGGGACTTGAGCACAGAAATCTAGGCTGACACTCCTGTGCAGCACTGAGGGAATACTGCACTGTCGGCGGTGCCGTCTTTCGGATGAGACGTTAAACCGAGGCCACATCTGCCCTCAGGTGGAGGTAAAAGATCCCACGGCACTATTTCGAAGAGGAGCAGGGGAGTTCTCCCTGGTGTCCTGGCCAATATTTATCCCTCAATCAACATCACTAAAAAACGGATTATCTGGTCACTATCTCATTGCGGTTTGTGGGAGCTTGCTGTGCGCAAATTGGCTGCCACGTTTCCTACATTACAACAGCGTCTACACTTCAAAAGTGCTTCATTGGCTGTAAAGCGCTTTGGGACGTCCGGTGGTCGTGAAAGGCGCTGGAGAAATGCAAGTCTTTCTTTCTTTCTTAAGCTGCGCGGCCACACAGATCTCTGCACCTCCCGCGCATCCGGTTCTTCGATGCGAAAAACCACGCATGCGCTGTATTTTAAATGGGCTGCACACCCAAAATAAAATGAACGGGAACATTGCACTTAAATCTAAAAAAAAACTTTGCAACAGAAATTGCGCTGACCGATACTTACTGCATGACTTCCAGAATGACACCACAGCCTGTGCTGCACATTTGCCCTATTTTTACTGCAGAACATTAATCACTATCTGCGACTGTCCACATGCCTGGCTGCACACAGTTTAGCCCCTTACATTTTCCCTTGTGTTTAGGGAGAGGTTGAGGAATGTCCGTAGAGACTGGCCACATGAAAATCGCATCACTGGTCTGTGCAAGGAGTTGGGATCTCTGGCAACCCACAGCAGGGAGAAAATGACATCGGCAGCTACTCAATGTGTCAGCCGTGGCTCAGTGGGTAGCACTCTCGCCTCTGAGTCTGAAGGTTGTGGGGGTCAAGTCCCGCTCCAGAGACTTGAACACAGAAATCGAGGCTGACACTCCAGTGCCTTGCTGAGGGAGCGCTGCACTGTCGGAGGTGCCGTCTTTCGGATGAGACGTTAAACCGAGGCCCCGTCTGCCCTCTCGGGTGGATGTAAAAGATCCCACGGCACTATTTCGAAGAGCAGAGGAGTTCTCCCCGGTGTCCTGGCCACTGATCCCTCAACCAACATCACTAAAAAACAGATTATCTGGTCATTATCACATTGCTGTTTGTGGGAGCTTGCTGTGTGTAAATTGGCTGCCACATTTCTACATTACAACAGTGACTACACTCCAAAAGTACTTCATTGGCTGTAAAGCGCTCTGGGACGCCCCGATGTTATGAAAGGCGATGTAGAAAGTCTTTCAGTAATGCTAATCTTTTAGAACATCTTCTCTATCTATTACTATCCTGTCCATAACTTCCCTCTCCTCTTTCAGTGTAACCGTCACATCATCCACTTCCTTTGTGAAGACAGATGCAAAGTGCTCATTTAACACTTTAGCCATGTCCTCTGCCTCTATATGAAGATTTCCCTTTGAGTCCTTAATAGGCCCAACCTTTTCCCCAGCTAGCTGCATACACTTTATATGTTTATGAAATGCTTTAGGGTTCAATTTAATGTTGCCTGCTAATCTTTTCTCGTAACCTCTTTGCCTCCCGTATTTTTCAATTCCATCCTGTACTTTCCATGATCTTCTTGGTTATTAACTGAATCTTGCTCCTAACATTTGTCCTTTTTCTGTTTTATTTTAACTTTTATTTCCTGTGTCATCCAGGGCACATTAGCTTTGGCTACTCTACCTTTTCCCTTCAAAGGAATATGCCCAGTTTGTACCTGAACACTCTCTTCCCTGAATGCCTTCCATTGCTCCATTACTGCTTTACCCTGCAATCGTCTTTTCCAATCTACCTGCACTAGGTTCCTTCTTAAAGCACTGATATAGTGCCATGGGATCTTTTACGTTCACCTGAGGGGGAAGACATGGCCTCTGTTTAATGGCTCATCCGAAAGATGGTACCTCCGACAGTGCAGCGCTCCCTCAGTACTTCATTGGGAGCATCAGCCTGGATTATGGGCTCAAGTCACTGGAGTGGGACCTGAACCCACACCTTCTAACTCAGGCGAAAGTGCTACCACTGAGTGTGGCACACACAATGTAGGGCGGAGCACCATCCTGCTCCGTACTGTGATCGCGCGATGAGTGAACCCTTTCCCCGCGACGTCACTATTTCCACCTCCGGAACATCGACCGACTCCGCCCCCTGCCTCAGCTCTCTGCTGCTGAAACCCTCATCTATGCCTTTGTTACCTCTAGACTTGACTATTCCAACGCACTCCTGGCCAGCCTCACATGTTCTACCCTCCGTAAACTTGAGCTCATTCAAAACTCTGCTGCCCGTGTCCTAACGCACCAAGTCCCATTCGCTCACACATCACCCCTGTGCTCGCCGACCTACATTGGCTCCTGGTTAATCAACGCCATGGTTTTAAAATTCTCATCCTTGTGTTCAAATCCCTCCAAGGCCTTGCCCCTCCCTATCTCTGTAGCCACCTCCAGCCCCTCAATGCTCTGAGATATCTGCGCTCCTCTAATTCTGGCCTCGAGCATCCCCGATTTCCATCGCTCCACCACTGGCGGCCGTGCCTTCAGCTGCCGAGGCCCTAAGCTCTGGAATTTCCTCCCTAAACCTCTCCACCTCGCTAACTCTCTCCTCCTTTAAGACTCTCCTTAAAACCTACCTCTGACCAAGCTTTTGGTCACCTGCGCTAATGTCTCCTTATGTGGTTCAGTGTCAAATTTTGTCTCCTGTGCAGCACCTTAGGATGTTTTTTGCTATGTTAAAGGCGCTATATAAATACAAGTTGCTGTTTATCTCTGAACAATCCAAAGTCTGCACACTTACTTTCAAAAACGGAGATTCTTCCAACATATCAAGAAATTCCGGGAAAAAATCTCCGACCTCTTCATCCACCGCTCCCACCAAGCTGATCTGTCTCATTGGGCCCGCTCGGTACGTGCCACAACAGTAAGTCCGTGAAACCTGTTCGGGGAGAGAGCAGTTCAGTTAACAATTTCTGGGCAACTGTTCCTGAGTGAACGGCGCCTTCGCCACTCACTGCAAAATCCAGGCCAATGACTTGTAAGGCTTAATGGCTGAGAGTTTCCCATCACAAGGCACTGTATCCGAGGAGCAAGGGATCTCTCCACAGGGTGGTGCTGTAGTCACATTCAGATCATTCCCAAGCGCCGACTCGCAGTTTTCATGAAACGTTGGACCGAATGGTGTATTTAAGTCTCCAAAACCCCAGTTAAAATACAGGAACACCCCAATAAAAAGCAATTTGACTTATTGCGTCACCATGAATCAGTGGCCCTCGTCACTGAACTTACCTCTTTGACCAAGCTTTTGGTTACCTGTTCCAATATCTCCTTATGTGGCTTGGGGTCAAATTTTGTTTGATAACGCTCCTGTGAAGCACCTTGGGACACTTTACTGTGTTAAAGGCGCTATATAAATACAAGTTGCTGTTGTTGTTGAACAGTGTAAAGTGAGGCAGGAAGAGGACATAAATAGATCAGGAGCAAACTTTTCTCTCACTAGGCAATTGGACATGTATTTGGAGAGGACTAATTTACAGGGTTATGGGGAAAGAGCAGGCGAGTGAGACGAAATTGGCTAGCTCTTTCAAAGAGCCGGCACAGGTACGACGGGCCAGAATGCCTCCTTTCGTGCTGCAAGATTCTAGGCAATGTTTACATTGCACAACCCGAGCTTTGGTCTCCATACATCGTTTTCTCTGCGCTCCCAACATACTACACGAAGGAACAAATCAAGTTCAAACCTTATCAAAGTAAACAGAAGCAACCATTCGGGTTCAACGCGCTGGGTTTGTGCAGAGGGTAATGGAAACCTGGGCGAGGTTACAAGACACTAACCCAACTCAAGTTACGGCTGTTCCAATTAGGGCCAACAAAGTCATCAGAGTCCTGTCTGTCGGCGGCCATGAGCAGTGCCTCAGGAATTCCGTATTCTGTATTTTTGCTGCATATTACTGAACCCTTTCCCCAACAACACTGCTTTACATTGGACGGCTGACACTGCCTTTCCGAAATTCAGACAGGTGATCTTGGGAATGTGACAATATTTACAGGGGGTCCCCGGGAGCGTGTTGGTATTTATGGGGGGACCCCGGGAGCGTGTCGGTATTTACGGGGGGTCCCCGGGAGCGTGTCCGTATTTACAGGGGGGTCCCCGGGAGTGTGTCAGTATTTACAGGTGGTCCCCGGGAGCGCGTTGGTATTTACAGGGGGGTCCCCGGGTGTGTCGGTATTTACAGGTGGTCCCCGGGAGCGCGTCGGTATTTACAGGGGGTCCCCGGGTGTGTCGGTATTTACAGGTGGTCCCCGGGAGCGCGTCGGTATTTACAGGTGGTCCCCGGGTGTGTCGGTATTTACAGGTGGTCCCCGGGAGCGCGTCGGTATTTACAGGTGGTCCCCGGGAGCGCGTCGGTATTTACAGGTGGTCCCCGGGTGTGTCGGTATTTACAGGTGGTCCCCGGGAGTGTGTCGGTATTTACGGGGGGTCCCCGGGAGTGTGTCGGTATTTACGGGGGGTCCCCGGGTGTGTGTCGGTATTTACGGGGGGGTGCCCGGGAGTGTGTCGGTATTTACGGGGGGGTGCCCGGGAGTGTGTCGGTATTTACAGGGGGTGCCGGGGAATCTGTCGGTATTTACAGGGGGTGCCCGGGAATGTCAGTATTTACAGGGGGTGCCCGGGAATGTCAGTATTTACAGGGGGTGCCCGGGAATGTCAGTATTTACAGGGGGTGCCCGGGAATGTCAGTATTTACAGGGGGTGCCCGGGAATGTCAGTATTTACAGGGGGTGCCCGGGAATGTCAGTATTTACAGGGGGTGCCCGGGAATGTCAGTATTTACAGGGGGTGCCCGGGAATGTCAGTATTTACAGGGGGTCCCCGGGAGTGTGTCGGTATTTACAGGGGGTCCCCGGGAATGTGTCGGTATTTACAGGGGGTCCCCGGGTGTGTGTCGGTATTTACAGGGGGTCCCCGGGTGTGTGTCGGTATTTACGGGGGGTGGGGGGGGGGGGGGTCCCCGGGAGCGTGTCGGTATTTACAGGGGGTCCCCGGGAGTGTGTCGGTATTTACAGGGGGTCCCCGGGAGTGTGTCGGTATTTACAGGGGGTCCCCGGGAATGTGTCGGTATTTACAGGGGGTCCCCGGGAGCGTGTCGGTATTTACAGGGGGTCCCCGGGAGCGTGTCGGTATTTACAGGGGGTCCCCGGGAGTGTGTCGGTATTTACAGGGGGTCCCCGGGAGTGTGTCGGTATTTACAGTGGGTCCCCGGGAGTGTGTCGGTATTTACAGGGGGTCCCCGGGAATGTGTCGGTATTTACAGGGGGTCCCCGGGTGTGTGTCGGTATTTACGGGGGGGGGGGGGGTCGTCCCCGGGTGTGTGTCGGTATTTACGGGGGGGGGGTCGTCCCCGGGAGCGTGTCGGTATTTACAGGGGTCCCCGGGAGCGTGTCGGTATTTACAGGGGGTCCCCGGGAGTGTGTCGGTATTTACAGGGGGTCCCCGGGTGTGTGTCGGTATTTACGGGGGGGGGGGTCCCCGGGAGTGTGTCGGTATTTACAGGGGGTCCCCGGGAGTGTGTCGGTATTTACAGGGGGTCCCCGGGAGTGTGTCGGTATTTACAGGGGGTCCCCGGGAGTGTGTCGGTATTTACAGGGGGTCCCCGGGAGTGTGTCGGTATTTACAGGGGGTCCCCGGGAGTGTGTCGGTATTTACAGGGGGTCCCCGGGAGTGTGTCGGTATTTACAGGGGGTCCCTGGGAGTGTGTCGGTATTTACAGGGGGTCCCTGGGAATGTGTCGGTATTTACAGGGGGTCCCCGGGTGTGTGTCGGTATTTACGGGGGGGGGGTCCCCGGGAGCGTGTCGGTATTTACAGGGGTCCCCGGGAGCGTGTCGGTATTTACAGGGGGCCCCCGGGAGTGTGTCGGTATTTACGGGGGTCCCCGGGTGTGTCAATATTTACAGACTGTCTCCGAGTGTGTGGGGGGGGGGGGGCGGCTTCAGCATCACCACACAGCTATCTGCCAGTCCCGCGCAGCCCAGGACCGGCTTTTCCAATGCAAAATTTTGCGCACGTGCGAATCTTTGAAGGAGCCATGCAGCCCATTAAAGGGACCACGTGCCCAAATATAAAATTAGGGAGAACATTGGTCTCCGGTAGTGTGTAGCCAATTTAAGTCAGCAAACACAAACTAAACAATAGCAGCTGGTGTTCAAAAGTATCAGGAGTGATGCTCTGCTTTCCTCTCAGATGGGCTTCCCACGCCCAGTTAACATTAACCTCAAGGCTGAACCTTACTGCAAGTGTTGAGCTTTTACTCTTTGCCCAGGCACGGCTCAGAGCTGGGCGATGGTGGGCTGTCTGTATTTGGCAGCCAGTGTTGGGTAAACATTCAATATAGCATCTCGCAAACTGGCATGGGCCCCAGTCCGCTCAGCCACCAAATCGCAAGCCGGCGATGGATTGCACAAACAAAAAAAATAATAATCAATAAACAAACCCTCACTCTGCAGGAAGCTGCAGCCAGCTTGTTGTGTCTGGCTGCACTTCCCGCCAGTACACCAGCAGCAGGCTGCATCTGGTATCGTAACCTGTCGATGTGAAGCTGCCTGGGAGGAGATCCAGTCATCGCAATCTGCCTATCGCTCCCAGACATCACAGGAAGAACTCTCATCCGTTCACCCATCAGCCCCAGTGCTCGCTGACCTACATTAGCTCCCGGTCCAGCAACGCCACAATTTTAAAATTCTCATCCTTGTTTTCAAATCCCTCCGTGGCCTCGCCCCTCCCCATCTCTGTTACCTCCTCCAGCCCCACAACGCTCAGAGATCTCGGCGCTTCTCCAATTCTGGCCTCGTCTATCCCCGATTTTTAATCGCTCCACCATTGGCGGCTGTGCCTTCAGCTGCCAAGGCCGTAAGCTCTGGAATTCCCTCCCTAAACCTCTCTACCTCTCTCTCCTCCTTTTAAGACACTCCTTAAAATCTACCTCTTTGACCAAGCTTTCTGTCCTAATCTCTCATGTGGCTCAGTGTCAATTTTTGTCTGATAACGCTCCTGTGAAGCACCTTGGGACGTTTTACAACGTTAAAGGTACTATATAAGTGCAAACCGGTGTTATTGAAACCTTTGAACATGCTAACTGCGCAGATTGACATCAAGACTCTGGCGGCGATGGGTTATAAAGTTCACAGTATGAGTTAATCAAGAGTGTGATTAATATAGAGTGCTTAAGCAATCAAGCTCTTTTCACCTCAGAGCAAGAACAAGGGTTCACCTGGTGTCCCCGTCAACATTCATCCCACCACCAAAATCAGATTATCTGGTCATGTATCCGACTGCTGTTTGTGGAGTCTTGCTGCGCGCAAATTGGCTGCTTCATCTGCCTACTGTAGCCCACAGACCATAGTCCCATAGTCTGGACACACCTGGACTACAGGCACAAGGTTTCACTTGTCAAAAAGTGTGTTTCTGGCATGTCACAACAGTGTGGGTGCAGGGAGCAAGGCTCACACAGAACACCGCCACTCCCCGCAACCCCTTGCATGCCCCCTCACCAAACACTGTGAAGGAGCAATTTAGGCAGGAATGGGGATCAGCCACTCCAGGGGAGGGGGGAGGGGGAGAGCAATGTCCCCGTTAAGCTGTGCAGCCGCCAAGATCACCAAGTACCATATTAGATAGGAGCAGACTAAGAAGTACTACGAGGAATACAAAGACAGGTTTGGAACGCATGTATGTAAACGCATAAAGTGTGGCGAATAAGGTTGGTGAGCTACAAGCACAATTAGCCATGTGGGTATATGATGTAGTGGCAATAACAGAAATGTGGCTTAAAAATGGTGAGGACTGGGCACTTAACATTCACGGATACAAGGTGTTCAGAAAAAGATAGAGAAGGAAAAAAGGGAGGTGGGGTGGCAGTGCTGATCAAGGAAGACATTGTAGTGTTGAAAAGAGAGGATGTTCTTGAGGGGGCAAGGACAGAATCTATTTGGTTAGAGTTGAGAAGCAAAAAGGGTATGATCACACTATTGGGGGTATTCTATAGGCCTCCAAATAGTGAGGGAGAGATAGAGAAGCAAATCTGCAGGGAAATCACATATGTGCAAGAGCTATAGAGTGGTGATATTGGGGGACTTTAATTACCCAAATATCAATTGGGATAATGCTAGGGTAAAGGGAAAGGAGGGGGGAGGAATTTCTGAAATGTGTTCAGGAGAACTTCCTTGACCAGTTGTTCTCGGCCCAACAAGGAAGGAGGCATTGTTCGATCTAGTGCTGGGGAATGAGGTGGGCCAAGTGTCTGTGGGAGAACACTTGGGTAAGAGTGATCATTGTATCATAAAGTTTAGATTAGTAATGGAGAAGAGCAAGGAACAATCTAAAGTAGAACTTCTAAATTGGCAGAGGGTTAACTTCAATGGGATGAGAGGGGATCTAGCCAGGGTAAAATGGAACCAAAGATTGACAGGAAAAACTGTAACGGAACAATGGGTGATCTTTAAGGAGATGTTTCAGGTACAGGCTAGGTACATTCCAACAAGAGGGAAAGGTAGGGGAACCAAAGCCAGAGCTCCTTGGATGACGAGGGAGATAGAGAATATGATGAACCAAAAAAAAGAGGGTGTATGATGCATGTCAGGTGAATTCTTCAAGTGAATACAATAAGTTGAGAGGGGAAGTGAAGAGGAAAATAAGACTGGCAAAGAGAGAACGAGAATAGAATGGAACCCAAAAATTTTCTACCGGCATGTAAATAGTAAGCGGGTAGTAAGAGGCGGGGTGGGGCCTATTAGGGACAAAGGTGGTGATATATGCTTAGACGCGCAAGGCAAGGCTAGAATACTTAATGAGTACTTTGTATCTGTGTTTACTAAGGAAGAGGATGCTGACAAAATATCGGTAGAAGCGGAGATGGTAGAGGTAATGGAAGGGGTGAAAATTGATAGACAGGATGTACTGGAAAAGCTGGATATGCTTAGAGTGGATAAGTCGCCTGGTCCGGATGGCTTGCATCCCAGGTTTCTAAGGGAAGTGGGGGTGGAGATAGCGGAAGGGCTTGCCATAATTTTCCAATCTTCCCTAGATATGGGGGAGGTGCCAGAGGATTGGAAAGTGGCAAATGACACCCTTGTTCAAGAAAGGGTGCAAGGACAATCCTGGTAACTACAGGCCAGTCAGTTTAACATTAGCGGTGGGTAAGGTTTTAGAAACAATAATCAGGGGAAAAATTAACAGGCACTTGGAGAGGTTTATGTAAATTAAAGAGAGTCAGTACGGATTTGTAAAAGGCAGATCGTGTTTGACTAATCTAATTTTTTGATGAAGTAACAGAGAAGGTTGATGAAGGGAATGCAGTGGATGCTGTCTATATGGATTTTAAGAAAGCGTTTGACAAAGTACCACATAAAAGGCTCATGGAATAGGAGGGTCAGTGTCAACTTGGATAAGGAATTGGCTTAAGGACAAAAAACAGCGAGTCGTGGTAAATGGTTGTTTTTCCAGACTGGATGGTAGACAGTGGTGTTCCCCAAGAGTCAGTGCTAGGACCACTGCTTTTTTTGATATAAATGACTTGGATATTGGAATATAAAGTAAAATTTCAAAATTTTCCGATGATACCAAACTTGGAGGTGTGGCAAACAGTGAGGAGGATACCATTCAACTGCAAGAGGACATAGATAGGCTAGCAGAATGGGCAGATAAGTGGCAGATGAAATTTAATACAGAGAAGTGTGAGGTGATGCATTTTGGCAGAAGGGATAGGGAGAGGCAATATAGACTTAATGGCACATTTCTGAGGAGTGTGCAGGGTCAGAGGGACCTAGGGGTTCATGTGCATAGATCTTTGAAGGTGGCAGGACATTGAGAGAGTAGTTAGCAAAGCATATGGGATCTTGGGTTTCATAAACAGAGGTATTGAGTACAAAAGCAGGGAAGTTATGCTCAACCTTTATAAAGCTCTGGTTAGGCCACAACTGGAGTATTGCGTCCAGTTCTGGTCACCACACTTTAGAAAGGATGTGAAGGTCCTCGAGAGGGTGCAGAGGAGATTTACCAGAATGATTCCAGGGATGAGGGATTTTAGCTACAAGGTTAGGTTGGAGAAGCCACGGATGTTCTCCTTGGAGCAAAGGAGGTTGAGGGGTGATTTGAGAGAGGTGTACAAGATTGACGGGTTTGGATAAGGTAGACAGAGGAAGGCTGTTCCCATTAGCTGATGGTACAAGGACTAGGGGACACAGATTTAAGGTTTTGGGCAAGAGATACGGGGGGAATGTGAGGAAGAACTTTTCTACGCAGCGAGTGGTAATGACCTGAAACTCGCTGCCGACGAGGGCGGTGGAAGCGGAGACGATCAATGGTTTCAAAAGGAAATTGGATAGACACTTGAAGGAAATAAACTTGCAGGGCTACGAGGATAGAGCGGGGGAATGGGACTGACTGGATTGCTCTACAGAGAGCCAGCACAGACTCGATGGGCCGAATGGCCTCCTTCTGTGCCGTAATGACTATGACTGAGCCAGTACCACTTATTTTTAAAAACAATCCCAGAACTGAAAATCATGATGGGTCTAGGCAGAGTAGATGGAGAGAAACTGTTCCTATTGGCAGAAGGGTCGAGAACCAGAGGACACAGATTTAAGTTGATTGGCAGAAGATCCAAAGACGACATGAGGAAAAACATTTTTTACGTAGCGAGTGGTTATGATCTGGAATGCACTGCCTGAAAGGGTGGTGGTGGCAGACTCAATCGTGGCTTTCAAAAGGGAATTGGATAAGTACCTGAAGCAAAAAGAAATTGCAGGGCTACGGGGAAAGGGCGGAGGAGTGGGACTGGCTGAAGTGCTCTTGCAGAGAGTCGGCACGGGCTCAATGGGCCGAATGGCCTCCTTGTGCTGTAACCATTCTATGATTTGTATTTATACAGCTTCCCATCACATCACTCAAACTGCCAAAATCATTTCACAGCCAATGAGTCTCTCTTGAAGTGCAGTCAGTTTGCACTCAACAAGCTCCCACAAACAGCAAGTGATCTAGGAACATAGGAACAGGAGGAGGCCATTTAGCCCCTCGAGCCTGTTCCGCCATTCAATGAGATCATGGCTGATCTGCGACCTAATTTCATCTACCCGCCTTTGGCCCACATCCCTTAATACCTTTGGTTAACAAAAAGCTATCAATCTCAGATTTAAAATTAACAATTGATCTAGCATCAATTGCCGTTTGCAGAAGAGAGTTCCAAACTTCTACCACCCTTTGTGTGTGGAAGTGTTTCCTAATTTCACTCCTGAAAGGTCTGGCTCTAATTTTTAGGCTATGCCCCCTAGTCCTAGAATCCCCAACCAGTGGAAATAGTTTCTCTCTATCTACCCTATCTGTTCCCCTTAATAACTTGAAAACTTCGATCAAATCACCCCTTAACCTTCTAAATTCCAGGGAATACAAACCTAGTTTTCTAACAACAGAAAACGCTGGAAAAACACAGCAGGCCAGGCAGCATCCGTGGAGAGAGAAACAGAGTTAACGTTTCAGGTCGAAGACCTTTCGTCAGAACTGGAAAAAAGCAGGAAATGAAATAGATTTAAAGCAAGTATAATGCTGGGAAAAGGGGGAGGGGATGAAAGAACAAAAGGGAAGGTCAGTGGTAGGATAGAAAGCAGGAGAGATTAAGAGACATTAAGAGATAATCAAGGCAAGAGGAGGTGGTAATGTGACAGGTTGAGGCCAGATGAAGTGTGAAATGCGCTGGCAGAATGAAGGACAGCTGCCAGCTTCTGGGAGGGAAGAAAAAAGGCCAAACAAAAGGGTGGATGAAAAAATAAAATAAAAAAATATATATATATGTGATAGGGGCCGGGGTTATGATCTGAAATTGTTGAACTCTATGTTGAGTCCAGAGGGCTGTAGAGTGCCTAAACGAAAGATGAGGTGCTGTTCCTCGAGCTTACGCTGAGCTTCCGTGGAACAATGCAAGAGGCCGAGGACGGTGAGGTCAGAGTGGGAGTGGAGCGGAGAATTAAAGTGACAGGCCACCGGGAGCTCGGGGTCCCCCTTACGGACTGAACGGAGGTGTTCCGCAAAGCAGTCACCCAATCTGCGTTTGGTCTCCCCAATGTAGAGACCACCACATTGTGAGCAGCGAATACAGTATACTAAATTGCAGGAAGTACAAGTAAATTGCTGTTTCACCTGGAAGGGGTGTTTGGGGCCCTGGACAGTGGGAAGGGGGGGAGGTATAAGGGCATGTGTTGCATCTCCTGCGCTTGCACGGGAAGGTGCCGGGCGAAGGGGAAGGGGTGCTGGGGTTTTTCTAATGTTAGGTGAGGGAGGAATGTTTGGCCAGGACACCGGGAGACAACTCCCCTGCTCTGCCTCAGGCACCACCAGGTGTTCAATGGGATACCTGAATCGGCAGACCAGTTCACAGCCGCACCCGTAGCCGAGCGGTTGAGATACAACCCATTTCTGAAGGCTGATCACTTGTGAAGTGCCATTAAAATGCTGCGGAGGGATCAACTAAACAGATGAGGGACGGACACAGCAAGTCAGAACAAATCCCCGAGCATGGTTGGGAGGATTAAAAATAGTCGGGAAGCTGCCAACTGTAAAACACGTCATGGCACAGTTGAACTGCCAGCCAGCTGGCCCAGGTGCAGTTGTTTACAGCGGATTCTTTGGTAATAAGTCACTCATTCACCTAAAACCAGATAGCAGCAGCTCCAAGGGCTAGATTATAAACTAGGCTTGTATTCCCTGGAATATAGAAGGTTAGGTGGTGATTTGATTGAGATTTTTTAGGATTTTGAAAGGAATTGATTGGGTAGAGAGAGAGAAACGTGTTCTGCTGGTGGGGGAGTCTAGGACAAAGGGGCATAACCTTATAATCAGAGCCAGGCCATTCAAGAGAAGTTAGGAAACACTTCTTCACACAAAGCGGGGTAGAAGTGTGAAACTCACACAAAAAGCAGTAGATGCTAGCCCAATTAATAAAAATATCAATCTCAGATTTAAAATTGATAGACAAGGGTATAAAAGGATATGGCGCCAAGGCAGGTAGATGGAGTTAAGATACAGATCAGCCATGATTTCTTTTAACGGTGAGAACAGGCTCGAGAGCAATGTTCCCCCAAGGCGAGCGGCCGCGCACCAATCACGAGGTCCCGCACAGGCCGCTCACCAGCGCCTGCTACTGGAAGAGACACCGCACAGTAAATTTAAAGGGACCACGCCTCATCCTGGTCCTATGTTATGTTCATCAAAATGTCCCTTGGACAGGACTGGCTTAATTTTAGTTTCATTGCTACATTAAGTATGGAATCACCAAATATCTAACGTGCTTAGGCATTGCAGAAAAATGTAGAATTGGGTAGGTACTTGAGGGAGTGGGTGATTGAGGCTATGAGTTTTGCAGCCAGGTAAACTAGTCTTTTCTGGTGCTGTTCCTGTTCAAGGAATGGCACTGCCAGAGGTGCAACCTTCAGGTGAGATGTCAAACTGCTCTCTCAGATGGAGATAAAAGATCCCACTGCACTATTCGAAGAGGAGCAGGGAGTTCTCCTGGCCAATAGTTATCCTTCAACCAACATCACTGAAACAGATCATCTGCTTGTTTATATCTCTGCTGTCTGTGGGACCTTGCTCTGCACAAATTGGCTGCCGCGTTTCTTACATTACGACAGTGCTCACACTAAATACATTCATGACTGCAAAGTGCTGTGGGATGTTCTGAAGATGCGGAAGGTGCTATCGAAATGCAATTTGTTTCTTTGAGCACTACGGTGTCAGCCGTGGCTCAGTGGGCAGCACTCTCCCACCTCTGAGTCAGAAGGTTACGGGTTCAAGCCCCACTCCAGAGACTTGAGCACAAAATCCAAGCTGATACTCCCAGTGCAGTGCTGTCGGAGGTGCCGTCTTTCGGATGAAACGTTGAACCGAGGCCCCGTCTGCCCTCAGGTGGAAGCAAAAGATCCCAAGGTCACTATTTGAAGGGCAGGAAAGTTCTCCCCAGTGTCCTGGCCAATATTTATCCTTCAACCAACATCACTAAAAACAGATTATCTGGTCATTTATCTCATTGCTGTTTTTGGGACCTTGCTGTGCGCAAATTGGCTGCTGCGTTTCTTACAGTACAGTGACTGGGTACAAAGTATTCAGGAAAGATAGGGAAGGGGAAAAAAAGGAGGGGTTGCAGTTTTGATTAAGGAACCTTGCTGTGTGCAAATTGGCTGCCATTTGTTGCCTACATAATGGCCCAAAAATTAGTGAGTGAGCCTTCGTGCGAGGGTAAGGCTTCCCCGCGATCTCTCACTGCGCGCTGGCTTTTTCAGTCCGAGCTCGCACGAACTTGATGTTCTGGACAGCATCTGTGCAGTGCTTTCGTATCCCACAGGCGTAGTTAATTCGTGCGAGCTGTGGGATCACGTGACTCAGTTAGAGCCAATGGCAGCACACCATCTTTCATTCATAGTTTTCACATAAGTGCTGTGAAAGCTATGAATCTATACCCCCCCAAAAGAACAGCTAAACCTCAATTAAATTAAAAAAAAAAAATCACATTAATAAAATAAGTATAGTTAAATAAATTAACCATTTTAAACAAAAAATTAAATTTTTGAAAAAATTTAAAATCTTTTAAAAAGTTATAAAAATAAACTTACCTGTCTTTAAAGTCTCTAAAAAAGATATACCTGTTAAAAAAAATTCAAAATAATACTTAAATACTTACCTTGTTAAAAGAGGGTCTTACGCCTCCTTTCTTTATGTCTAAAATGTTCCATACTTACCTGCGCGTTCAAAGCACTAAGTGCACTGCGTGTGCGCAGCCTGTAGCGCGCACGCGGTTCACCTAGGAACCGCCCCCTTTTGAATTCACCAAGTGCCGGTTTTCAGCGCATGCGCAGTGCATGCAGAAAACCGGCAATTGGAGACAGAATACACGAGAGTACACAGTGCGTACTCTCGCGTAGCGGCACTAATTTTTGGGCCAATACTTTAAAAGTAATTCATTGGCAAAAAGAACATTGGGAAACAGAACATGAAAGGCACTGCTTCCCCAAGAGTCAGTTCGTAGGGTGGAGCATTCCATGTCCGAACAACCAGCTGTGTACAAAATGTCTCCTAACCTCTCCCTTTGTTTTTTTTTGGTGACAATCTTAAATGTATGCCTCTAGTTACTGACCAATGGAAACAGTAGGCAGGAACACATTCATGAAGTAGAATGGATTGGACATTTTACATGGAGCAGTCTGCTATTTCTCTCTGACCCAGACATGCAGATTAATTTAATCACACAGCAGGTCAGAAAAAAAAAACAACCAAATTTTAAAGATAATGCACATTGGCACAGGATTGTGGAATGTTTCAAAGTACTACAATAATTTTCCCCAATGGCTTATCGCTACACTCACTAATTTATGGTTTAGCCAGAAAAAGAAAACTGAATTGCAGAATGCTGTCCTACCCACAAAATCCTGGACTCCATCACAAGAAATGGAATTTGGCTCAGTCAGTCACTGTGGCTCCAGCCACCTCGGCAAGAATTGCAAACTCCTGGCACTTTAGTGCATGCTTTCAGAAAGCCATTAGAAACGGGACAGGATGCCCGAGATGGACCTCACACTCACCCTTGCTTTTGAACAGAGCCTTCAAGCTGAGGAATGTTTATAGTCATGCTGGAAAACAGGAAACAGGTTTGGGAGGGCGGGGGAACTACATTCCCCGTTGTGCTGCTGCTCAAAGTTCAGAAACTGAAGTGTTGAGAGAGAATACATCAGATAGCCCCAGGCATGTAATGGGGGAGAAAGCCAACAGACATGCCCGAGTTCTCCCACATCCTTACCCTGGATATTGATGAGCGCTCTTTCCCCTGTGGCCACCCTCGATGTGGCAGAAATTTTCACTTGTCAGCGCACACAAAGAAACCCCGCTAACAGCGAACAATTTTACGGAGCCCTTGGGACATTAACACAGCTAGTGTCGAGGAACAGGAGGCAGCCATTCAGCCTTTGCCCCAGATCCCTCAATACCCTTACCGAACAAAAATCTGTCAATCTCAGTCTTGAAAGATCCAATTGTCCCAACATCCACAGCCATTTGGGGAGAGAGTCCCAGATTTCTACTCCCCTTTGTGCCTCGAGATGAGAACTATAATGGTAATTTCCCCTGGCGTCTTTTTGAAGCCAGTGTGCTAAATGCTCTTGAACTTGGAAAAAAAAGACTTGCATTTATATAGCGCCTTCCTCACCCACCAGACGTCACTGTTGTAATGTAGGAAACGCAGCAGCCAATTTGCACACAGCAAGCTCCCACAAACAGCAACCAGATAATCTGTGTTTTATTGATGTTGGTTGAGGGATAAATATTGGCCCCAGGACACCGGGGAGAACTCTCCTGCTCTTTTTTGAAATAGTGCCGTGGGTACTTTACATCCACCTGAGAGCAGACGGGGCCTCGGTTTAACGCCTCATCCGAAAGACGACACCTCCTGACATTGCAGCGCGCTCTCAGTACTGCAATGGTAGTGTCAGCCTAGATTTGGTGCTCAAGTCCCTGGAGTGGGACTCGAACCCACAACCTTCTGACTCGAGAGGCGAGAGTGCTACCCACTGAGCCACGGCTGACACTGAGCCACAGGTATCACAGAGAAGGGATGTGCACCGTGATTTAGCCAGTAGAAGATTTGGGGCTACTTATCTCAGTGGCACCCAGGCTATTGTATTTGATGCCAAATAACAGTAAGGACCTTTAACTCTTTCAGTGCAGGGACGCTTCAAGCATCATCATTCTGTGTTGCACTGGCTCACAATAGCTGCCTTCAGAACCAGTGTTTAAGCGAAGTCTTTTATTAAAGTTCCTCTCCCCTCAAAAGAAATGGGAGGAGTAAGGAAGATTAAGAAGTCTTGAGAAAGATGATAAAGAAGAAAAATTAGGTCCCGTTAGACTGAAAAACTAAAATTAAATTAGGAAAAAGGCAAACCAGTGAATGGGGAAGGGGCAATGTAGTTATTTTATTTTCAATTAAAAGGCTTGCATTTAACTAGCTCTTTTCACAACCTCAGAATGTGCCAAATCACTTTACAGCCAAAGTACTTTTTGAAATGTAGTCACTGTTGTAATGTAAGAAACGCAGCAGCCAATTTGCGCACAGCAAGCTCCCTCAAACAGCAATATGATGACCAGATAATCTGTTTTAGTGATGTTGGTTGAGGGACAAATATCCCCTGCTCCTCTTAAAACATAGAAACATAGAAGATAGGAGCAGGAGTAGGCCATTCGGCCCCTCTAGCCTGCTCCGCCATTTAATGAGATCATGGCTGATCATCCAAATTCAGTACCCTGTCCCTGCTTTCTACCCATATCCCTTGATCCCTTTAGCCTTAAGAAATATGTCTAACTCCTTCTTGAATATATTTAATGAATTGGCCTCAACTGCCTTCTGTGGTAGAGAATTCCACAGGTTCACCACTCTCTGGGTGAAGAAGTTCCTCCTCATCTCAGTCCTAAATGGCTTACCCCTTATCCTTAGACTGTGACCCCTGGTTCTGGACTCCCCTGCCATCGGGAACATCCTTCCTGCATCTGGTCTGTCTAGTCCTGTTAGAATTTTATAAGTTTCAATGAGATCCCCTATCATTCTTCTAAACTCTAGCGAATACAAGCCTAATCGACCCAATCTCTCTTCATACGTCATTCCTGCCATCCCAGGTATCAGTCTGGTGAATCTTCGCTGCACTCCCTCCATGGCAAGAACATCCTTCCTCAGATAAGGCAGGCCAAAACTGCACACAATACTCAAGGTGTGGTCTCACCAAGGCCCTGTACAACTGCAGCAAGACATCCTTGCTCCTGTACTCGAATCCTCTCGCTATGAAGGCCAACATACCATTTGCCTTCTTAACCGCCTGCTGCACCTGCATGCTTACCTTCAACGACTGGTGCACAAGGACTCCCAGGTCTCGTTGCACTTCCCCTTTTCCCAATCTATTGCCGTTCAGATAATAATCTGCCTTCCTGTTTTTGCCACCAAAGTGGATAACCTCGCATTTATCCACATTATACTGCATCTGCCATGCATCTGCCCAATCACCCAACTTGTCCAAATCATACTGGAGTTTCTCTGCATCCTCCTCACAACACACGCCCACCCAGCTTTGTGTCGTCTGCAAACTTCGAGATATTACATCTAGTTCCCTCGTCTAGATCATTAATATATATTATGAATAACTGGGGTCCTAGCACCGATCCCTGTGGTACCCCACTAGTCACTGCCTGCCACTCGGAAAAAGACCCGTTTATTCCAACTCTTTGCTTCCTGTCTGCCAACCAGTTCTCTATCCAAGTCAGTACCTTACCCCCAATCCCATATGCTTTAACTTTGCACGCGAATCTCTTATGCGGGACCTTATCAAAGCCTTCTGAAAGTCCAAATACATCACATCCACTGGTTCTCCCTTATCTATTCTACCAGTTACATCCTCAAAAAATTCCAGTAGATTAGTCAAGCATGATTTACCTTTTGTAAATCCATGTTGACTTTGTCCGATCCTGTCACTGTTTTCCAAGTGCTCTGCTATTACATCTTCTATAATGGACTCTAGCATTTTCCCCACTACCGATGTCAGGCTTACCAGTCTATAATTCCCCGTTTTCTCTCCCCCACCTTTTTTAAATAGTGGGGTTACATTAGCTACCCTCCAATCCATGGGAACTGTTCCAGAGTCTATAGAATTTTAGAAGATGACCAGCAATGCATCTACTATTTCTAGGGCCACTTCCTTAAGTATCCTAAAAGTATGTCACGGGACCTTTTACGTCCACCTGAGCGCGCAGACGGGGCCTCTGAAAGACAGCACTCCCTCAGTACTGCACTGGGAGTGTCAGCTGGGATTTTTGTGCTCATGTATCTGGAGTGGGACTTGAACCCACAACCTTCTGACTCAGAGGCGAGAGCAACTCGGTTGCTCCTCCAGAATCATGACTACTACACTACACCACACACACACAGCTCCCCTCCCGCCCACAGCCCCCCCCTCTCCACGCAGCCCCCCCCCCCTCCACGCAGCCCCCCCCTTCTCCACGCAGCCCCCCCCCCCCTTCTCCACGCAGCCCCCCCCCCCCTCTCCACGCAGCCCCCCTCTCTCCACGCAGCCCCCCCCCTTCTCCACGCAGCCCCCCCCCTTCTCCACGCAGCCCCCCCCTTCTCCACGCAGCCCCCCCCTTCTCCACGCAGCCCCCCCCCCTTCTCCACGCAGCCCCCCCCCTTCTCCACGCAGCCCCCCCCCTTCTCCACGCAGCCCCCCCCCCTTCTCCACGCAGCCCCCCCCCTTCTCCACGCAGCCCCCCCCTTCTCCACGCAGCCCCCCCCTTCTCCACGCAGCCCCCCCCTTCTCCACGCAGCCCCCCCCTTCTCCACGCAGCCCCCCCCCTTCTCCACGCAGCCCCCCCCCTTCTCCACGCAGCCCCCCCCCTTCTCCACGCAGCCCCCCCCCTTCTCCACGCAGCCCCCCCCCTTCTCCACGCAGCCCCCCCCTTCTCCACGCAGCCCCCCCCTTCTCCACGCAGCCCCCCCCTTCTCCACGCAGCCCCCCCCCTTCTCCACGCAGCCCCCCCCTTCTCCACGCAGCCCCCCCCCTTCTCCACGCAGCCCCCCCCCTTCTCCACGCAGCCCCCCCCTTCTCCACGCAGCCCCCCCCCTTCTCCACGCAGCCCCCCCCCTTCTCCACGCAGCCCCCCCCCTTCTCCACGCAGCCCCCCCCTTCTCCACGCAGCCCCCCCCCTTCTCCACGCAGCCCCCCCCCCTTCTCCACGCAGCCCCCCCCCTTCTCCACGCAGCCCCCCCCCTTCTCCACGCAGCCCCCCCCCTTCTCCACGCAGCCCCCCCCTTCTCCACGCAGCCCCCCCCTTCTCCACGCAGCCCCCCCCCTTCTCCACGCAGCCCCCCCCTTCTCCACGCAGCCCCCCCCTTCTCCACGCAGCCCCCCCCTTCTCCACGCAGCCCCCCCCTTCTCCACGCAGCCCCCCCCCTTCTCCACGCAGCCCCCCCCCCTTCTCCACGCAGCCCCCCCCCTTCTCCACGCAGCCCCCCCTTCTCCACGCAGCCCCCCCCCTTCTCCACGCAGCCCCCCCCCTTCTCCACGCAGCCCCCCCCCTTCTCCACGCAGCCCCCCCCCTTCTCCACGCAGCCCCCCCCCTTCTCCACGCAGCCCCCCCCCTTCTCCACGCAGCCCCCCCCCCCTTCTCCACGCAGCCCCCCCCCCTTCTCCACGCAGCCCCCCCCTTCTCCACGCAGCCCCCCCCTCCCCCCCCCCTTCTCCACGCAGCCCCCCCCCTTCTCCACCCCCAGCCTTGTAAACTTGGGCAATTTTTAAAAATAAGTAAAATCTATATACAAGCACTCTGGCATCTGGAATATTATTCGCGGTACGGCACATATATATTAAATGGTTTAAGAGGTTAAGTTAGTAACACTCAACTGTTTAATCAAGCCCAGAGCTGGCTGTAAGTCACTTAACAAGTTTAGTGAAAATCCGGCCAGATGTTAATGGGGGCGGGGGAGTGCTCAGTGTGTTTGTACACGTTTAATAAACTCAGTCCCCAATGTGCCTCTTTTAAAAAGGAAGTCAGAGGATGTGAAAGGTCAACGGTTATACTGAAAGTTAGATTTTAAATGAAATAACACGGTGCCTCTTAGACATGAAAACAAAGGCAGAACGCTCCCAAGACCTTCCAAAGCAATCCAATATCTGGTAAGAAGGAAGGGACAATATAAAGATCATGAAGTTAGTCTCTACAGGGGCATAAGCAATATTTTTTTCCCCCCACCATCTAGGAGGCTGACAGGATAGCACAACACACGAGTACAGTCCGGGAACAAGAGCTACATAGAATACATTAACAAAAGACCAAAGAAAGAACTTGCTTTTATACAGTACCTTTCACAACCTCAGGATGTCCCAAAGCGCTTTACAGAAAATTAAGTAATTTAGAAGCGTAATCATAGAATCAGAGAATCTTACAGCACAGGAGACCACCATTCGGCCCATCGTGCCTGTGCCGGCTCTTTGAAAGAGCTCTCCAATTAGTCCCACTCCCCTGCTCTTTACCCATAGCTCTGTAAATTTTCTCCTTCAAGTATTTATTCAATTCCCTTTTGAAAGTTACTATTGAATCTGCTTCCACCGCCCTTTCAGGCAGCGCATTCCAGATCACAACAACTCGCTGCGCAAAACAAAATGTTTCATCTCGCCTCTGGTCCTTTTGCCAATCACCTTAAATCTGTGTCCTCTGGTTATTGACCCCTCTCAAACTGGAAACAGTTTCTCCTTATTTACTCTATCAAAACCATTCATGATTTTGAACACTTCTATCAAATCTCCTTTTAACCCAAAGGCGAACAATCGCAGCTTCTCCAGTCTCTCCACATAACTGAAGTCCCTCATCCCTGGTACCATTCTAGTAAATCTCCTCTGCACCCTCTCCAAGGCCTTGACATCCTTCCTAAAGTGTGGTGCCCAGAATTGAACACAATACTCCAGCTGAGGTCTAACCAGTGTTTTAGAAAGGTTTAGCATAATTTCCTTTCTTTTGTTCTCTACCTCTATTAATAAAGCCAAGGATCCCATACACTTTTCTTTTTTTAAACAGCCTTCTCAACTTGTCCTGCCACCTTCAAAGATTTGTATACATACACCCCCAGGTCTCTCTGTTCCTGCACCCTCTTTAAAATTATACCATTTAGTTTATATTGCCTCTCCTCATTCTTCCTACCAAAATGCATCACTTCTCAGCATTAAATTTCATCTGCCATGTGTCTGCCCATTTCACCAGGCTGTCTGTGACTTCCTGATGTCTGTCACTATCCTCCTTATTGTTTACTACATTTCCGAGTTTTGTCTCATCTGCAAACTTTGAAATTATTCCCTGTCCATTAATATATATCAAAAAGAGCAGTGGTCCCCTACCCCTGGGAAACACCACTCTATACTTCCCTCCAGTCTGAAAAACAACCGTTCACCACTACTCTCTGCTTTCTGTCTCCAAACCAATTTCGTATCCACGGTGCCACTGTCCCTTTAATCCCATGGGCTTCAATTTGGCCAATAGGTTTATTATGTGGTACTTTATCAAACGCCCTTTGAAAGTCCATATACACATCATCAACCACACTGCCCTCATCAACCCTCTCCGTTACTTCAAAGTACTCATTCAAGTTAGTCAAACACTGTCATAATGTAGGGAAATGCTGCAGCTAATTTGCACACAGTAAGTCCCACAAACAGTGAGGAAAATGACTGGGTAATTGATTTCTTTTCGATACGTTGGTTGAGGGATAAATGCTGCCCAGGCCACCAGATGAACTCACCTGCTCTTCTTCCAATAGTGCCATGGGATCACTTGTGCCTACCCAAGAGGGCAGAGGAGGCCTCGGTTTAACATCGCATCAAAAGACAGCACCTGCAACAATGCAGCACTCTCAGTACTGCACTGGGAGTGTCAGTCTAGATTCTAGATTATGTGCTTAAGTGCCTGGAGTGGGACTTGAACCCATTGCCTCCTGAGTCAAGGCTGAGACTACTATTGCCAAGCCAAGGCCGACACCTAAATGCCGCTAGTTTAAGCGCAGATCACAGGATCCATGCCAGCTTGCTATGATCACCCGACTAAATCTGGCTTCCTTATCCTAACACCCACACACTGTGTAAACACGGGAAGCTGGCGCATCTTCACCACACTCCCACAATCTGAGCCAACATCAACAGACACCAATGGAGAAAAGCCTCCAAAGAGCCACTTCAGACACTAGTGTGCCACACTCAAATTTGTCATTGAGACAAACGAAACATCGTACGCTGGTCTCAAGTGTCTTATTTTAAAATCTCAGACCAGATGAACCTCTTTCCAAACCTACATTTGAAATACTCCCGAGAGACACAGGGAGGAGTGGTACTTTAAATAAAATTTGAACTGAATATGCACTGTTTTTAAATGTATGAAAGATGTAAAGCACTGTAATAGAAACATAGAAACATAGAAACTAGGAGCAGGAGTAGGCCATTCGGCCCGTCGAGCCTGCTCCACCATTCAATACGATCATGGCTGATCATCCAAATCCAGTACCCTGTCCCTACTTTCCCACACAGAATCCCCATCGAGCCTGCACCGACACATATCCCACCCTATCCCCGTAACCCCACGTATTTAATTCCCCCTAACATATCCCATCCTATCCCCGTAACCCCACATATTTAATCCCCCCCTAACACTAAGGGTCAATTTATCATAGCCAAATCAACCTAACCCGCACATTTTTGGACTGTGGGAGGAAACCAGAGCACCCGGAGGAAACCCACGCAGACACGGGGAGAATGTGCAAACTCCACACAGACAGTCACCCGAGGTCAGATTCGAACCCGGGTCCCTGGCGCTGTGAGGCACCAGTGCTAACCACTATGCCACCGTGCCGCCCATGTGAAACGGCAAAGCTCCAGTGAATGTTCTAGTCATGTGTGGTCTGAAAGCTCAGCTGGAGCAGTGTTTCCAGGGGTCTGTTTAACTCCGGGGCTTAGAAAACTTCACTGTGCATTTACATTACTGATGTATGGCCAACTACAGAAGCACCTCCAGCAACTGCCTCCGGCTGTACTGACGCCTACAGTAAACAGGCGGCACCACGTGCTGGGTCCTGACCGCTGCTCCCACACGCTGGCTCTTGACCGCTGCTCCCACACGCTGGCTCTGTATATTAACAGTGGTCCCCAAAACGCTACAGACCCCCAGCTCCCCGACACCCACCGACTGTGAAAACGGCGAATGTGACACGAGACAATTGCTCTCCTGAAGCCGAGTCAATAAATCCTGTAAAATACAAGTGCCTGCGAGCTGAACTGCAAGCGGTAGCAAACAGTCATCGGAAGCGACGGGATTAGATTACCAAGTTCAGCTCACCTCTCATTAACTCCCTGCAATGCACAAAAGGTTTGCCGAGGTGGTGAAAGAAACAATTGATTAGGTTAGCCCATCTCCTGGGAATAAACTGCATTCTTTGAGATTTCATTAACAAGCTATAGATCCATCCCAAGATCATACATTTATACAGTGCCTTACCATGTCATCCCAAAGCACTTTATAATCAATTACTTTTGAAGTAGTGTCACTGTTGCAATATAGGGAAACGTGGCAGCCAATTTATGCACAGCAAGCTCCCACAAACTGCAACCAGTTAATCGGATTTAAATGATAATTTTGAAGAGTTAAGTGCAAACTCTTGGAATTTTATCGTTTACTTAGTCCTTCCACAGAATTTATTCACCATAAAACATCAGAATACAGATCTATTATCGAACTGGACAAAGCGCAGGTCAGTGTCCCTTTAAGAGTCCTGCATGCTGTCAACATAACCCAAACAAACTGAAGCCTCCGTCTGGAATTCCTTCTCCCTCCCTTCTGACAGAGGGAGATACAGTCATACAATAAGGGAACAAGAGTTCAAATTAATGAGATCAACCCTCAAAACCAGAGTGGGGGAGGAGAGGTGCAGGGGAGGCAAGTTGTAAGGACAGAATGAAGAGCATTCGAATAAGATAATTTTAAATGACCTTATTTTGATATAATCCATCATGCATTCCTTTACTGAAAGTCACCTTCACGTACAAGTGAACAGGCTGTCTCCAGGGGTTTGGGTGGGGAAGAACCATCACAGGAAGTGAGCCTGACATTTTGCAGCAGCCATGTGAGAACACTGCAGCCTCCCCAACCTCAGAGGCCCTGTTAAAACGCACCCCAGTATCGAGGGAAGATGGAACAGACCGCATTGATGCAACGGGGCAAGACACAAGAACATAAAACTGCAGGGGCTCACGAGAGGTAGAAAAATATTGGAGAGAGAAAGAGAGGCGCGCTGGCAAGAGGAAGCTGTGCCACGGGGGAAGATGAATATTCTAATGAGGTAATGTGCACCTACAAATGGACAAGCCTGAAGTAGCACAGCTCTAAAACACAATGCTACGGCCTACTTGACCACAGATGGACCAAAATGCTCATTTCAAGACACTTTTACCGCAATCCAGTACTGATTGCAGGATTGTGGCTCTCCTGTCTGAACACCAGACAGTCAATTACACCAGTTATTAGTCCTGGGGATTAAACGCCTCTCTCCTGGTCCATTAAATGCATCGAGCTAGCTCTTGGTGTCTGCGTGCTTGCTTCACAGCACTGCACAAGCCGGGGGTTCCCATAAACGGCTGCACGTTCATCCCCAGACCCGCTGCAGGTGCAATGACCCACCCTGAACTTGACTGACCTGGGTCAGTAATGTGTCAGTGCACTCCTGTGTGCAGTAGCACACTATAACACAAGGACATTCCTACCACTGTGAAGTGAAACCTGCCCCCCCCAGTATCTGTTGCCCTACAGCCCCCATCTCTTTCTAGTTTCCCTCCATTCTCCTCCCATGTCCTCTCCAAGCTCATCTCATCCATCAGACCCGCCTCCTGCTCCCTCGACCACATTCCCCACTAAACAGCTGACCATCCAACTTCCCTTCCTGGCACCCACCCCTACTAGAATGCATTGTAAATGATTCCCTCTCCTCAGGCACTGCCCCCTTCTCCTTTCAAAACCACCGTCATCATCTCTGCTTCAAATAAGCCGCCCTTGCAAACTACCACCCCATATCCAACCTCCCTTTCCATTCCAAAGTCCTTGAATGTGTTGTTGCCTCCCAAATCCATGTCCATCTCTTCCGTAAATCACTGATTGATTCTCTCGAATAGATTTCTGTCTCTCCCAAGGCAGCAAAACAGCCCTGACCCAGGTCCCAAATAGCACGGTCTGGTGATTGTGATGCATTATCCCTCCTCGACCTTTCTGCAGCCAACTACACTGTCCTCCTCCAACACCTCTCCTCTGTTGTCCAGCTCAGCAAGAATACCCTCACCCAGTTCCACTCTTGCCTATCTGATCATAGCCAGAGTATCTCCAGCAATGGCTTCTCCCCCCAACTCATGTTCCTCAAAATCCAACCTTGCCCCCTCCCCCCACCCCACAAATGTTGGCCCTTGGTGACATTATCTACAGCTTCCACAGGTACGTAGCTCTACCTCTCCTCCTCTTCTCTCGAGCCTTCCACTGCCTCTGTGCTGCCAGACAGCACAAGCATCCAGAGAACAAGAACGAACTTGCATTTATGTAGCACCTCTCACTATCAGAATGCCCCAAACAACGTTCCCGCTAAGCTGCGCGACTGTCTGGAGGTGCCACTTACAGGCTTTTCAATTTGAGATTTCGTGCATGCGCGAAATTTTGAATGGACCGCGCACCCAAAAGAAATTAGGGGAACGTTGGCCCCAAAGTGCTTCACAGCCAATTGCTTGCCTTTTTGAAGCAGGTCATTGTTCTGTAGGCAAACACTGCAGCCAATTTGCGCACAGCGAGATCCTTCAAATAGCAACGATAATCTGTTTTTGGAGGCTTTGGCTGAGGGATAAATGTCAGCCAAGACATCAAGTGAACTACCGTTTTTCCTAAAAAAAAGTGCCACAAGATCTTTTTAACATTCACCTGAACAGGCAGACTCCGACAGTGCAGCGCTCCCTCAGTACTGCCCCTTCAACGGTGCAGCGCTCCCTCAGTACCGCCCCTCCGACAGTGCAGCCCCTCCCTCAGTACAGCCCCTCCGACAGCGCAGCGCTCCCTCGGTATCGCCCCGCCGACAGCGCAGCGCTCCCTCGGTACTGTCCCTCCGACAGCGCGCGCTCCCTCAGTACCGACCCTCCGACACTCCGTCAATACTGCCCCTCCGACAGTGCGGCGCTCCCTCAGTACTACACTGAAGTGTCAGCCTGGATTACGTGCTCAAGTCTCTGGAGTGGGGCTTGAATGCACGATCTTCTGACTCAAGAAGGTAAATACATTCGACTGAAGCAAATTAACTGGAAATCAAAAACAGAGGTGCTGGGAATACAAAGTAGGTCAGTTAGTATTTGAAAGAGGAAGAGGTTTACATTTTAGGTGGGGCCTCTTTAAAAGCTCGGATGAAGAGCCCTTCCAAATACATTCTACTGCCCTTCTAGTCCTTCACAGCTTGGCGATAGGATTGTTTAGTGCTGGTTGCACCAAGTCATTAAGGATATAGAAGCTACATGTTAAGCACTCATTGCATCCAGTATTTACCCCACAGGCAATCCTGAATAATACACAAATGGTATACTGGCAAGGATGTTGTAGCCCTGGACCCAGCTGTTCATATCATGTCAGCCTGACATCTGCTGTTTCTAGCTCAGTAATAAATAAATAGAAAACCGCTGCATCAAACACCTTACAGAACTAGGACAACCCACAAGGTTTTCTTGTGTCAATTCTGCAAGGTAGTTTAGCGCTATTTTTAGACTACCAAAGCACTCAGCGCTGATGTGCGATCACACAGGTAGAGTCACGTGTAGCACAAGGAACACAGGTCGAGGGAACACTTTGCAGTTGGTTATCAAGCCATGAAGTGGCTGTGTATATGGAATTCTGATTGATACTATCACTTGTCTCCATTCTGCTCACTGCAAATGATTACAGGAGCAGGAAAATGCCAACAAATTTAATCTTTGTTACATGAAGCTACCAGTTGGCAGGGCACACAGAAAGCCTTTTTGAGTCTGATTAAAACTGCAACGCCCCAGTATCTAGTTTACTTGTTCACATAGTAAAGACTGGGAAGGCGAGACTCAGTTACCAAGCTACGGTATGATTTTTATTTACCCTTCGAGTTATTGAGTTAACCTCAAGCTTGACTTAAGACTATAGCCTGACACAGGGTAAAACTGTAAATAGTGCTTCGAGCAGAATGAAAAATCTCCCACCTGCTGATGCACAGGCTATATTGTTGTCAGCTTGGCCTAGTGCTACAACTCCAGAGTCCGGAGTCAGGAAGCCATGCGTTACAAGTCCCACTCCAGGCACTTGAGCACATGATCTAGGCCGACACTTCAGTGCCATACTGAGGGAGCGCTGCACCGTCTTTCAGATGAGATGTTAAACCGAGGCCCTGTCCGCCTGTTCAAGTGGATGTTAAAGATGTTATGCCACTATTTGAAGAGGCCTGGGGAGTTCTCCTGGTGCCCCAGTCCACACTCATCCCTCAACCAACAAAACTGATTGAACTGATCATTTATTTTATTGTCGTTTGTGGGATCTTGCCGAGTGTAAAAATGGCTGCCGCGTTTGCCGACAGACCAGTGACTCAACTTCAAAGGTAATCCATTGGATACGATGTGCTCTGGGATGTGCCGAGGATGTTATGATCTGGAATGCAGATTCAATAATAACTTTCAAAGTGGAATTGGATAAATACTCGAGAAGGAAAACATTTTCAGGACTATGGGAAGAGAGCGGGGCAGTGGGACGAATTGGAGAGCTCTTTCAAAGAGCCGGCACAGGCACGATGGGCCGAATGGCCTCCTTCTCTGCTGTACGATTCTATGAAAGGTGCTATTTAAATACAAGTTCTTTCTTTGTCTCCCTTTTGTTTATTCTTCAATTTCCATTTCTGTTTCGTTACATATTCCTCTTTCCTCTTATTCTCACTGCATCTTTACAACAGATCTGGATTGCCTCTCTTACAGGGATTGCCACGATATACAGAGTACAGCTCGGCATTTCCAAACCGCAGTCGATCTGTTACAAGTCCCAAGAGAGCGGAGGAGCTGGATTTCCTCAGACACAGACTCCCACATACAGCTGTCCAGGACATTCCGACTGCAGTACTGGCCAGAAAAAAACAGCAGCGGTTACTTGCGTGTCTTGGTGAGAAAGAATCTCATGTTAAAAGTTTATTTAAAAAAAAACATTTGAAAGTACTTAACCTTTTCAGCTCTGAATTTTAAAATCAGGTTTTCTTCAATCGCTCAGCAAAGGCACTCAAGATGGAAGAAATCTAACAAAACAAAACTCAGCCTGAGGGAAAACAAGCACCTCCAATCACAGGAAGATGTTTACAGGTCTCGGGTTCAATAGCTGCAGTACATTTGTTCCTCACTCGCACCCGGTCACATAAAGGGCATCAATCTGAGCCAAGATCCCAGCACCATTATAGCCCGCTGATGTCAGCACATGTGGCCATGCATTCCCATTATCTGCTTTACGTACAGTTTATATTTAGTCCGTCACACACTGTTCCTCAGGAGTTTCGGAGCAATGCGAGCGTCACTGCTGCAAGTTTCAGCCTGTAAACATCCATCAATGTTAATTCTTCGCATCACAGTCTCAGTACAGTCTGTTATAACCCCTGTGCTCGCTGACCTACATTGGCTCCTAGTCTGGCAATAGCTCCATTTTAAAATTCTCATTCTCGTTTTCAGATCCCTCCAAGGCCTCGCCCCTCCCTATCTCTGTAACCTCCTCCAGCCTCACAACCCTCCACGATCTCTGCACCCCTCTAATTCTGGCCTCGAGTATACCCGATTTCCATCGCTCCACCATTGGCGGCCGTGCCTTCAGCTGCCTGGGCCCTAAGCTCTGGAATGCCCTCCCTAAACCTCTCTGCCTCTCTCTTCACCTTCAAGACGCTCCTTAAAACCTACCTCTGTGACCAAGCTTTTGGTCACCTGTCCTAATATCTCATGTGGCTCGGTGTCAAGTTTTGTTTGATAATCGCTCCTGTGAAGCACTTTGGGATGTTTCACTACGTTAAAGGTGCTGGATAAATACAAGTTGTTGTTCGAAAGTCTGCTGGGTTGGTCGCCACCTCTAACTATGGGGGATTGCAATTTATAAATTGGCCCAGTGTTGAGCAGAAATGCAACTTATCATTTTCCAAGCTGCATTTTATAGCAGGTCATGCAGCTAAAGAGCCGGCCGCAGTCTCTCAGCTTTGGGGGGAGGTGGGGGGGTTTAGCAGGGGTCGGGGGGGCGTCGGGCTACAGTTTCCCTGTCTCTGACCAGGGTTCTCACTCATCGCTCCCTCCTGACCCCTGATGGGGAATCTGTCAACACCAGGCTCAGCTGTGAGACCCGCCAAGCCTGAAACAGCCTCCTGATGATCGCACGTGAAGAACGGACACTTGGTCAAGGAACCAAAGAAAGAACTTGCATTTCTATAGCGCCTTTCACTACCTCAGGACGTCCCAAAGCCCTTCACAGTCAATTAAGTACTTTTGAAGCATAGTCACTGTTGTAATGTAGGAAACACGGCAGCCAATTTACACAGTACTGCGGGAGTGCTGCACTGTTGGTGCACAGCAAGCTCCCACAAACAGCAATGTGATAATGATCAGCCAACTGGTAAAGAGACACCTGTATATACACAAATCTTTGAAGGTGGCAGGACAAGTTGAGAAGGCTGTTAAAAAAGCATATGGGATCCTTGGCTTTATTAATAGAGGCAGTGTACAAAAGCAAGGAAGCTATGCTAAATTTTTATAAAACATTGGTTAGGCCTCAGCTGGAATATTGTGCTCAATTCTAGGCACTGGGGAAAAGAGCAGGGGAGTGGGACTAATTGGATAGCTCTACCATTCTATGATTCTGTTTTAGTGATGTTAATTGAGGGATAAATATTGGCCAGGAAGAACTCCCCTGCTCTTGTTCGAACTACTGTAGTGCCATGGGATCTTTTACATCCACCTGAGGGGGCAGACGGGGCCTCGGTTTAACGTCTATTCCAAAAGACGGCACCACCAACAGTGCAGCACTCCCGCAGTACTGCACTGGGAGTGTCAGCCTAGCAGCAAGTCACAACACCAGGGCCTGTAGCACTAAAGTTGCCTCTGAACTGATGCAAATCTCGGCACTCAAAGTCTCACACCAGCTGAAAACATCGGCAGCCAAAGCACACGTACACTGACTCCAGAAGACAGAACTGAGGAAAGAGAAGGAGAAAAAGCAGCTTCTTCTCAAACAACCAGTTCAGGAAATTAAAAAAAATACACTCAAGAAATGTTATGGCACAGTGACAAGATAAAGAGCTGACTGTTCGATGGCTGTCCAGAAGAATGAGAGATGATCGAATCGAGGAGTTCAGTATAGAGCCTTGGTCAGACCCCCATCTGGAGTAATTGCGTTCAGTTCTGGAAGGATAATTTGCCCTTGCAGGGGGTGCAGCGCAGATTCACCAGAATGATACCGGGACTTAGAGAGTTAAAATATATATATGAGGACAGGTTGCAGCATCTTGGTTTGTGAATAATTGAGTTTAGAAGGTTGAGGGGTGATATAATCGAGGTGTTTAAAATGATAAAGGGATCTGATAGGGTGGATACAGAGAAACTATTTCCTCTGGTGGGGGAATCCAGAACAAGGGGGCGCAATCTAAAATTAAAGCTAGGCCGTTCAGGCGTGAAATCAGGATACACAAAGGGTAACTTGATCGAAATTTTTGATGAGGTAACAGAGGGTTGATGAGGGCAATGCGGTTGATGTGGTGTACATGGATTTCCAAAAGGCGTTTGATAAAGCGCCACATAATAGGCTTGCCAGCAAAGTTGAAGCCCATGGAATAAAGGGGACAGTGGCAGCATGGAGCCGAAACTGGTTAAGTGACAGGAAACAGAGTAGTGGTGAACGGTTGTTTTTCGGACTGGAGGAAGGTACACAGTGGTGTTCCCCAGGAGTCAGTACTCGGACCACTGCTTTTCTTGATATATATTAATGACAGACTTGGGTGTACAGGGCACAATTTCAAAATTTGCAGATGACACAAAACTTGGAAGTATAGTGAGGAGGATAGTGATAGACTTCAAGAAGACAAACAGGCTGGTGAAATGGGTGGACACGTGGCAGATGAAATTTAACACAGAAAAGTGCGAAGTGATACATTTTGGTAGAAAGAACGAGGAGAGGCAATATAAACTAAAGGGTACAATCCTAAAGGGGGTGAATGAACAGAGACCTTTGGGTATATGTGCACAAATCGTTGAAGGTGGCAGGGCAGGTTGAGAAAGCGGTTAAAAAGGCATTGTGATCCTGGGCTTCATAAATAGAGGCATAGAGTACAAAAGCAAGGAAGTTATGATGAACCTTTATAAAACACTGTTTCGGCCTCAACTGGAGTATTGTGTCCTTGGAGAGGATGCAGAAAAGATTTACGAGAATGGTTCCAGGGATGAGGGACTTCAGTTATGTGGATAGGCTGGAGAAGCTGGGGTTGTTCTCCTTAGAGCAGAGAAGGTTGAGAGGAGATTTGATAGAGATGTTCAAAATCATGATGGGTCTAGACAGAGTAGATAGAGAGAAACTGTTCCCATTGGTGGAAGGGTTGAGAACCTGAGGACACAGATTTAAGGTGCTTGGCAGAAGAACCAAAAGCGACATGAGGAAAAACTTTTTTTACGCAGTGAGTGGTTATGATCTGGAATGCACTGCCTGAGAGGGTGGTGGAGGCAGACTCAATCGCGGCTTTCAAAAGGGAATTGGATAAGTACTTGAAGGAAAAAAATTTGCAGGGCTACGGGAAAAGGGCGGGGGAGTGGGACTAGCTGAAGCGCTCTAGCAGAGAGCCGGCACGGGCTCGACGGGCCGAATGGCTTCCTTCTGTGCTGTAACCATTCTATGATTCTAGTGGAAATCTGGAACTCTCATCCTCAAAAGGCTGTGGATGCTGTGGGACAATTGAAAATTTCAAGACAGAGATCGATTGATTTTTGTTGGGTAAGGTGTCAAGGAATTTGGAGCGAAGATGGGCGAGTGGAGGTGCAGATCAGTCACGATCTAACTGACTAGCAGAACAGGCTCTAGGGGCTGAATGGCCAACCTCTGCTCTACTGACGTTATATAGGACGACACAGGTCGTAAGGAAATCTGCTAAAAGTGACCACCAATGATCAAACAATTGGAGGAGGATGAAGCCGTGAATAGACGGCGACAGCTTGTTGCACTTTTAGTAACACGTGCATTTGTGGCTGGCTTCGTTCAATAACGTTTCAAGGAGCAAAATATCCGGCTGTAAACATTTCTTACTTTGAATAAAACGCCAGGCTACATCACTGAAAGCAGAAACTCATTTTCGTGACAAAGACCCAGCAGTGCCGCAAGTGATCTGCTCACAGCTTAAACTGGATTTTTAAAAATAAATAAATTCTGATTTCAGACGGCTTGAAAGACAATGCTGTAATTCTGTCTCTGTAGCAGACAGGGAGACGTGGGTGTAACTAGTAGGAACACTTCATTATTGGCAGAGCTGTAATACTTTTTGTTTTGGACATTTTTTTTTACTCAATTATTGGGGCTTTGTTATAATTCCGTCCATCAGCAGCTGAAGCTTGAATTGAAACTGCTCCAGAAAAGCAGCAGTCCGAGGAAACCATTTGCAAAGTGCAATTAATTATGAATTATGAGCTGCTGGCAATGAGTAGTATTATTCAGACAGCCTGAAATGGAAGTATCCGAGGAGCGAAATGATCCCAAACCGTAGACGCAGTACAGATCTCTCAGGGTATTTCAGCGCATCTGAAGATGGATAATTACCAATGTACGATGTGCTACACGAGTCGAGAGTCACCTCAAATCACATCGTCAGGCACAGAATGTTCTTCTATTACAAATCTTTAAATTGTATTTACACGCGAGGCTTTATATATCAAAAGAAGTGGCTGGCTTTATACAGGTTTGCATCTATCAGATTGAAATGTAACTCACTGTGGACACGTACCGGTTTAGTGTTGAGCTAAGACTCAGTGTTAAGTGGACAATGGTTTTAATCTTGTACAGTACAATCTTAGAATCAGAGAAATTTATGGCACAGGAGGCCATTCGGCTCATCGTGTCTGTGCCGGCTGAAAAAGAGCTATCCAGTCTAATTCCACTTTCCAGCTCTCGTTCCGTAGCCCTGTAGGTTATGGCTCTTCAAGTGCGTATCCAAGTACCTTTTAAATGTGATGAGGGTTTCTGCCTCTACCACCCTTTCAGGCAGTGAGTTCCAGACCCCCACCACCTTCTGGGTGAAAAAGGTTCTCCTCAACTCCCCTCTAATCCTTCGACCAATTACTTTAAATCTATGCCCCCTGGTTATTGACCTCTCTGCTAAGGGAAATAGGGTCCTTCCTATCCACTCTATCTAGGCCCCTCATAATTTTATACACCAAAATTGGGTCGACTAGGCCTGTGTTCACTAGAGTTTAGAAGAATGAGAGGGGATCTCATTGAAACGTATAAAATTCTGACAGGGCTAGACAGACTGGATGCAGGGAGGATGTTTCCCCTGGCTGGGGGCTCTAGAATGAGGGGTCACAGTCTTAGGATACAGGGTAGGACATTTAGGACTGCGATGAGGAGAAATTTCTTCACTCAGGGTGGTGAACCTGTGGAATTCTCTACCACAGAAGGCTGTGGAGGCCAAGTCACTGAATATATTTAAGGAGATAGATAGATAGATTTCTAGACACAAAAGGCATGAAGGGGTATGGGGAGAGAGCGGGAATATGGTATTGAGATAGAGGATCAGCCATGATTATATTGAGTGGCGGAGCGGGGTCGAAGGGCCTACTCCTGCTCCTATTTTTCTGTTTCTATGTAAATCTTGCTATACTTCAGATCAATACTGAACAGTCTTAATACACTTCAGATCAGTACTGAACAGAATTTTTTTTTGTTTTAAAGTGCATTTAAATGTAACAAACAAGGTACACGTACACAAACTCCTGGAATAGATCAATGTCTCGATGGTCTAATTAAATCCTGAAGCATAAAGCCTCACTAGATTTTATAAAAAGACATGCATTTCTATAGTACCTTTCACGACCACCGGACGTCCGAAAGCGCTTTACAGCTAATGAAGTACTTTTTGAAGTGTAGTCACTGTTGTAATGTATTAAACGCGGCAGCCAATTTTCACACAGCCAAGTCCCACAAACAGCAGTGTGATAATGACCAGATAATCTATTTAAGTGATGTTGTTTGAGGGATAAATATTGGCGAGGACACCGGGGATAACTTCACTGCTCTTCTTCGAAATAGTGCCATGGGATCTTTTATGTCCACCTGAGAGGGCAGACGGGGCCTCGGTTTAACGTCTCATCCGAAAGACAGCACCTCAGGCAGTGCAGCACTGGAGTGTCAGCCTAGATTTTGTGCTCAAATCTCTGGAGTGGGACTTGAACCCACAACCTTCGGACTCAGAGGCGAGAGAGAGTACTACCCACTGAGCCATGGCTGACACTGACAAACAGCATGCTCATAATAAGCCAATGAGAACTCTGCAGACACATCCCCACAGGAACTAATGGTGCAGCAGAAAAATGATAATCCCACTGAGACTTATAGAAAAAAGACATGTTGGTTAAACGACTGAACAGAGTATGGTTACTGGGTATTTTACAGACTGGAATGATGTAAATTGGGTGTCTCGGGGGATGGGGGGTGGGCAGTGTTGCCACCATTGCTCTTAAAATATATAGTGGCTCGTGTGGAGCATAAACACCGGCATAGACCAGTTGGGCCGAATGGCCTGTTTCTGTGCTGTACATTCTATGATATACGGGCCATGGGGGTACAATATCAAAATGTGCAGAAGACACAAAACTAGGGAGTGTGGTTAAAGGTGAAGAGGCTGCAAGACAGGTTCGCAGATTGGGCATAGCTGTCAGATGAAATTTAACACAGAAAAACGTGAAATTATGAATTTTGGGAGGAAGAATACGGAGAGGATAGAGAAACAAAATGGTAAAACCGCCAAGAGGAGCAGAAAGAGGTTCAGATACACAAATCTTTAAAAGTTGATAAAGCTGTAAAAAAGCATATGGATTCCTAAGAGCACAGAATACAAAAGCCAAGAGGTAATGCTAAACCTAGACAAATCACTGGCTAGGCCACAGTCAGAATATTCTAGCTAGTTCTGTCCACCTTACTTTAGGAAAGATACGAGAACAAACGAGATGCAGAGATGATCCCAGAAATGAGTGGCTTTAGTTATGAGGGGAGATGAGAGAAACTAGGGTTCTCTTCATTAGAGCAAAGCAAGTTAAGAGGAGATCTAATAAAAGGATTCAGAATTATGAAGGGTTTTGATAAAGTAAATAGGGGAAAACTAATTCTCAATGGTCGACGAGTTGGTAACAAGAGAACAGAAATTAAAGATCAGCAAAAGAGCAAAGGGAGAGACTACGCAAATTACCTTTTTAAACGCAAAGGGGTCATTAAGACATGGAATGGCCTGCCTGGTGGAAACAGAATCCATTAAACTTAATAGGGAAGTAAATAAATAGAGGAAAAAACCTTTAGTGTATAGGGAAAGCGCAGGGGATTGAAACCAAGTGGATATCTCTGAGAGAGCCAACACAGGCCAGATGGGCTGAATGGCCACCTGCTGTGTTGTAAAATTCTACAAAGGGAGCCACTCCTTCCTCCAATGACATCCCCCGTACATTTGTTTGGGGAAAAAGGGGGGACGGGCAGGAGGGGGCAGTGAGAAGGAGTTAAATGTCCTGTCTTAGACAGGCAGTGAATCTGAAATTTACTTTTTAGCAGCGAGTAAACGTCCCGCTGTATTATCTGACACACGTTGGGAGGGGTATTTCAATGAGGAAGCCCGCCACCTCCACTCTCCTTCCAGTCCCAATTGGTGACCGTGTACCTGAGCTGTGCACCTCCCCCAATGGCGAGTCAAGGTGCGTCCTGACATGTGAGTGCGGAACAAATGTGCTGAGCCGCACATTGGCTCAGTGTGCTGGTCGCTACAAGATATGGTCACACCTGCTGGCAAGTCCAATTATGGTCGAGTTGACATTGGGGGGTTAGCACTGCTTCAAGAAGGCAGAGCACCCCTTTTGGTGATGCACAATGCCTCCAGAAGCAACGTCACCACCTGGCACTTTGGTGATAGAGCAGTCAACCACGTACGTACAATGTAAATGCAGCACCCACTAGATGGTCGGTTAGGGTGTTTAATAATGTTCTGTTGGGTAAGGTGTTTAAGATTAATGTTTTGTTGGGTAGGGTGTTTAAGATTAATGTTTTGTCAATAATAAATTAAGTGCATTATCAAACCTATTACTGTCTCTAGTTGCACAAATCTGTTTAAAAGGATATGGGAGGCATTATCCAACAAATGTAAGCTGTTTTCCTTTTAAAAGAACCAAATACTGCCAAGACTTTCTGTCCTGAATCAGAAACAGCGTCACCCGAGGACACAGTCAGACAGCTGAGTTACAGCCGCTACGTGAGACTTTAAAGCAAATATTTATAACCACTCGCTTACTCAGCCTCGCTGGCATTCTTCCACCTTCCTCGTTTATTCAGAGCAGCACTAATCCGGGAGCAGCTCCTACAAAGGAACCCATTAGGTTATACTTTAAAATGAACACAGATGCTTTATTGAATCTCCTGAAAAGCCACTACTGTATTAGGACAAGCCATTAGTGTTTCTGAAAAACGGCCAGTATGTGCAGGAGTTCATATTTCTTGCAACTTCCGTCATAACAGACCCCTGCAATAAGGCAGTGAGCTTTTCTTTTCCTTCTGTGCCATCAGTTAAACAGGTAAAGCTACTTGTGCTATTCCTACAAGGTGACACAAGTGGTTAGGATTTGGAATGCACTGCCTGATAGGGTGGTGGATACAGATTCAATAGTAGCCTTCAAAAGGGAATTGGATAAATACTTGCAGGAGAAAAAATTGCAAGGATATGGGGAAAGAGCGGGACTAAGTGGATTGCACTTCGAAAGAGCTGGCGCAGACTCGATGGGCCGAATGACCTCCTTCTGTGCTGTAATATTCTATGATTTAGATGTCAGAAACCACCATAGAATCATAGAATGCTGCCTCCACCACCTTCTCAGGCAGTGCATTCCAGATCCTAATCACTCGCTGCGTAAAAAAGGTTTTCCTCATGTCGCCTTTGGTTCTTCTGCCAATCACCTTAAATGTGTGTCCTCTGGCTCTCGACCCTTCCGCCAATGGGAACAGTTTCTCTCTATCTACTCTGTCTAGACCCCCTCATGATTTTGAACACCTCTATCAAATCTCCTCTCAACCTTCTCTGCTCCAAGGAGAACAACCCCAGTTTCTCCAGTCTATCCACGTAACTGAAGTCCCTCATTCCTGGAATCATTCTTGTAAATCTTTTCTGCACTCTCGCTAAGGCCTTCACATCCTTCCTTAAGTGCGGTGCCCAGAATTGGACACAATACTCCAGTTGAGGCTGAACCAGTGTTTTATAAAGGTTCATCATAACTTCCTTGCTTTTGTACTCTATGCCTCTATTTATGAAGTGGAGATGCCGGCGTTGGACTGGGGTGGACAAAAATGAGAAGTCGCACAACACCAGGTTATAGTCCAACAGATTTATTTAATTTTACAAGCTTTCGGAGCTGTCGCTCCTTCTTCAGGTAGGGTAGCTGTGAGAGGATCTCCCAGAATTCACAATATAAACACAGAAAAAATGTATTCAAATCTTTCCCTACGTCGTCCAGTACTTCCCCGGAGCGGAAAAACTACGCCATGTTCTTTGCAGCCTTCAACATGTCATCGATGACGACGAACACCTTGCTAAGGCCATCCCCACGCCTCCACTACTCGCCTTCAAGCAGCCGCCTAACCTCAAAAGTACCATCGTTCGCAGCAGATTACCCATCTTTCAGGAGAACAGCAACCACGACACCACACAACCCTGCCACGGCAACCTCTGCAAGACATGCCAGATCATGGACACAGATACCATCATCACACGTGAGGACACTACCCACCAGGTACATGGTACATACTCATGTGACTCGGCCAACGTTGTCTACCTGATACGTTGCAGTAAAGGATGCCCCAGAGCATGGCACATCGACGAGACCATGCAGACACAGACAACGTATGAACGGACACCGCGCAACAATCTCCAGGCAGGAGGGTTGCCTCCCAGTCGGGGAACACTTCAGCAGTCAGGGGCATTCAGCCTCGGATCTGCGGGTAAGCGTTCTCCAAGGCGGCCTTCGGGATACACGACAGCGCAAAATCATAGAGCAGAAACTGATAGCCAAGTTCCGCACTCATGAGGATGGCCTCAATCGCGATATCGGGTTCATGTCACGATACAGAACGTGACTTGACATCATGGCCGGTCTTTCCAGGTTTTTTTTAAAAAAAACTAACACAAGAACCAACACAAATGGAGAGGATATGCAGCCAGCAGGTGTTTTGACACGTTGGACCCCCTGGGACACATCTCATTGTCTTGGCTGTGCTCTTAGTGTGTCTTTGATGTAGGGAAAGATTTGAATACATTTTTTCTGTGTTTATATTGTGAATTCTGGGAGATTCTCTCACAGCTACCCTACCTGAAGAAGGAGCGACAGCTCCGAAAGCTTGTAAAATTAAATAAATCTGTTGGACTATAACCTGGTGTTGTGCGACTGCTCATTTCTATTTATGAAGCCCAGGATCCCGTAAGCTTTTTTAACCGCTTTCTCAATCTGCCCTACCACCTTCAACGATATGTGCACATATACCCCCTGGTCTCTCTGTTCGTGCACCCCCTTTAGAATTGTACCCTTTAGTTTATATCGTCACTCCTCGTTCTTCCTACCAAAATGTATCACTTCGCACTTTTCTGCGTTAAATTTCATCTGCCACGTGTCCGCCCATTCCACCAGTCTGTCTATGTTTTCTTGAAGTCTATCACTCTCCTTCTCACTGTTCACCAGTTAACCTACTTCAGCTTAATTTCAAGAACCCACGGAAATCTGAAACAAAGAAAGGCTGATTAAGCCCATCAGTCTGATCGTTCTATCATGGACTCCGCTCACACAACATCTCTTGGGCCCCTACTTTTAGGGTATCAATTTCCTACCACCGGGAGAAATCAGGCAGTGCTGCCAATATCTCTCCACCCCACCCCCCTTTCTCAATATACTGATCCAGCTGATTTTAAAGGTGCCATTTAATCCTGAATGAACTCCCTTGTCTGGGAGTCTGCCCCACCTTCGAGCGTGAGGAAATCAGATTACGACCTAGTGCTGAACAAAGGAAGATGTTACAGGCCAAGGAACAGATGAGTGGGTTACACAGCCGAGCATCTTGACAGGACACAACACATGCCGCTCACTTTCAACAATAACTTAAACCAGCTGGGCTCATTGTGATTTAACACAATCACTTCTACATAGTAGATGGTTTTTAAAATTACAAAATTTTGTCGCATGCAACAAGTTAACCATACAAACTGCTGGTTAGCAGGACTGGCAGAATTAAAGCACTCTATTAAATGGAAGTCGGTAGCTATTTTTCCCCCCTCGAGTAAAATAAAATTTAAAACCCTTTCACGCTGAACTGCACAATGGTTTAACGGTCACCAGGAGGCAATAATCAGAACTAGGACATCCATATTGCAAGCCATGGATACAGCAGTGTAACACAACACATAAAACAAAGACTTGCATTTATATAGTGCCTTTCAATATAGTGTCCTGGCCAATATTTATCCCTCAACCAACATAACAAAAACAGATTATCTGGTCATTATCACATTGCTGTTTGTGGGACCTTGCTGTGCGCAAATTGGCTGCCGTATTTCCCACATTAGAACAGTGACGACACTTCAAATAGTACTTCATTGGCTGTAAAGCACTTTGAGACGTCCGGTGGTCATGAAAAGGCGCTATAGAAATGCAAGTCTTTCTTTTCTTTCATGACCTCAGGCAGCCAATTTGCACGCAGCAAGCTCCCAAAAACAGCAATGTGGTAATGACCAGATAATCTGTTTTAGTGATGTTAGTTGAAGGATAAATTTTGGCCAGGACACCGGGGATAACTCCCCTGCTCTTCTTCGCAAGAGTGCTATGGGATCTTTTACGTCCACCCGAGAGAGCAGACGGGGCCTCGGATTAACATCTCATCTGAAAGATGGCACCTCCGACAGTGCGGCGCTCCCTCAGCACTGCACTGGGAGTTTCAGCCTGGATTTTGTGTTCAAATCTCTGGAGTGAGACTTAAACACACAACCTTTTGACTCAGAGGCGAGAGGGCTGCCCACTGAGCCACGGTTGAACACATTGTCAGCAGGTATTTAAAGCCCCCCCCCCCGCCATCCACATCTCGAACTGAAAAAAAAAATTCAGAATCCTTTTCTATGTTGGAATTTTGGAACCAAATTGGGCAAACTAAAATTGGCTCTATTTTTTGAAAGGAGCTTGCAAGCAACACAAGGTAATGACGTACAACATTGGACAATGCTTCACCAAAATCATCCTGACAACCGGACTACAGTATTTTGTCACTCTGGAGATGCAGGGAAATGGCACCTAAAACACTCCATACTTCATATACCACACCCTGCTGAATCTGATACTTCTCTCACTCTCAAAAGACCAACTGTCAGCCTAAAATTTATGGTTTTGAACAACTCTACAGATTTGGTTAGGTCATTTATATTGTATTTGCAAACTATGTGCAGGAGAATATGTACATACACTGGGTGAGTTACCCTGGCTGCATCCACTTACATAAAATGATAGTATTTACAGCACACTAACCGTGCCGGTGTTTATGCTCCACACGAGCCTCCTCCCACCCCTCTTCATCGCACCCCTATCACCATATCCTTCTATTCCTTTCTCCCTCATGTGTTTATCTAGCTTCCCCTTAAATGTATCAATACTATTCGCCTCAACTACTCCGTGGTAGCGAGTTCCACATTCTCACCACTCTCTGGGTAAAGAAGTTTCTCCTGAATTCCCGATTAGATTTATTAGTGACTCTCATATTTATGGCCTCTAGTTTTGGACTCCCCATAAGTGGAAACATCTACTCTACGTCTACCGTATCAAACCCCTTCATAATTTTAGAGGCCTCTATCGGGTCACCCCTCTTCTCTTTTCCAGAGCTAAGAGCCCCAGCCTGTTCAGTCTTTCCTGATAGTTAAAACCTCTCAGCTCTGGTATCATCCTTGTAGCATTTGGGCAGTATGATGGTATACAGGGCACTAAACCGATAGAGGACTAAGGAAGCTGGGAACAGAGCGATACTAAATTGTTTGACATAACCACAAACTCTGTGACCAGAGGGGCAATGACAAGCTCAGAAAAGGGAGGGCTAGACCTCTGACTAATTCGTACTGGAAGGCAGTGACTGCGCAGTCAGATAGTGGAGGCCAATAGTGTTGACACACGACAAGAGAATTCAGTGAGAAGTTTAAGATATATTTTAGGATTTTAAAAAAACAGGGAACTGTGGATGGAATTCAACAGTCTGGACCGGGGGCGGTGGGTGGGAGAAGAGCTTGGGTTTGTCTCGTGTTCTGGGGCGTGTTGGCTTTCTGCCCTTTACAAGACTTTGAAGACTTTGACTGAGCAGTATTGCCATCTCGTCTCGTACTCACTTATTTGCCCTTTCTGGGTATCTATCAAGGGGGTCCATGTGAACAATGTTGTGTTGGTCCAGCCTCTAGGAAGGAATTCCAGATAGCCTGATATTTTTATGCAAGACACGGGCCGCACATTACTCTTTCCAACTGACATCACGTATTCCAGAAGCTCTTCACTCACTGCTGTGTGAGTGGGGCTGGTGGGAGAAAGGGAGACTGAACTTCTTGCTGTGCCTCATTAATTTTCTGGTGGAGGGCCAGTAGGCAGCAGGCTAGCTACACGTGAGGCTAGTCAATGCCCTTGTAGCCTGCAGGACCTTGCCCAGAACTACATTCCCCGTACAATTCTGAGCCAACTTCCCCATATTCTGTAACGTGATGGTTGATCGAATGCTTCAGCAAACTGTAGGCCTCACGAGGTTAATACTCGGCTGTTGTTGGCCTGCTCAATACCTCATGCTCATTAAAAATACATGGAGTGGAGCTGGCAAGGACCACAGATTCTATAAACCACAATGGGTTTTGAGGAGAGGCTTAGCTCCAGGCCACAATTCCCCAAAGCTGGAGAGGTTAAGACCTTCTCCTCGCTCAGGAACATTTTGAGTCTTGTCTGCTGATAAGAAATGTGAGATGTTCCTGTTATTCGTAACAGGAATCGGACAAGGAACACCCAGATGTGACGAGGGAATACATTCCCTTCTACTGAGTTTGTCCATCTCAGTAATTATGGTGTCCTCTCTGTGCCAGCCAGGAGTTTAGTTGGGGGAGGAGGTTTGTACAAGGATGAGTGTTTTGGGCCGTCTGTATTACCATCACACGCAGGTACCTGAAGCCCAACTCTGACCAAGACTAATGTTGGGGGTTCCCATCTGTGCAGGAGACACCGTGCATTGGGGGCGTGCATTCCATTCTGCAGGTACTGACAGCGATTCCTTGTTAAGAGGAAACAGTCTGACCATTATATGAGAGGAATGCAGTTCAGAGCTGAGCTGGTTGAAGTCTGTCTGAGGAGGTTAGGGAGGAAGATGTTGGGATTACTAACAGACAGAATGGGTCATTTTTAATTAATTGCTGGTGACGAGATTTTTCTGCACCATCGTTTTAACACGTGGTCTTCTTCTGGACTCCCAAGCATCGGTTCCCAGGTCTTTTCATTTCATAAGAATTAGGAGCAGGGGGAGACCATACAGCCCCTCGAGCCTGCTCCGCCATTTCGACCTCAACTCTACTTTCCCGCCCAATCCCCATATCCCTTGATTCCCCGAGACTCCAAAAATCTATCGCTCTAAGCCTGACTGAGCATCCACAGCCCTTTGGGGTAGAGAATTGCAAAGATCACTTCACCTTCTTAATAACTGATTATAAATAAGAGGAAAAGACACAAAGCATGAATCCTTACCTGAGTGCGAAAGTTTGAGATGGTCGTAGTTTCTATATCCTTCTTCCCCAGTATTTCCATTTTTACTGGAGTGTTGGGGAAGTTGAAAGCAAAATAATCCAGAAAGTCCGGCAGGTAGGCGGCCGCTCCGTGTACGATGGCCATCACATAGTGCGCCGCGCTCTTCTCGTTTTCACTGAAAGTCAACGCAAGAAATTCCTCAGCAAACCTCTCCATCTCCACAGGAGACAAGAAAGAGAGCTCGTCCATGTAGGCGTGGAGCACCGGCGCACCACCGTTCGGCTGATGCTCCACGTGAATGAAGGGGGCAAATTTGGAGGAACTTGTCCGCGAGAGCCCCTTCCGTACACAGTGGTCTCTGTGTGAGAGGTATGGGAACTGTGCGCCCGAGGGGATGGTACAATGGCTCATTTGCAGATCCAACCTGCCAAACTCTTCGACATGCTTAACGGCGGCTTTGTTGATTACACTCGACTCATCGGAGGAACCGTGCCCCAAAGTATCCAGGTCGACGCGAGTCAGCCCCGCACAAGTCGTCTGCACCTCCTTGTTGTACATTTTTAGCCGCCTCGGTCGCTCACCTTCCCGATGTTTCTTTTTCTTCTTTTTTTTCGTTTTTTTGCCCAGGTATTCATCTGCTCTCCGGCTTTTCCCATTTTCATCGGAGCCACCTGTGACCGGGAATAAATTCCGAGATTGCATCAAATCCATACTGCACAACTATATACACCCTGATCAAACTTATATAAAGCATGGGCAGGAAAACCCTACCCCTCTCACAGGCCATTAATAACCTACCCAATCATGCACTCAACCCCCATCCAATCAATGTCACGAGGGAAGGTTCAGCTTTAATACTCCCTGATCTCCAAAGATAACCAAGGAAAGCTCCATAATCCATCTATCTTGACATTTCCACTGTTCAGCCCTGGTCTGTTAACCTCCTTAGATATTTTCCACATCCCAACAACTGTTCCATGGAATATTTCATCGCCTCTCTCTACACCGAACCCGATACCCTCCAATCCACATTATTGGATTGTTTTTTTTAAATATGGAGAGGACATTGCCTCAATCTGCACATGGACAACTAGCGTTTAAAATAGCCCATGTGTTGCTTTGTGTGGTTTAAGCAGAATACACAACGGATTAGGAGATACTATCTATTTTGCACTAATGATTAGAACTCATTCATGACTTTGTTGTTCAACAATACATCCAAACCCAACTCATCAGGTATCCATCCCAAGGTTTTGTAAAGACAGAATCAACAGGAACATAGGAATGACCTGATTATGTGTTACTGAGCCCTGTGAAATGGGCCTGCCTGTTTATGAAAGAAAAGAAAGACTTGCATTTATATAGCGCCTTTAACGACCATAGGACGTCCCAAAGTGCCTTACAGCCAATGAGTACTTTTTGAAGTGTAGTCACTGTTGTAATGTGGGAAACACGGCAACCAATTTGCACACATTCAACCCCATTACACCCAAAGGCTACACTTGTGTCTTGACTCACCATGTGCAATGCCACAGGTGATCGACTAGCAGAGTATAAATTTCTTTTAGTTGAACATTGAATCTGGCTGCAACACTCAAATTAGCAGAGCTTAACACAACAATCAGGAAATCTTCAAGAAAAAAAAGGAAGCCACAGTTTATATGACACTAGTGGAAAAGGCAGCAATATGGGTAAAAACTAATTTTTAAAAATGGGCTGCGTCATCACTCAGTGTTTCCAGGTCATAACCTCAACATTGTTTATCGGAATAAACTGGCGGCTTAATATATTCTGTGAGCACACAACGCACGCCAATGGTACAGGCGCCAGGATCATTTACATTAGTTTAAAGGCTGCCACGTTTCAGCACCGCGTTTTCTGAATTTTGGAGCATGCCCAAAACACGCCTGTTCTCAGCTGCTGCCCTCAATGCTTCTCACTGCAAAATGACAAGTGTGTTCTTTCAGAGTGGATGGGGAAAAAGCAGGATACACATTCTTGTCAGATTACTGCAGTTACCAAAAGCTACTGATCTCGAAATAAACCAGCAGAGAGAGGGGCGGGGAGAGAGAGAGGGGGGGGGCCGGGGCCACGGGAGAGAGAGGGGGGGGGGGGGG
>CM059441.1:29682970-29801132 GCA_030390025.1 Squalus acanthias
GGGGGGGGGTGAACAGGGGGGGGGGGTGAACAGGGGGGGGGGGGTGAACAGAGGGGGGGAAGAGAGGGGGAGCGGTAACAGAGGCCACTCAGTGACCCCGCCCCCTCCCCGGGCTCTTTACCTTTCGGCGGCGGGCGGCAGTCGCTGTTCTCCCTCGGCGGCCGGTGCTTCTTGTCCTTGTCCCGGTGCAGGTGCCGGTCCTTCGGGCTCTTGGCCTTGGGGAGCGGGGCGGTGGCGGGCCCGGGGGCTGGGGCTGGGGCAGGGGCTGGCGGACACAACGAGCAGCGGGCGGGGGGCCCGGGGCTGAGGCCGGGCGGAGGCCCGGGGCGGTGGTGGTGGGTCTTGCGGCGCTTGGCGGGGTGCGGGCCGGGCCCGGAGCCGGGGCTGGGGTCGGCGCTCGGCGCCTTCAGGCGGACCAGGCCGAGCTGCGCCATCGCTAACCGGCAGTGACGTCGCGGCCGGAAGTGCCCGACGGACAGAGGGGCGCGGGCACTGCCGGCAGCGGGGCGGAACTGGCGTCACGGGGAGGGCGGGCCAGCCTTTCCCCCGCGGCGGTGGAACCGGCCCGGCGCCATCTTGGGTGAGGTAGTGCCGGCTCGGCGCCATCTTGGGTGAGGCAGGGCCGGCTCGGCGCCATCTTAGGTGAGGCAACAACCACAACCTACATTTATATAGCGCCTTTCACTTGGTAAAATCTCCCAAGGCGTTTCACAGGAGTGATTATAAGTCAACAAAAACTGACAGCCAAACAGGTTGGTTTCAAGAAGGAGAAAGAGGTTTAGGGATCGAATTCCAGAGCTTCGGGCCTAGACAACAGAAGGCATTGTTGAGGCTGCCGCGAAACACGAATGGAGGCTGAATCCATGTGTGGAAAACAAGAAACTTTTATTCACTGCATGCTATATCAAAATGGCTGCGAGAGCTGCTCCCAGAATTCTCTGGGTAAAACCTGAGGCCCCGCCCCCTTCTGCCTTAAAGGTAATGTGCCTTAAAGGGGAGGGGCTGGAAATTTGTCCACAGACGGAAGAGTGGATTATGCCCGTTTTAGGTGGCGATCCGCCACAGCATGAACAGGTACAGAAAATAATCAAAAAGGCTAATGGAATGCTGGCCTTTATATCTAGAGGACTAGAGTACAAGGGGGTAGAAGTTATGCTGCAGCTGTACAAAACCCTGGTTAGACCACACCTGGAGCACTGTGAGCAGTTCTGGGCACCACACCTTAGGAAAGATATATTGGCCTTGGAGGGGGTGTTACACAAACTAGGATTGTATTCCCTGGAATTTAGAAGGTTAAGGGGTGATCTGATCAAAGTTTTCAGGATATTAAGGGGAACAGATAGGGTAGATAGAGAGAAACTATTTCCGCTGGTTGGGGATTCTAGGACATGTGGGCATAGTCTAAAAATTAGAGCCAGACCTTTCAGGAGTGAAATTAGGAAACACTTCTACACACAAAGGGTGGTTAAAAGTTTGGAACACTCTTCCGCAAACGGCAATTGATGCTAGATCAATTGTTAATTTTAAATCGGAGATTGATAGCTTTTTGTTAACCAAAGATATTAAGGGATATGGGCCAAAGGCAGGTATATGGAGTTAGGTCGCAGATCAAGCATTGAATGGCGGAACAGGCTCAAGATGCTGAATGGCCTCCTCCTGTTCCTATGTTCCTAAGTCACAGCCGCCAATGGTGCTGTGATTAAAATTGGGATGCTCAAGAGGCCAGAATTGGAGGAGCACAGAGATCTCGTAGGGCTGAAGAAGGGAGGAGGTTACAGAGATAGGGAGGTGCGAGGCCATGGAGGGATTTGAAAACAAGTATGAGAATTTTAAAATCGAGGCGTTGCTTAACTGGGAGCCAATGTAGGTCAGTGCGCACATGGGGTGATGGGTGAATGGGACTTGGTGCGAGTTAGGACACGGGCAGCTGAGTTTTGGATGAGCTCAAGTTTACGGAGGGTAGAACGTGGGAGGCCGGCCAGGAGTGTTGGAATCGTCAAGTCTAGAGGTAGTAAAGGCATGGATGAGGATTTCAGAAGCAGATGAGCTGAGGCAAGGGCGGAGACGAGCGATGTTACGGAGGTGGAAATAGGCGGTCTTAGTGATGGCCCAGATATGTGGTTGGAAGCTCATCTTGGGGTCAAATATGACACCAAGGTTGCGAACAACCTGGTTCATCCTCAGACAGATGTTAAGGAGAGGGATGGAATCAGCTAACATGGGAGCCAGAAAAGGAAGGCGAGGGAACGGAGTTTGTGGCGGGGACCAAAAACAATGGCTTCGGTCTTACCAATATTTAATTGGAGAAAACTTCTGCTCATCCAGTACTGGATGTCGGACAAGCAGTCTGACAATTTAGAGATCGTGGAGGGGTCGAGAGCAGTGGTGGTGAGGTAGAGCTGGGTATCGTCAGTGTACATGTGGAAACTGACGCTGTGTTTTCGGATGATGTCGCCGAGGGGCAACATGTAGATGAGAAATAGGAGGGGGCCAAGGATAGATCCTTGGGGGACACTAGAGGTAACGATGCGGGAGCAAAAAGAGAAGCCATTGCAGGTGATTGAGAAGGGATAGTTTACTATTGTCACAGTCACAAAGGATGTAATTTGTTACTTTGGTGAGAGCTGTTTTGGTACTGTGGCAGGAGCAGAAACCTGATTGGAGGGATTCAAACATGGAGGATTTGTTGGATGAGGCAGGGTCTGCTCGACGACATGTTAGGTGAGGCAGGGTCTGCTCGGCTGCCATGTTGGATGAGGCAGGGTCTGCTCAACGACATGTTAGGTGAGGCAGTGTCTGCTCGGCTGCCATGTTGGGTGAGGCAGGGTCTGCTCGGCTGCCATGTTGGGTGAGGCAGGGTCTGCTTGGCTGCCATGTTGGGTGAGGCAGGGTCTGCTCTCCTGCCATGTTGGGTGAGGCAGGGGCTGCTCGGCTGCTCTGCTGCCCTGGTGACCCAAGGGCCTCCCTGAGGGGAGTGGCTTAGTCAGGCTCAGCCTGCTCCAAAATAACTAGGCCCTGATATATTAAACATTGGAAGTTCTTCTTTTAAAAGAAAGAGCGAGCATTTCTACAGCGTCTTTCACAACTTCAGGATGTCCCAAAGTACTTTACAACCAATGAAGTACTTTTGAAGTGTAGTCACTGTTGTAATGTAGGAAACGCGGCAGCCAATTTGTGCACAGCAAGCTCCCACAAACAGATAATGACCGGATGATCTGTTTTACTGATGTTGATTGAGGGATAAATATTGGCCCAGGACACCAGGGAGCACTCCTCTGCTCTTCTTCACCATAGTGCCATGGGATCTTTTACATATACCTAAGAGAGCAGATGGGGGGCCTCAGTTTAATGTCTCATCCGAAAGACGACACCCAAGTGTCAATCTAGATTTTTGTGCTCAAGTCTCTGGAGTGGGACTTGAACCCACAACCTTCTGACTCAGAGGGGAGAGCGCTACCCACTGAGCCACGGCTGACACATGTCTTGTTCACAGTGGAGTCCTGGAGATTAATCTTTAATTCCTGGAGACTCCAGAACAATCATGGAGTGTTGGCAACCCCTAATCGGGGCCCAAAATATGATTGCTCTACCAGTTTATTGGGCTTACTTATTGGCGCTCTCACCAAGAGGTCATGGGTTCGAGCCCCACTCAAGGACCTGGGCACCAGGGGTGAAGACTTAGATTTTGTAAATTGACGCTCCTGGCGCACATCGACTGAAGATACGGTTGTGTAGTCACTATGGTACTGCACCAGCAACCCAGCGGTTGCAAGTTCAAATCCTACCAGGTTCAAGTTGTGAAAACGTGCTCAATAAATCGCGTAGCTTGTGGCGCGAGAAAAGTGATATTCTCACCAACGACCTCTGGTTGGACATATTCCTGGAGGTTTCAGCACATGATCTTCCGCCCTGTCAAAGAGACTCTTTTTTTTCTCATTGCCAGTATTAATAAATGCAAAAAATATATAATTTTTGTCAATGCGTCCTTTGAATTTCCACCTGGGTTGTATAATCTGTTTTTAGTGATGTTGGTTGAGGGGTAAATATTGGCCAGGACACTGGGGAGAACTCCCCTGCTCTTCTTCGAAATAGTGCCATGGGATCTTTTACGTCCACCTGAGAGGGCAGATGGGGCCTCGGTTTAACGTCTCATCTGAAAGACGGCACCTCCGACAGTGCAGCACTCCCTCAGTACTGTCCCTCCAACAGTACAGCGCTCCCTCAGTACTGCCCCTCCGACAGTGCGGCGCTCCCTCAGTACTGCCCCTCCGAAGGTGCAGCGCTCCCTCAGTACTGCCCCTCCGACAGTGCAGCGCTCCCTCAGTACTGCCCCTCCGACAGTGCGGTGCTCCCTCAGTACTGCCCCTCCGACAGTGCAGCGCTCCCTCAGTACTGCCTCTCCGACAGTGCGGAGCTCCCTCAGTACTGCCCCTCAGACAGTGCGGCGCTCCCTCAGTACTGCCCCTCCGACAGTGCAGCGCTCCCTCAGTACTGCCCCTCCGACAGTGCGGCGCTCCCTCAGTACTGCCCCTCCGACAGTGCGGCGCTCCCTCAGCACTGCCCCTCCGACAGTGCAGCGCTCCCTCAGCACTGCCCCTCCGACAGTGCGGCGCTCCCTCAGCACTGCCCCTCCGACAGTGCAGCGCTCCCTCAGTACTGCCCCTCCGACAGTGCGGCGCTCCCTCAGTACTGCACTGGAGTGTCAGCCTGGATTATGAGCTCAAGTCTCTGGAGTGAGACTTGGACCAATGGGGATATGGGGGAGCGAGGTGCCAGTAAATAGGGGTAGGGTGTGAGAGGTGGCAGAAAATGAAAATCCACGACTTTTTCACAAATCATTCACTTATAAAGCGTTTTTTTGGGTGTTTAGTATAAAGAGGACAACATCAAATCATGAATTAAAAATTCATTAACAGCTTATGAGCCCGAGGCCCTGATCGTAGCAGCTTGTTTAATTATTTCTGTGTTCTAGTCCTGTGTCCTTTTTCTCTCGTTTCCTCATGCACCAAAGTGTTTTTCACTCTGTTGGCTCCATCTAGTGATCACATTACCCACTGCTTTATTTCCACAGCTGAACAATAGGCCATCACATCAAACCCAAGGGCATCCTGAGAATCTCATGTATTGATTCGAAGAGTCCGTGTGTTCACAGTACATCCACTGAATTATATTTCATATGAGCAGGGACCCCCGCGATCAGAGATAGAAATCAGAGATTGGCTCCATTCTGAAACACTCGCCATGGTGATTAGGATTACATTTCAAAAATTAGATTCAATTCTCATTGTCTCAACAGTTAGTACAGCACTCGATCCTCTGCCAACCCCTCCCACCCTCCCTCAGTACTACCCTAGAGCTACTGTTAAACACGCACCCCCCCCCCCCCCCCCCACAGGATGATATCAATGAACTGGTCAGGTGGGCAGAACAGTGGCAAATGGAATTCAATCCGGAGAAGTGTGAGGTAATGCATTTGGGGAGGGATAACAAGGCAGGGGAATACACAATAAATGGTCGGATACTGAGAAGTGCAGAGGGACCTTGGAGTGCATGTCCACCGATCCCTGAAGGTAGCAGGACAGGTAGATAAGGTGGTTAAGAAGGCATACGGGATACTTGCCTTTATTAGCCGTGGCATAGAATACAAGAGCAGGGAGGTTATGCTTAAACTGTAAAACACTAGTTAGGCCGCAGCTAGAGTACTGCGTACAGTTCTGGTCACCACATTACAGGAAAGATGTGATTGCACTAGAGAGGGTACAGAGGAGATTTACAAGGATGTTGCCAGGACTGGAGAATTTTAGCTATGACGAAAGAGTGGATAGGCTGGGGTTTGTTTTCTTTAGAACAGGCTGAGGGGAGACTTGATTGAGGTGTATAAAATTATGAGGGGCCCAGATAGAGTGGATAGGAAGGACCTATTTCCCTTAGCAGAGAGATCAATAACCAGGGTGCACAGATTTAAAGTAATTGGTAGAAGGATTAGAGGGGATTTGAGGAGAAATTTCTTCATCCACAGGGTGGTGGGTGTCTGGAACTCACTGCCTGAAAGGGTGGTAAAGGCAGAAACCCTCATCACATTTAAAAAATACTTGGATATGCACTTGAAGTGCCGTAACCTACAGGGCTACGGACCAAGAGGTGGAAAGTGGGATTAGGCTGGATAGCTCTTTTTCGGCCGGCGCCGACACTGATGGGCCAAATGGCCTCCTTCTATGCTGTAAATTTCTATGATTCTAAGTATTGCACTGGATCCGCTCCAGAGGCCAGTGTCGGGAGCGGGGAGAGCAGCAGCACAGTGAGTATTTAAACTCACTTTCGCGGGCTTTTTTGCAGAGGCTTACCAATCTCACAGACCGGCAGCGGCGTTCCAGAGCCACGTCACAATTCAAAAAGTGACGCGGACAAGAGGAAGCAGCTGATTGGGTGAGTAGGGCCAGGTGAGTATTTATACTACTCTATAGTTTGACAGTTAAGGTTAATAGTTTATAAAGTTTAGAAGGTCCTAATTTTTGTGGTTATAGTTTCTAAGGTCTCTGTTGTGTAGCAGGGAGTGCTAGTATACAAGGGCCCTTGAGTATATCATTTAATTGTCGTGTAATTTGTGGTATTGATTTGAGTTAATTTAAATTAATTAAAGGATAAGTCATGGCAGCACAGCTCAGCCCCATGGCATGCTCCTCCTGCACTATGTGGGAAATCAGGGACACTTCCTGTGTCCCTGTTGACCATGTGTGCGGGAAGTGTATCCAGCTGCAGCTACTGGCAGACCGCATTGCGGCGCTGGAGCTGCGAATGGATGCATACTGGAGCATTTGCGATGCTGAGGACATCGTGGATAGCACATTTAGGGAGTTGGTCACACCGCAGGTAAAGGCTGCACAGGCAGGAAGGGAATGGGTGACCACCAGGCAGAGTAGTAGGCGCAGGCAGGTAGTGCAGGGGTTCCCTGTGGACATCCCCCTCTCAAACAGATATACCACTTTGGATATTGTTGAGGGAGATGGCTTATCGGGGGAAGGCAGCAGCAGCCAACTTCCTGGCACCATGGGTGGTTCTGCTGCACAGGACGGGAGGAAAAAGAGCGGGAGAGCTATAGTGATAGGGGATTCTATTATAAGGGGAATAGATAGGCGTTTCTGCGGCCGCAAACGAGACTCCAGGATGGTATGTTGCCTCCCTGGTGCAAGGGTCAAGGATGTCTCGGAGCGGCTGCAGGGCATTCTGGAGGGGGAGGGTGAACAGCCAGTTGTCGTGGTGCATATAGGTTCCAACGATATAGGTAAAAAACGGGATGAGGTCCTAAAAGCTGAATATAGGGAGTTAGGAAATAAATTAAAAAATCGGACCTCAAAGGTAGTAATCTCGGGATTGCTACTGGTGCCACGTGCTCGTCAGAGTAGAAATAGAAGGATATTTCAGATGAATACGTGGATAGAGGAATGGTGCAAGGGGGAGGGATTCAAATTCCTGGGACATTGGAACCGGTTCTGGGGGAGGTGGGACCAGTACAAACTGGATGGTTTGCACCTGGGCAGGACCGGGACCGATGTCCTAGGGAGAGTGTTTGCTAGTGCTGTTGGGGAGGGTTTAAACTAAAATGGCAGGGGGTTGGGAACCTGTGCAGGGAAACAGAGGAAAGGGAAGCAAGGATAGAAGCAAAAGACAGGAAGGAGAAAAGCAAAAGTGGAAGGCAGAGAAATCAAGGGTGTAAATCAAACAGGGCTACAGTAAATAATAATTCTAAAAGGACTAAGAGTGTTAAAAAAACAAACCTGAAGGCTTTGGGGTAAAAATTGAGTCGCGCCCCATTTGGGGCGCTAACCTCGCCGGGGCGCGACTTTTAGCGCCCCGAAAAAATTAGCGGCCCCGCGCCGGAACTTCAGTGGTTGCGCCCCAAGAGGGAAGCGGGGCGCAACTGGAAGCAGCCCGCATCCCTCTTGGGGCGCTGCGAGTGAATATCCTGGCGCTACGTGCCGCAGCGCCACGCGCTGCGGCACGTCGCGCCGCGGTATTGCAGGCCTTCCTCCCCTTCTTAAAGGGGAGGGACCCTGCGCAGCGCGAACCGGGGCCCAGCTGGGCCCCCAGGGATCGGGAGTGCCGGCAAAAGAGCCCGGCACTCAAGAGAAGTGCCGGGCTCTTGGAGCGCAGCCGGCACTTCACGGTGGGGGGGCTTCACGGGGGCCGGGGGCAGGTGCTGGCAGGCGGCCAGCAACAAAAATGGCCGCCTGCCACCTCCGCTTTAAATATCGCCGCCCCGGCCGCACGTACGCCTCCCTGAACCCGTCGGACATAGCGTCTGGCGGTAAATCAGGGGGCGCGACTGAAGATCACGGCCGGGGCGCGAGCGGGGTGCTGCGCACGGCGATGACGTCATCGCCGGCGGCGCAGCGCCACAGGGCGCTACCGGCTGCCGCCGCCGCAAACCTCCCACTAAATTTTTCGGGAGGCGTGGGCGGTGCTGCGCCCGGGCGTTAGCTGCTTTACGCCCCATTAGCGCCCTCTTAAGGCGCTAACGGGAGGCGCAAGCAGCTGAATTTTTCCCCCTTTGTCTCTTAATGCGAGGAGCATTCATAATAAGGTGGATGAATTAGCTGCGCAAATAGATGTAAACGGATATGATATAATTGGGATTACGGAGACATGGCTCCAGGGAGACCAAGGCTGGGAATTCAACATCCAGGGGTATTCAATATTCAGGAAAGACAGACAAAAAGGAAAAGGAGGTGGGGTAGCATTGCTGGTTAAAGAGGAGATTAACACAATAGTAAGGAAGGATATTAGCTCTGATGATGTGGAATCTGTATGGGTAGAGCTGAGAAATACCAAGGGGCAGAAAACATTAGTGGGAGTTGTATACAGACCCCCAAACAGTAATGCTGAGGTTGGGGATGGCATTAAACAGGAAATTAGAGACGCGTGCAATAAGGGCAGAGCAGTTATCATGGGTGACTTTAATCTACATATAGATTGGGCTAACCAAATTAGTAATAATACTGTGGAGGAGGAATTCCTAGAGTGTATACGGGATGGTTTCCTGGACCAATATGTCGAGGAACCAACTAGAGATTGGGCCATCTTAGACTGGGTATTATGCAATGAGAAAGGATTAATTAGCAATCTTGTTGTGCGAGGCCCCTTGGGGAGGAGCGATCATAATATGATAGAATTCTTCATTAAGATGGAGAGTGAAGTAGTTGACCCAGAGACTAGGGTCCTGAATTTAAATAAAGGAAACTACGATGGTATGAGGCGCGAGTTGGCTAGGATGGATTGGGGAGCGTTACTTAAAGGGTTGACAGTGGATAGGCAATGGCAAACATTTAAAGATTGCATGGATGAACTACAGAATTTGTTCATCCCAGTTTGGCATAAAAATAAAACAAAAAAGGTGACTCAACCGTGGCTAACAAGGGAAATTAGGGATAGCATAAGATCCAAGGAGAGGACATATAAATTGGCCAGAAAAAGCAGCAAACCTGAGGATTGGGAGCAGTTTAGGATTCAGCAAAGGAGAACAAAGGGATTAATTAAGAGGGGAAAAATAGAATATGAGAGTAAGCTTTCAGGGAACATAAAAACTGACTGTAAAAGCTTCTATAGATATGTGAAGAGAAAAAGATTGGTGAAGTATAGCGTAGGTCCCTTGCAGTCAGAATCAGGGGAATTTATAATGGGGAACAAAGAAATGGCAGACCAATTAAATACATACTTTGGTTCTGTCTTCACAAAGGAGGACACAGATAAACTCCCAGAGATGTCAGGGAACATAGGGTCTAATGAGAGGGAGGAATTGAATGAAATCAGTATTTGTAGGGAAATGGTGTGAGGGAAACTGACGGGATTGAAGGCCGATAAATCCCCAGGGCCTGATAATCTACATCCTAGGGTACTTAAGGAAGTGGCCCTAGAAATAGTAAATGCATTGCTGGTCATCTTTCAAAATTCCATAGACTGTGGAACAGTTCCCATGGATTGGAGGGTAGCTAATGTAACCCCACTATTTAAAAAAGGTGGTAGAGAAAAAACGGTGAATTATAGTAAGCCTGACATCGGTAGTGGGGAAAATGCTAGAGTCCATTATAAAAGATGTAATAGCAGAGCACTTGGAAAACAGTGACAGGATCGGACAAAGTCAACATGGATTTCCAAAAGGTAAATCATGCCTGACTAATCTACTGGAATTTTTTGAGGATGTAACTGGTAGAATAGATAAGGGAGAACCAGTGCATGTGGTGTAGTGTATTTGGACTTTCAGAAGGCTTTCGATAAGGTCCCGCATAAGAGATTAGCGTGCAAAGTTAAAGCACATGGGATTGGGGATAAGGTACTGATTTGGATAGAGAACTGGTTGGCAGACAGGAAGCAAAGAGTTGGAATAAACGGGTCTTTTCACGAGTGGCAGGCAGTGACTAGTGGGGTACCACAGGGATCGGTGCTAGGACCCCAGTTATTCACAATATATATTAATGATCTAGACGAGGGAACTAGATGTAATATCTCTAAGTTTGCAGACGACACAAAGCTGGGTGAGCGTGTGTGCTGTGAGGAGGATGCAGAGAAACTCCAGTATGATTTGGACAGGTTGGGTGATTGGGCAGATGCATGGCAGATGCAGTATAATGTGGATAAATGCGAGGTTATCCACTTTGGTGGCATAAACAGGAAGACAGATTATTATCTGAACGGCAATAGATTGGGAAAAGGGGAAGTGCAACGAGATCTGGGAGTCCTTGTGCACCAGTCGCTGAAGGTAAGCATGCAGGTGCAGCAGGCGGTTAAGAAGGCAAATGGTATGTTGGCCTTCATAGCGAGAGGATTCGAGTACAGGAGCAAGGATGTCTTGCTGCAGTTGTACAAGGCCTTGGTGAGACCACACCTTGAGTATTGTGTGCAGTTTTGGTTGCCTTATCTGAGGAAGGATGTTCTTGCCATGGAGGGAGTGCAGCGAAGATTTACCAGACTGATACCTGGGATGGCAGGAATGACGTATGAAGAGAGATTGGGTCAATTCGGCTTATATTCACTAGAGTTTCGAAGAATGAGAGGGGATCTCATTGAAACTTATTAAATTCTAACAGGACTAGACAGACTAGATGCAGGAAGGATGTTCCCGATGACGGGGGAGTCCAGAACCAGGGGTCACAGTCTAAGGATAAGGGGTAAGCCATTTAGGACTGAGATGAGGAGGAATTTCTTCACCCAGAGAGTGGTGAACCTGTGGCAGTTGAGGCCAATTCATTAAATATATTCAAGAAGGAGTTAGATATATTTCTTAAGGCTAAAGGGATCAAGGGATATGGGGAGAAAGCAGGGACAGGGTACTGAATTTGGATGATCAGCCATGATCTCATTGAATGGTGGAGCAGGCTCGAGGGGCCGAATGGCGTACTCCTGCTCCTATCTTCTATGTTGCTGTTTGTGATTAAAAAAAGAGACAAATCGCAGTGAAAATACAAATCACAGGCAACCTTTACTGATGTCCTTGGGTTTCACATATATTCATTACAGATTCATCCCCAAACCCACTGAAGATGTATAAGTGTTGGGAAAAGACTTAGTCCCAAGCAGCGGGAAAGGATTAAGCCTCCAACTGTCAGCCTGGCAGCCACCCCCTCACCGCCCTACACACACACACCAATCTCACTGTGCGATTCATTATTTTTCCTAATCACACACGTCTGCTGCTTCTGCAGAGAGAGAAGGAGCAGGTCGGTGCTTTAGATCGTTTAAAGGTGCAACAAATTAACTTGAAAAGATTCAGATATGTGAATAAATCAGACTGTAATCCTGGGGGTTCATGAAATATGAAATTGTGCCTCTGCGAGTAGTCCTAGAACAAGGGTGGAGTTCCTCTTATAATAAAATGTCACCGAATCCTTTACTTCTCTGTGACCAGAGACCCGCTAATAAAACTGTGAGGGAAGCAAAACTTGGAAAGGTGCAGTTTCGAAGAAGGCGATTTTACTCGCACTTTGTTCATTATGAAGGAGGGCAGGAATTCTCCGGTTTCCTTGCGATAGGAATCACGCATCCTCCCGCCGGGAGATGGGGTTTCTGACGGAGCCAATCAGAAGACTAACCCGGCCCCAACAATCGAGCTTCGTCCCGTTCGGTTTCAGGGTGCAAGAGGATTTCGCCGAGGGCTGCTTTCAGACCCAGTCTGAGGGAGGATTTCTTGGCCCTTTCGGTTTCACAAAGCGGTTCTTGAATCCTGCAATAAATAAATAAATGACATCAAATTACATCGAATCTGCAGCACAGAAACAGGCCATTCAGCCCAACTGGTCCGTGCCGGTGTTTATGCTCCACATGAGCCTCCTCCCACCCCTCTTCATCTCACCCCATCAACATAACTTTCTATTCCTTTCTCCCTCATATGTTTATCCAGCTTCTCCTTAAATACATCTCTGCTATTCTACTCCCTGTGGTAGCGAGTTCCACATTCGTAACTTAGCCAAAAGGTCATTGCTCCAGCCTGGGCCCCTCAAACCGCCATGCTCAGCAACCTCCCCCCAATCAGCCACCTCTTCAACTAAAGTAGTTCTTCTAAAAACCAAAGGGATAAAGTGTTGCTGCATTGTTGCAGTGACTGGGAAACTCTTTATTTAAAATCTGGTGACTGTAAAGTCTACAAGACTAATAACTCGCCAAGGCTTCTTCGACAGCACCTCTCAAGCCCGCGACCTCCACCACCTAGAAGGACAAGGGCAGCAAGCGCATGGGAACACCACCACCTCCAAGTTTCCCTCCAAGTCACACACCATCCTGACTTGGAAATATATCGGCCGTTACTTCATCATCGCTGGGTCAAAATCCTGGAACTCCCTCCCTAACAGCACTGTGGGAGTACCTTCACCACACGGACTGCAGCGGTTCAAGAAGGCGGCTCACCACCACCTTCTCAAGGGCAATTAGGAATGGGCAATAAATGCCAGCCTTGCCAGCGACGCCCACATCCCATGAGTGATATCCTTCTATTCCTTTCTCCCTCATGTGTTTATCGAGCTTCCCCTTAAATGCATCTGTGCTATTCGTCTCAACCACTCCCTGTGGTAGCGAGTTCCACATTCTCACCACTCTCTGGGTAAAGAAATAATCAATAAATTGATACAAAACAAAACCAAAATACTGCGGATGCTGGAAATCTGAAATAAAAACAGAAAGTGCTGGGAATACTCAGCAGGCCAGGCAGCATCCGAGGAGAGAGAAACAGAGTTAACGTTTCAGGTCGATGACCCTTCGTCAGAACTGGAAAAAGTTAGAGATGTAACAGGTTTTAAGCAAGTGTAGGGGCAGGGAAAGGGGGGAAGGGGTGGAAAGAACAAAAGGGAAGGTCTGTGATCGGGTGGAGAGATTAAATGACAAAAGGGATGATGGTGCGAGGCAAAAGGGAAATGGTAATGGGACAAGTAAAGAAACAAAAGATGGGTCGAGAGGAGGAGTAAATGGGAATAACAGAATCATCAGCAACAGGTTCCGTCCGAAAAAGTGGGGGCAGAGGTTATGATCGGAAATTGTTGAACTCGATGTTGAGACCGGAAGGCTGTAAAGTGATAATCGAAAGATGAGGTGCTGTTCCTCGAACTTACGTTGAGCTTCACAAAATTGATCACGATAATGATGTCTGCTGTGGACCAGGAGGTCCAGTAAAACCCTGACACACACCCAACACGTGGAAAACAAAAGGCGATCTATGATCAGGTCCATTGCACGATCTGAGTCTGTTTGCATTCGCGCGCTCGCTCTCTCTTTCTCTCCTCTAGAAGGTCCCGGCTCAAAACTTTCCCAGTTGATGTCGTAACAAAAAAAAAAAACCCCAAGCTGGCCTTACAGACTTTAGTCAGGGCAGGGAATGGGACAGCACCTGCCCAGGAGAAAGTTCCCCAAAATGAATAAGGGAAGAACTTTTTCTTTAACCTATGGCGTGACTATAAAGGTACACAACATTGTTCTGTGTTTCATGCATATAAAGGAACAGGAAGTTGATTGGCGATTTGAGAGGCTGTTCTCCATTTGGTCTCTTCTTGTGCTTTATTTGTATATTTGGGTCTCTCTGGCCCTTTTACTGATACCAGCACAGTTAGAAATCACAATCCAAGTTCATCATACGCAACACTTAACATCCTTGAACCAATATACATCCCAACAACACCTTGCATTTATATAGGGCCTTTAACCTAGTTAAACAGCCCAAGGCGTTTCGCAGGAGTGTTAATCAGACAAAATTTGACACCGAGCCACATAAGGAGATATTAGGACAGGTGACCAAAAGCTTGGTCAAAGAGGTCGGTGTCATAAATCGCAAGTAACAACTCAGGAAGTACTACTGGGCGGCCAGCTGGGGCGCAGTCCAGGGAGTATAAATACTCAGGCATGGGCCCACCTTGGGCAGAGACAATCTGGAAACAGGAAGCTAGTGACTGCTAACTAGACCTCCATGTTTTGTTACAAGTTGATTAAAGCCTTGCTTTATGTTCAAGTGCGTAGTGAGTCTTTATTACGTCAGTAGGTTTTAAGGAGTGTCTTGAAGGAGGAGAGAGAGGTAGAGAGGTGGAGAGGTTTAGGGAGGGAATTCCAGAGCTTAGGGCCCAGGCAGCTGAAGGCACGGCCGCCAATGGCAGAGCGAAGGGAGTGGGGGATGGACAAGAGGCCAGAGTTAGAGGAATGTAGAGTGCTTGATCTGTTGTGGAGGAGGTTACAGAGATAGGGAGATGGTGAATCCATGGACGGGTTTGAACACAAGGATGAGAGTTTTGAAGTTGAGGTGTTGGTGGACCGGGAGCCAATGTAGGTCAGCGAGCACAGGGGTGATGGGTGAACGGGACTTGGTGCGAGTTAGGAGACGGGCAGCCGAGTTTTGAATGAATTCAAGTTTATGGAGGGTGGAAGATGGGAAGCTGGCCAGGAGAGCGTTGGAATAGTCGAGTCTGGAGGTAACAAAGGCACAAATGAGGGTTTCAGCAGCAGATGAGCTGAGGCGGGGCAGAGATGGGCGATGTTATGGAAGTGGACATGGATGGTCTTTGTGATGAAGAGCATATGAGGCCAAAAGCTCATCTTGTGGTCAAATGGGATGCCGAGGTTGCAAACGGTCTTATTCAGCTTGAGACAGTGTCCAGGGGGAGGGATGGAGTCGGTAACTGGGGAATGGTGTTTGTGGCAGAGACCGAAGACAATGGCTTTGGTCTTCCTGATATTTAATTGGAAGAAATTGTGGCTCATCCGGGACTGGATGTCGGACAAGCAGTCTGACAACACCGAGGTGGTGGAGGGGTCCCGAGGGTGGTGGTGAGGTAGAGCTGGGTGTCGTCAGTGTACATTTGGAACCTGACGTTGTGTCTTGTTTTAAGTCAGCACATCGGGAAGATTGTTACGAGAGCATTCAGCGTTTGTAGGAGAAGAGCACTGATGTAAATTTCCGCCCTTGCAACAAACCCTCGTTACAGCTGCTTCTGCACAAAAAGTGAAGTTTATGAATCAGCAAACATGTCAATGTGGAAAAGTGAAAGGGTTTGAATGACACCCCTGCCAGGGAGCTCCAGGAAACAGGGAGAGGAGGGAGAGCGGGGACAGGGAGAACGGAGAGAGGGAGAGCGGGGACAGGGAGAACGGAGAGAGGGAGAGCGGGGAGAGGGAGAGCGGAGAGAGGGAGAGCGGGGAGAGGGAGAGCGGGGGAGGGAGAGCGGGAGAGGGAGAGCGGGAGAGGGAGAGGGGGAGAGGGAGAGCGGGGAGAGGGAGAGTGGGGAGAGGGAGAGCGGAGAGAGGGAGAGAGGGAGAGCGGAGAGCGGGAGAGCGGGGACAAGGAGAGCAACAACAGGGAGAGCGGAGAGGGAGAACGGGAACAGGGAGAGCGGAGAGCGGGGACAGGGAGAGCGGGGACAGGGAGAGCGGGGACAGGGAGAGCGGGGACAGGGAGAGCGGGGACAGGGAGAGCGGGGACAGGGAGAGCGGGGACAGGGAGAGCGGGGACAGGGAGAGCGGGGACAGGGAGAGCGGGGACAGGGAGAGCGGGGACAGGGAGAGCGGGGACAGGGAGAGCGGGGACAGGGAGAGCGGGGACAGGGAGAGCGGGGACAGGGAGAGCGGGGACAGGGAGAGCGGGGACAGGGAGAGCGGGGAGAGGGAGAGCGGGGAGAGGGAGAGCGGGAGAGGGAGAGCGGGAGAGGGAGAGCGGGAGAGGGAGAGCGGGGAGAGGGAGAGCGGGGAGAGGGAGAGCGGGGAGAGGGAGAGCGGGGAGAGGGAGAGCGGGGACAGGGAGAGCGGGGACAGGGAGAGCGGGGAGAGGGAGAGCGGAGAGAGGGAGAGCGGGGAGAGGGAGAGCGGGGAGAGGGAGAGCGGGGAGGGAGAGCGGGGGGAGGGAGAGCGGGGACAGGGAGAGCGGGGACAGGGAGAGCGGGGACAGGGAGAGCGGGGACAGGGAGAGCGGGGACAGGGAGAGCGGGGACAGGGAGAGCGGGGACAGGGAGAGCGGGGACAGGGAGAGCGGGGACAGGGAGAGCGGGGACAGGGAGAGCGGGGACAGGGAGAGCGGGGACAGGGAGAGCGGGGACAGGGAGAGCGGGGACAGGGAGAGCGGGGACAGGGAGAGCGGGGACAGGGAGAGCGGGGACAGGGAGAGCGGGGACAGGGAGAGCGGGGACAGGGAGAGCGGGGACAGGGAGAGCGGGGAGGGAGAGCGGGGACAGGGAGAGCGGGGACAGGGAGAGCGGGGAGAGGGAGAGCGGGGAGAGGGAGAGCGGGGAGAGGGAGAGCGGGGAGAGGGAGAGCGGGGAGGGAGAGCGGGGACAGGGAGAGCGGGGACAGGGAGAGCGGGGACAGGGAGAGCGGGGAGAGGGAGAGCGGGGAGAGGGAGAGCGGGGAGAGGGAGAGCGGGGAGAGGGAGAGCGGGGAGAGGGAGAGCGGGGAGAGGGAGAGCGGGGAGGGAGAGCGGGGACAGGGAGAGCGGGGAGGGAGAGCGGGGACAGGGAGAGCGGGGACAGGGAGAGCGGGGACAGGGAGAGCGGGGAGGGAGAGCGGGGACAGGGAGAGCGGGGACAGGGAGAGCGGGGACAGGGAGAGCGGGGAGGGAGAGCGGGGACAGGGAGAGCGGGGACAGGGAGAGCGGGGAGGGAGAGCGGGGACAGGGAGAGCGGGGAGGGAGAGCGGGGACAGGGAGAGCGGGGACAGGGAGAGCGGGGACAGGGAGAGCGGGGACAGGGAGAGCGGGGAGGGAGAGCGGGGACAGGGAGAGCGGGGACAGGGAGAGCGGGGACAGGGAGAGCGGGGAGAGGGAGAGCGGGGAGAGGGAGAGCGGGGAGAGGGAGAGCGGGGAGAGGGAGAGCGGGGAGAGGGAGAGCGGGGAGAGGGAGAACAGAGAGAGGGAGAGCGGGGAGAGGGAGAACAGAGAGGGGAAAGCGGGGAGAGGGAGAGAGGGAGGGGGAGAATGGAGAGAGGGAGAGCGGGGACAGGGAGAGCGGGGACAGGGAGAGCGGGGAGAGGGAGAGCGGGGACAGGGAGAGCGGGGACAGGGAGAGCGGGGAGAGGGAGAGCGGGGAGAGGGAGAGCGGGGACAGGGAGAGCGGGGACAGGGAGAGCGGGGAGAGGGAGAGCGGGAGAGCGGGGAGAGGGAGAGCGGGAGAGCGGGAGAGCGGGGACAGGGAGAGCGGGGACAGGGAGAGCGGGGACAGGGAGAGCGGAGAGAGGGAGAGCGGGGAGAGGGAGAGCGGGGAGAGGGAGAGCGGAGCGAGGGAGAGCGGGGAGAGGGAGAGCGGGGAGAGGGAGAGCGGGGAGAGGGAGAGCGGGGAGAGGGAGAGCGGGGAGAGGGAGAGCGGGGAGAGGGAGAGCGGAGCGAGGGAGAGCGGGGAGAGGGAGAGCGGGGAGAGGGAGAGCGGGGAGAGGGAGAGCGGGGAGAGGGAGAGCGGGGAGAGGGAGAGCGGGGAGAGGGAGAGCGGGGAGAGGGAGAGCGGGGAGAGGGAGAGGGAGAGCGCAGAGAGAGGGAGAGCGGAGAGAGGGAGAGCGGAGAGAGGGAGAGCGGGGAGAGGGAGAGGGAGAGCGGGGAGAGGGAGAGCGGAGAGAGGGAGAGCGGGGACAAGGAGAGCAGGAACAGGGAGAGCGGGGAGAGGGAGAGCGGGGAGAGAGGGAGAGCGGAGAGAGGGAGAGCGGGAACAGGGAGAGCGGAGAGGGAGAACGGGAACAGGGAGAGCGGAGAGGGAGAGCGGGGACAGGGAGAGCGGGGACAGGGAGAGCGGGGACAGGGAGAGCGGGGACAGGGAGAGCGGGGACAGGGAGAGCGGGGACAGGGAGAGCGGGGACAGGGAGAGCGGAGAGCGGTGAGAGGGAGAGCGGAGAGAGGGAGAGCGGGGACAGGGAGAGCGGAGACAGGGAGAGCGGAGAGAGGGAGAGCGGGGACAGGGAGAGCGGAGAGAGGGAGAGCGGGAACAGGGAGAGCGGAGAGGGAGAACGGGAACAGGGAGAGCGGGAAGAGGGAGAGCGGGGAGAGGGAGAGCGGAGAGAGGGAGAGCGGGGACAGGGAGAGCGGGAAGAGGGAGAGCGGGAGAGCGGGAAGAGGGAGAGCGGAGAGAGGGAGAGCGGAGAGCGGGAGAGCAGGGAGGGGGAGAGCGGGGAGGGGGAGAGCGGGGAGAGGGAGAGCGGGGAGAGGGAGCGCGTGGAGGGGGAGAGCGGAGAGGGGGAGAGCGGAGAGGGGGAGAGCGGAGAGAGGGAGAGCGGGGAGGGGGAGAGCGTGGAGGGGGAGAGCGGAGAGAGGGAGAGCGGGGACAGGGCAAGCACGACGGTTATCAGTGTCACTGTAGTCGAGGGCTTCATATTTCTTGCTAGTTTGGAACACATGGAGCCCACTGCTTTTAGGGCATGCACCGCGCAACTAGTAACAGTCCCACTCGCCCTGATGCTGCTGGTCCCTGCGTGTTGGCATATGGAACTCAGTTAATTCAGCTTCTGAAAGGTGTTCATGTTTAGTTCATTCAATATGGGAAAAAAAGTGGTTGGCATCATTAGAGAGAGAGAGAGAGAGCGATACAGATTTCATTTAGCAACAGCCAGTGTTCAAGATTGAAGTAGAGCCTTGGGATGTTTATGGTATTTCCATACTGAAAACATACCATCACATACCATTGCAATCTTTGCAAGAGGATGTTGAAGTACAAGCCAGTTGAAGGACGGTACATTGAATGTAAACTACCGAATGTTGATGTACGAGAAATGTAAACTTGTGTGCATCGGCTGAAGGACGGTTCTTTTGACCGGAGACTACCAAATAAGGCAAGGCTACTTCCAGTTTGATAAAGAGAATAATGTATAAATATAAGCTTTTTCCTTTGTTCAAGCAGCACAAAACGGGACCCATTCCTAGGTTCACGTGCACTTGTGATGATACACCGCTTGTAAATTGCTTTTTTATGCTGAAGTTAAAGAATAAAATGATTATAACCAGAAGACTGAACTCATTACTAGTCAAGTGAACAACAGACGTCTGTTTTAAGGCAACACTGCGGTGAGACTGGAGCAAGGCAGAAAGGTTACAGGTAGTGAGGGGTTTTACAGAGTGAAGAACAGGTGTAACTTTGTAGGTGGGTTGTGGAGCAGAAAGATGCTGAATAGCGTGCAGTCCATTGGGGCTGAGAATGGCTGCCCCCTCACGTGCCTGCCACTGGTCATCCAATTACCCAATCAACCAATAATGGCAGCCAGAATACCCACAATCCTCTGCACTCCAGAAACATAAGAACATAAGAAATAGGAGCAGGAGTAGGCCATTCGGCCCTTCGAGCCTGCTCCGCCATTCAATGAGATCATGGCTGATCTTCTGCCTCAACTCCATTCACCGGTCCTATCGCCAGCATACCATTTGACTTCCTAATGGCTTGCTGCACCTGCACATTCACTTTCAGTGACTCATGTACAAGGACACCCAGGTCCCTTTGAACATCTGCATTCCCCAATCTTTCACCATTTAGGAAATACACTGCCTTTCAGTTTTTTCTACCAAAGTGGATAACTTCACATTTATCCACATTATATTCCATCTGCCATGTTCTCGCCCACTCACTGAGCCTGTCGAGATCCCCTTGAAGCCTCTTCACATCCTCTTCGCAACTGACTCTGCCACCTAGCTTTGTATCATTTGGAAATTTTGGAAACAGCTCTATCCGTCATGTGAGCCAGGGCTGTATGTTTCTGATTGAGTTATTTAGTATTCTACAATTTCTGTTCGGTCAAACTTCACTGGTAAACACACCCGTACAATGAACAGACTTTGTTTTACGTCCTGAGGCAACTACCCTTCCTGCACAGAAAGAAGAATGGGAAAAAAATTCATTACTTTAGAAATCTTTCCTCCAGAAAGGGACACTGGAGAATTTTGCAGCTTTCAGTGAGGAAGCTCAGACTGATTTTCAGCCACTTGAAGAACAATTGAATCTTCAATAACTTCAGGCAAAATGGAAGTTTCACACTGCAGAGCTGTGTGGGGAAGGGGGCGAGTGCTGCAAAAACACCAGTCCGCAACATCCCCAACCTCTGCCCAACTCAAATACAGAGTCCACTGGCAGCCTTGCATTGGACTCAATATCCACTCCCTCCTCCTCCACCGGCGTACCGTGGCTGCAGTGTGTACCATCTACAGAACGCGCTGCAGCAACTCGCCAAGGCTTCTTCGACAGCACCTCTCAAGCCTGCGACCTCTACCATCTAGAAGGACAAGGGCAGCAGGCGCCTGGGAACACCACCACCTCCAAGTTCCCCTCCAAGTCACACACCATCCTGACTTGGAAATATATCGCCAATCCTTCATCGTCGCTGGGTCAAAATCCTGGAACTCCCTCCCTAACAGCACTGTGGGAGCACCTTCACCACACGGACTGCAGCGGTTCAAGAAGGCAGCTCACCACCACCTTCTCAAGGGCAATTAGGGATGGGCGATAAATGCTGGCCTTGCCAGCGATGCCCACAATCCGAGAACAAATGAGAAAACCCTGCATTCTGTACAGTAGAACCAAATATTTAAAATGTGTAAAATGTTCATTTCTAAATACCAGTGAATGGTTTTTAAAGTGTTTTTTATAAACCTAGAATCAAATGGCATTTGCAAATCCCAGAAACATTTAGGTCTTCAATTAAAGTTTTGACTGTGAGCACCAGGGCTGTTCGAGCCGATTGCTGGAATGAACAGATGCCACAACCATCTGATCAGAGTGGAGGGCACAGCGATAAACTCACCGAAGTTTAGAAAGGAGCGAGTGTGTTCTGTGCTTGCTTCGGTCTCTGGAGTGCTGGACAGTGTGGGGGCACTGCTTATGGCTGCAGACACAGAGAGAGGGGGAGAGAGAGAGACATGTGTAAAGAAGCATTAACCAGAGTCACTGACACACGTGACACTGGCCCAGCGGCGACCTCTTTGTTGGCAAGCTTGAATTTCTGGTTAAAACACTGAAGAAGTAAACTTCCTATTTACAGTCAGAGAAACAAAGCCCTTCACACAATGAACAGTGAATGTTGTTTTAAAGAAAGGAAGACTTGCATTTCTATAGCGCCTTTCACGACCTCAGGACGTCCCAAAGCGCTTTACAGCCAATGAAATACTTTTTGAAGTGTAGTCACTGTTGTAATGTAGGAAACGCGGAAGCCAATTTGCGCACAGCAAGCTCCCACAAACAGCAATGTGATAATGACCAGATAATCTGTTTTAGTGATGTTGACTGAGGGATAAATATTGGCCAGGACATCGGGGAGAACTCCTCTGCTCTTCTTCAAAATAGTGCCATGGGATCTTTTACATCCACCTGAGAGAGCAGACGGGGCCTCGGTTTAACGTCTCATCCAACAGTGCAGCGCTCCCTCAGCACTGCCAACCTGGATTTTTGTGCTCAAGTCTCTGGAGTGGGACTCGAACACACAACCTTCTGACTCAGAGGCGAGAGAGCGCCACCCACTGAACACTGGCTGAGACTACAAACAAAACAGCCAGTTTGTACAGAGCACAATCCCACAAACAGTACTGACCAGTTAATGCTTTTTTTTTGGTGTTATGGGTTGAGGACAGTCACAGGAACAACCTTTCCCTTCTGTGAATAGTATCATGGGATCTTTACTATCTATTGGAAGAAGACGACAGGGACTTTGGTTTAACGTCTCACCCGAAAGACAGTGCCGCACCTGGTCCCACACTAGAGTGTCACTCAGAGTGGAGTGTGCTACCCACTGAGCCACAGCTGTCTATTGACAGGTGCGGGACTATAGATGCTCACCTGTTGAGTGACCAGCTAATTTTTGTTTAATTCATTCCTGGGATGTGGGCATCGCTGGCAAGGCTAGCATTTATTGCCCATCCCTAATTGCCCTCGAGAAGGTGGTGGTAAGCCGCCCTCTTGAACCGCTGCAGTCTGCTACAACTGAGTGGCTTGTAGGCCGTTTCAGAGGGCAGGTAAGTATCAACATCTGGGTCTAGGGTCACATATAGACCAGACCAGGACGGCAAATTTCCTTCCTTAAAGACATTAGTGAACCAGATGGGTTTTTACAACAATCCAGTAGTTTTCATGGATCACCATTACTGATACTAGCTTTTTTATTCCATATTTATTTAATTAATTGAATTTAAATTCCCCAGCTGCCATCATGGGATTTGAACTCACATCTACTGGATTATTATCCCAGTGACATAACCACTATGCTACCATTCCCAGGACTGTTCAGTTACCGACCTTCCACCGAGATAGAACGTTAAATGGACAGTGCGTTGGCGAGTGTGGGGTGGGCTCAGATTGACGCTGACCTCAGAGACACAGTGACAGGCCCAGTGTGAGCATGTCTGATGTTCTGTCAGCCCCTGCTGTCTTGCACAGTTCGAACTTCTATCACCTTGATAAATACTTGAAAAGGAAGAAATTTGCAGGGGCTGTGGGGGAAAGAGCAGGGGCGAGTGGGACTAATTGGAGAGCTCTTTCAAAGAGCCGGCACAGGCACGATGGGCTGAATGGCCTCCTTCTGTGCGGTCTGATTCTATGACCTTATTTGTTCATGGCGCAAATACGAATTGTATTCCGAACATAATTCCACTTACTTTTCTTCATATTTCGTAGAATCTTCATACTCTGCAATCAGACATAAAAAGAGAGAGAGAGTCACAAATTGGTTCCTTAAAAGGGTCGGTGCGATGTTCTGAATGATTACAGATCTAATACCATTTCGGCCTCTGTCCCCACCAATAGCAGCTAGAGAAACTAACCTGGGGAAGCAAAGGAACGTTCTGTAACCAGACATTCCTTCCCGGGAGCGAGAACTGAAAGTTCGCTTGTGCTCGAAATGACTGTGGTATTTGCGTACAAATGCTCGCCGGGTTCGCAGGGCGTTTGTCCGCTTGCCTCTTTAACAGGGGTGCAGGGTCAACAGGCCAAAGGAACCTGGTTAGCTACTGATGCGGCAGTAATTTACAGGGGCGATCGGATTGGGGTGTTTAAAATGAGAAAGGGATTCGATCGGGTGGATACAGAGAGAAACGATTTCCTCGGGTGGGGGTAGTCCAGAACAAAGGGGGGCGCAATCTTAAAATTAGAGCCAGGCCGTTCAGGAGTGAAATCAGGAAGCACTTCTTCACACAAAGGGAAGTGGAAATCTGGAACTCTCTCCCCCCCAAAAGGCTGTGGATCGATTGAAACTTTCAAGACTGAGATCGATGGATCTTTGTTGGGTAAGGGTATCAAGGGATATGGAGCTGAGGTGGAGTTAAGATACAGATCAGCCATGATCTAATTGAATGGCGGAGCAGGCTCAAGGGGCTGAATGGCCTCCTCCTGTTCCTGTGTAACAGGCTCGAGGGGCTGAATGGCCTCCTCCTGTTCCTGTGTAGCAGACTCGAGGGGCTGAATGGCCTCCTCCTGTTCCTGTGTAGCAGGCTCGAGGGGCTGAATGGCTTCCTCCTGTTCCTGAGTAACCGGCTCGAGTGGCTGATTGGCCTCCTCCTGTTCCTGAGTAGCAGGCTCGAGGGGCTGAGTGGCCTCCTCCTGTTCCTATGTAACAGGCTCGAAGGGCTGAACGGCCTCCTCCTGTTCCTGTGTAACAGGCTTGAGGGGCTGAACGGCCTCCTCCTGTTCCTGTGTAACAGGCTCGGGGGGCTGAATGGCCTCCTGCTGTTCCTGTGTAACAGGCTCGAGGGGCTGAATGGCCTCCTCCTGTTCCTATATAACAGGCTCGAGGGGCTGAACGGCCTCCTCCTGTTCCGAGACGACAACTCCTGGAAGTGAAACACATTCCCTTTATACAAACGCCACCTGCTGGAACTGAATGGTTGCTCATGTGCAGTTTATAAAATGAATGAATCGCAGCGAGTTGTTGTGATCTGGAATGGGCTGCCTGAAAGGGCGGTGGAAGCAGATTCAATAGTAACTTTCAAAAGGGAATTGGATAAATACTTCAAGGGAAAGAATTAGCAGGGCTATGGGGAAAGAACAGGGAAGTGGGACTAATTGGAGAGCTCTTTCAAAGAGCCGGCACAGGCACGATGGGCCGAATGGCCTCCCCCTGTGCGGTGCGCTTCTACGATCCTATAAAAACTCATCCGGTCAGGCAGCATCTGTGGAGAGAGAAACCGAGTTAACGTTTCAGGTCGATGAGCTTTCGTCAGAACTGAATGATGTTCGAGATTATCTCTTACCAATGTTCCCCCTAATTTTAAATTTGGCAGCGGGGTCCCTTTAACGGACTGCGCGGCCCATTCCAAGTTTCACGAATGCGCAAAATTTCACGTCGGAAAACCCGGTCCCGGGTGGCGCAGGACCGACAGAGAGCTGCACGACTGCGCAGCTCAGAGGGAACGTTGTCCCTAACTAATCCCTAACATATCCTACAGCTCTGACGAAGGGTCATCGACCTGAAACGTTGACTCTGTTTCTCTCTCCACAGATGCTGCCTGACCTGCCGAGTATTTCCAGCATTTTTTTGTTTTTATTTTAGATTTCCAGCATCCGCAGTTTTCTGCTTTTTAAAAAAAATAAATTTGTTATTATCTTTCCGTCCCTCCTGCCCCGAAGCTGTGACCGTTACTGAGCGACGGGATCTTCCTCTGCTTCCCTAGACGGTGAGTGTGAGGGCGGCTGTTCAGCCGGGGGAGGGTTCGCAGCCGGGCCTGATCTTGTCCACAGGCTCACACTGCAAGCATGGGTCACTGGAGCAGGAGCAGGAACCCATTCCCCCCCCCCACCACCTCCCCTTTTACTCCCCTCCTTAACCCAGGGGTACTGAGGCTAATTATAGTGACTACCGCCACCCCCGAGATCAGCTATGTCAGCACAGAATGGGCACCAGAGCCTCAGCGAGACATCAGGAGTTGATTTAAACACCTCTGTTGCCGTTGTTCAAAGCCTGCCAGCCTGTTTCAATGTGGTTTGTTTCGATGCTTATCTCAGTTTGTTTGCTTGCGCTCAGTCCTTGCTTCCTTCCTGTGCTTCCATCTTACACCATGTTGTTAAACGTTTAGCAGGAGCCTCTCTCCACGTTCAGTTTTTGCTGCTTAACCCAGGGGCTACCAGTCAATGTTCCCTCTAATTTATTTTTGGGGCGCGCGGCCCATTCAAATTTCCGCGCATGCCCTTTTATTCCCCATTGTAAAGCTGGCAAGCGGCCCGGCACGGGAGCTCCAGACTGCTGCGCGGCCACGCAGTTTAACGGGAACATTGCTGCCAGTCCCCTAGTCCCCCAGAGACCCGGGTTTGCCAACCCTCCAGGATTGCCCTAGAGTCTCCGGGAATTGATGATTACACAAACTAGGGCTGTACAAAGCCCTGGTTAGACCACATCTGGAGCACTGTGAGCTGTTCTGGGCACCACACCTTAGGAAGGATATATTGGCCTTGGAGGGAGTGCAACATAGGTTTACCAGAATGATACCCAGACTTCAAGGGTTAAATTACGAGGAGAGATTTCACAAACTAGGGTTTTATTCTCTAGAATTTAGACGGTTAAGGGGTGATCTGATCGAATTTCAAGATATTAAGGGGAACAGATAGGGTAGATAGAGAGAAACTAGTTCTGCTGGTTGGTGAGTCTAGGACTAGGGAGCACAGTCTAAAAATTAGAGCCAGGAATGAAATTAGGAAACACTTCCACACACAAAGGGTGGTAGAAGTTTGGAACTCTCTTCCACAAACAGCAATTGATGCTAGGTCAATTGTTAACTTTAAATCTGAGATTGATAGATTTTTGTTAACCAAACGTATTAAGGGATGTGGGCCAAAGGCGGGTAGATGAAGTTAGGTCGCAGATCAACCATGATCCCACTGAATGGCGGAACAGGCTCGAGGGGCTGAATGGCCTCCTCCTGTTCCTGTGTTCCTATGATTAATCTCCAGGACATGGCTGCAAGCAAAAACCTCGGGAGAAAAATCATCGGGGCCATTCAAAAACTGTGTGTCTTTCCTCATTTTCTTCAAACGAATGGCTGTTTTCACGAACAGTCGAGATTAAACCAATCGGGTAACAAGGCGTCTGTTTCCCTTTCCAATTGGCCGTGGGAGGGCAGTGGCGCCTGGGGGATGGACCAATGGCAGGAGTGCTTGGGCGGTCGGGGCGGGAGGTCACGTGATGAAACCTCCAGGGATACACCCAATCAGAGTTGCCGACGCGACTCAGTAACCCTGCCAAGGGAAGGCTGGGGGGAAAAATTGAGTCGCGCGCCCCTTAGGGGCGCTAACTTTGCCAGGGCGCTAAAATCACTGCCCCCGCAGCCGAAATTCATCGGTAGTGCCCCAATGGGGAAGCGGGGCGCTACTGGAAGCGCCCCACCTCCCTCTTGGGGCACTGTGAGGGAATATCGGCATGCGCTGCTGCACATCGCGCCACGGTACTGCAGGCCTTCCTCCCCTTATTAAAGGGGAGGGGCCTTGCGCAGCGCGACCCGGGGCCCAGCTGGGCCACCAGGGATCGGAGTGCCGGCAAAAGAGCCCGGCACTCAAGAGAAGTGCCAGGCTCACTGCGGGGGGGGGGGGGGGGGGGGGGGCTGCTCAGGAGGCCGGGGACGGCAATGGGGGCAGATGCTGGCAGGCGGCCAGCAACAAAAATGGCCGTCCGGCACCTCGCCTTTAATTAGCGCTGCCCCGGCCACAGGTAGGCCCCCCTGACCTCGTCGGACATCGCGTCCGGCGGTAAGTCAGGGGGCGCTACCGAAGATCGCGGCCGGGGCACAAGCGGGGCACTGCGCACGGTGATGACGTCATCTCCGGCGGTGCAGTGCCGCGGAAGGCTAAGGGTTACCACCGCCGTTAACCTCCCGCTGAATTTCGCGGGAGGCGTTGGCGGCGCCGCGCCCGGGTGCTAGTTGCATTGCGCCCCGTTAGCGCCCTCTTAGGGTGCTAACGAGGCGCAAAGCAACCGAATTTTTAGGCCTACGTGTTCCGTTACTGGACCAATAATCCAGTGAATGCGAGTTCAAATCCCACCACGGCAGTTTGAGAATTCTCAGGATGTGAGCGTCGCTGGCAAGGCCGGCATTTATTGCTCCATCTCTAATAGCCCTTGCGTAGATGATGGTGGGTCTTAGAATCATAGAATGATACAGCACAGAAGGAGGCCATTCAGCCTGTCGAGCCTGTGTCGGCTCTTTGAAAGAGCCTTCTTCTTGAAGGTTTAATACAACTAGGCCAGAGGGGGCAGTTAAGAGTCACCCACATTGGTGTGGGACTGGAGTCACATATAGACTCAGACCAGGTAAGGACGGCAGGTTTCCTTCCCTAAAGGACATCAGTGAACCCGTTTATTTCCAGATTTTTAAAACTGCGATGGTGGGATTTGAACTCATGTTCTCTGGATTACTAGTCTAGTAACATAGCTCAGCTACACTACCGTACCCTGGTTATGTGTCTATTATGTACAAAGCACTGTAGAAATGTAAGTCTTATTTTTTTTTATTCCTTCATGGGATGTGGGCGTCGCTGACAAGGCCAGCATTTATTGCCCATCCCTAATTGCCCTTGAGAAGGTGGCGGTGAGCCGCCTTCTTGAACCACTGCAGTCCGTGTGGTGAAGGTGCTCCCACAGTGCTGTTAGGGAGGGAGTTCCAGGATTTTGACCCAGTGACGATGAAGGAACGGGTGATAAAGTTCCAAGTCAGGATGGTGTGTGACTTGGAGGGGAACTTGGAGGTGGTGGTGTTCCTATGCACCTGCTGCCCTTGTCCTTCTAGGTGGTGAAGGTCGCGGGTTTGGGAGGTGCTGCCGAAGAAGCCATGGCGAGTTATTAGTATTGTAGACGTTACAGTGTCTCCGCACTCTCACACCAGACTTTAAATGAAGAGTTTCCCATTCACTGCAACAATGCAGCAACACTTTATTCCTTTGGTTTTTAGAAGAACTATTTTAGTTGAAGAGGTGGCTGATTGGGGGGAGGTTGCTGAGCTTGGCGGTTTGAGGGGCCCAGGCTGGGGCAATGACCTTTTGGCTAAGTTACGAATGTGGGACTCGCTACCACAGGGAGTAGAATAGCAGAGATGCATTTCAGGAGAAGCTGGATAAACACATGAGGGAGAAAGGAATAGAAGGATATGCTGATGGGGTGAGATGAAGAGGGTGGGAGGAGGCTCGTGTGGAGCATAAACACCGGCACGGACCAGTTGGGCCGAATGGCCTGTTTCTGTGCGGTAGATTCTCTGTAATTCTATGTCATTTATTTATTTATTGCAGGATTCAAGAACCGCTTTGTGAAATCGAAAGGGCCAAGAAATCCTCCCTCAGACCGGGCCTGTGCTGTACGTTCGATGTCATTCCAAGTTATTTCTGCTTTCTCACCCTGTGTAACCAGAAAACCGTTCCCCAAACCACTTCCCCAAGTGCTGCTTGTTGACATTTACTAGTTCGGCACGAAATACGTTTTAGAACAAAACCTCAGCAAAGTAAAATATCAGTTAAACATCCTTCGCTGTAACTGGTTTACATCTATATATAAATTCAGTACTGAGGCCAGGACTGCCTCTATAGACGTGGATTAAACACGGCCACTGGACAGAAGAAATCTTCCTCACCTTGCTCCTCGTGAAGAGCTTGTTGGGATCGCCTGATGATTTGGGACTGTGGGTCTCGGATGATGAAGGCAGGCCGGAGACAGTTTGTGGCAAACCTGCCGGTAAAATTAAGGAAAAGTCACACTTAAGAAAATAAGGAGGCAGAAAGCCATAACCGGGAATCATCGGGGGAATCACCGGGAGACACCGCGGGAATCACCGGGATATGAATTTCGACCATCTACTATCCCGACTAGTTAAAGCTACCAGCCGACTTTGCGCTCTGTATATTTATCTCGAGCATATCTTTAAAGGTTTCTATACGCCGTAGAAATTAATTTACTGAGAATCGAAATGCTGTTGGAAACACGGGGCTGGTTAGAGGATTTTGGAGAGGACAGTCTGTGACAGAGTTCACATCCTGTCAGCAAGCTGTTGGAGAGGAGCGGGGGGAATTCAGTCAGTGCCCCCCCCCCAAATATGTAGCTCAAGTATGGTCGGTACTTGGAGCTGGTACACCCCACTCCCCTCAACCCCCCGACCCGTGCAGCCTGGACCCCCTGAATCCTGTAACCCCCGACCCGGCAGCCTGTAGCCACAGCCCCCTCATTTTTCGGAGAGAGCGTCTGAGACACGGGGAGAGAAATAATACTCACTGAGTGAAACTGGAAGCGATAACGAGTCGCACTTTCTTTCTAAAGGAGAGGAAAGGTCTGTGAGTGAGTTGGCAAAAGAAAAGTAACGATATGAACCTGTAGCACCAGATCTTTCTAGATATTAACTTGTCCATCCCGCTGTCTCTCTCCAAAATATTAGATCATCTAAAAATTAATACTGGGACCAATGCTCCCTCTTATTTATTTTTTGGTGTGCGGCCCATTCCAATTTTCGTGCATGTGCGGTTTCTCCCGTATAAAAGCCGTTGAACGGCCTGTGTGGGACCTCCAGACCGCTGCGCGGGAACGTTGCTGGGGACAGCTGCAATGAGCAGTGACACTAAACGCAATCAAGACAATTGAAATCCCGATTTCACTCGACAGAGTGACCAGAACAAATGTCCTTAAAACCCCAAGAATGCACCAATCCTGTCACATTATAGTTTAAAAACATTAATTCACGTGATGTGGGCGTCGTTGGCAAGACCAGCATTTATTGCCCATCCCTAGTTGCCCTCGAGAAGGTGGTGGTGAGCCGCCTTCTTGAACCGCTGCAGTCCGTGTGGTGAGGGTACTCCCACAGTGCTGTTGGGGAGGGAGTTCCAGGATTTTGATCCAGCGACGATGAAGGAACGGCCGATATATTTCCAAGTCAGGATGGTGTGTGACTTGGAGGGGAACTTGGAGGTGGTGGTGTTCCCATGCGGCTGCTGCCCTTGCCCTTCTAGGTGGAAGAGGTCGCGGGTTTGGGAGGTGCTGCCGAAGAAGCCTTGGCGAGTTGCTGCAGTGCATCTTGTAGATGGTGCACACTGCAGCCACGGTACGCCGGTGGTGGAGGGAGTGAATGTTTAAGATGGTGGATGGGGTGCCAATCAAACGGGCTACTTTGTCCTGGATGGTGTCGAGCTTCTTGAGTGTTGTTGGAGCTGCACTCGTCCAATGGAAGCAGGTTGGCGGGCAGTGTCTTGTATAAAAGTTTCTAACTTAGTTTGTAGGAAATGTATCTGCTGTAGTGACTAGGGGCAGCCTGGGTAAATCCACACTCCCAGTGCGAGTGACACTTACAAGGGGGCGCAAGTCAGAGTTCGGGTTACAGTGCTGTAGCCCCAATTCGCAGTCCCCCATTGTTGAGAGTGAGGGCTCACCTCACAACAGAACATGTCCAGCACAGAATGGCCAAATCAAACCCTTGACAATGACCTTGGAATGACACGTCTAATGGTAATTTCCTGACTGTGCTCCTGGGGAAGCCTTGCTCATTGGGAGTGCGTACCAGAACATTGGGAGTGTTGCACATGGTTAATAGTTACTAGAGTTACTGGCATGGTTAATAGTTACTAGAGTTACTGGCATGATTAACAGTTACCAGAGTTACTGGCGGGGTTAATAGTTACTCGAGTTACTGGTGTAATTAACAGTTACTAGAGTTACTGGTGTGGTTAACAGTTACTAGAGTTACTGGCATGGTTAATAGTTACTAGAGTTACTGGTGTAGTTAAAAGTTACTAGAGTTACTGGTGTAGTTAAAAGTTACTAGAGTTACTGGTGTGGTTAACAGTTACTAGAGTTACTAGAGTAGTTAAAAATTACTTGAGTTACTGGCATGGTTAATACTTACTAGAGTTACTGGCATGGTTAATAGTTACTAGAGTTACAGGTATGGTTAACAGTTACTAGAGTTACTGGCGCAGTTAATAGTTACTAGAGTTACTGGCATGGTTAACAGTTACTAGAGTTACTAGAGTAGTTAAAAATTACTTGAGTTACTGGCATGGTTAATACTTACTAGAGTTACTGGCATAGTTAACAGTTACTAGAGTTACTGGCATGGTTAACAGTTACTAGAGTTACTGGCATGGTTAATAGTTACTAGAGATACTGGCAAGGTTTAATAGTTACTAGAGTTACTGGCATGGTTAACAGTTACTAGAGTTACTGGCGTGGTTAACAGTTACTAGAGATACTGGCATGGTTAATAGTTACTAGAGTTACTGGCATGGTTTAATGTTACTAGAGATACTGGCATGGTTAACAGTTACTAGAGTTACTGGCATGGTTAATAGTTACTAGAGTTACTAGCATGGTTTAAGGTTACTAGCATTACTGGCATGGTTAACAGTTACTAGAGTTACTGGCAAGGTTTAAGGTTACTAGAGTTACTGGCATGGTTAACAGTTACTAGAGTTACTGGCATGGTTTAAGGCTACTAGAGTTACTGGCATGGTTAATAGTTACTAGAGTTACTGGCATGGTTTAAGTTTACTAGAGTTTCTGGCATGGTTAACAGTTACTAGAGTTACTGGCAAGGTTTAAGGTTACTAGAGTTACTATCATGGTTAATAGTTACTAGAATTACTGGCATGGTTTAAGCTTACTATAGTTTCTGGCATGGTTAACAGTTACTAGAGTTACTGGCATGGTTAATAGTTACGAGAGTTACTGGCGAGGTTTAAGGTTACTAGAGTTACTGGCATGGTTAACAGTTACTAGAGTTATTGGCATGGTTAATAGTTACTAGAGTTGGAGACATGGTTAACAGTTACTAGAGTTATTGGCATGGTTAATAGTTACTAGAGTTGGAGACATAGTTAACAGTTACTAGAGTTACTGGCATGGTTAATAGTTCTAGAGTTGCAGACATGGTTAACAGTTACTACAGTTACTGATGTGGTTAATCATTACTACAGTTACTGGTGTAATTAACAGTTACTAGGGTTACTGGCATGGTTAATAGTTACTAGAGTTACTGGCGTTGTTAATAGTTACTAGAGTTACTGGCGTTGTTAATAGTTACTAGAGTTACTGGAGTAGTAAAAAATTACTAGAGTTACTGGCATAGTTAACAGTTACTAGAGTTACTGGCATGTCTAATAGTTACTAGAGTTACTGGCGTTGTTAATAGTTACTAGGTTACTGGAGTAGTTAAAAATTACTAGAGTTACTGGCGTAGTTAACAGTTACTAGTGTTACTGGCGTGGTTAATAGGAGTTACTGGTGTGGTTAACAGTTACTAGAGTTACTGGCATAGTTAACAGTTACTAGAGTTACTGGCATGGTTAACAGTTACTAGAGTTATTGGCGTGGTTAATAGTTACTAGAGTTACTGGCATGGTTAATAGTTACTAGAGTTACTGGCATGGTTAATAGTTACTAGAGTTACTGGCGTGGTAAATAGTTACTAGAGTTACAGACATGATTAACAGTTCCTAGAGTTACTGGCGGGGTTAATAGTTACTCAAGTTACTGGTGTAATTAACAGTTACTGGAGTTACTGGTGTGGTTAACAGTTACTAGAGTTACTGGCATGGTTAATAGTTACTAGAGTTACAGGTATGGTTAACAGTTACTAGAGTTACTGGCGCAGTTAATAGTTACTAGAGTTACTGGCATGGTTAACAGTTACTAGAGTTACTAGAGTAGTTAAAAATTACTTGAGTTACTGGCATAGTTAACAGTTACTAGAGTTACTGGCATGGTTAACAGTTACTAGAGTTACTGGCGTGGTTAATAGTTACTAGAGTTACTGGCAAGGTTTAATAGTTACTAGAGTTACTGGCATGGTTAACAGTTACTAGAGTTACTGGCGTGGTTAACAGTTACTAGAGATACTGGCATGGTTAATAGTTACTTGAGTTACTGGCATGGTTTAATGTTACTAGAGATACTGGCATGGTTAACAGTTACTAGAGTTACTGGCATGGTTAATAGTTACTAGAGTTACTAGCATGGTTTAAGGTTACTAGCATTACTGGCATGGTTAACAGTTACTAGAGTTACTGGCAAGGTTTAAGGTTACTAGAGTTACTATCATGGTTAATAGTTACTAGAATTACTGGCATGGTTTAAGCTTACTATAGTTTCTGGCATGGTTAACAGTTACTAGAGTTACTGGCAAGGTTTAAGTTTACTAGAGTTACTATCATGGTTAATAGTTACTAGAATTACTGGCATGGTTTAAGCTTACTATAGTTTCTGGCATGGTTAACAGTTACTAGAGTTACTGGCATGGTTAATAGTTACGAGAGTTACTGGCGAGGTTTAAGGTTACTAGAGTTACTGGCATGGTTAACAGTTACTAGAGTTATTGGCATGGTTAATAGTTACTAGAGTTGGAGACATGGTTAACAGTTACTAGAGTTATTGGCATGGTTAATAGTTACTAGAGTTGGAGACATAGTTAACAGTTACTAGAGTTACTGGCATGGTTAATAGTTCTAGAGTTGCAGACATGGTTAACAGTTACTACAGTTACTGATGTGGTTAATCGTTACTACAGTTACTGGTGTAATTAACAGTTACTAGAGTTACTGGCATGGTTAATAGTTACTAGAATTACTGGCGTTGTTAATAGTTACTAGAGTTACTGGAGTAGTTAAAAATTACTAGAGTTACTGGCATAGTTAACAGTTACTAGAGTTACTGGCATGTCTAATAGTTACTAGAGTTACTGGCGTTGTTAATAGTTACTAGGTTACTGGAGTAGTTAAAAATTACTAGAGTTACTGGCGTAGTTAACAGTTACTAGTGTTACTGGCGTGGTTAATAGGAGTTACTGGTGTGGTTAACAGTTACTAGAGTTACTGGCATGGTTAACAGTTACTAGAGTTACTGGCAAGGTTTAAGGTTACTAGAGTTACTATCATGGTTAATAGTTACTAGAATTACTGGCATGGTTTAAGCTTACTATAGTTTCTGGCATGGTTAACAGTTACTAGAGTTACTGGCAAGGTTTAAGGTTACTAGAGTTACTATCATGGTTAATAGTTACTAGAATTACTGGCATGGTTTAAGCTTACTATAGTTTCTGGCATGGTTAACAGTTACTAGAGTTACTGGCATGGTTAATAGTCACGAGAGTTACTGGCGAGGTTTAAGGTTACTAGAGTTACTGGCATGGTTAACAGTTACTAGAGTTATTGGCATGGTTAATAGTTACTAGAGTTGGAGACATGGTTAACAGTTACTAGAGTTATTGGCATGGTTAATAGTTACTAGAGTTGGAGACATAGTTAACAGTTACTAGAGTTACTGGCATGGTTAATAGTTCTAGAGTTGCAGACATGGTTAACAGTTACTACAGTTACTGATGTGGTTAATCGTTACTACAGTTACTGGTGTAATTAACAGTTACTAGAGTTACTGGCATGGTTAATAGTTACTAGAATTACTGGCGTTGTTAATAGTTACTAGAGTTACTGGAGTAGTTAAAAATTACTAGAGTTACTGGCATAGTTAACAGTTACTAGAGTTACTGGCATGTCTAATAGTTACTAAAGTTACTGGCGTTGTTAATAGTTACTAGGTTACTGGAGTAGTTAAAAATTACTAGAGTTACTGGCGTAGTTAACAGTTACTAGTGTTACTGGCGTGGTTAATAGGAGTTACTGGTGTGGTTAACAGTTACTAGAGTTACTGGCATGGTTAACAGTTACTAGAGTTACTGGCATGGTTAACAGTTACTAGAGTTATTGGCGTGGTTAATAGTTACTAGAGTTACTGGCGTAGTTAAAAGTTACTAGAGTTACTGGCGTGGTTTAATAGTTACTCGAGTTACTGGCGTGGTTTAATAGTTACTAGAGTTACTGGCGTGGTTAACAGTTACTAGAGTTACTGGCGTGGTTAATAGTTACTGGCCTAATTTAAGGTTACTAGAGTTACTGGTGTGGTTAATAGTTACTGGTGTGGTTAATATTTACTAGAGTTACTGGTGTGTTTAATAGTTACTAGAGTTACTGGCATGGTTAACAGTTACTAGAGTTACTGGTGTGGTTAAGAGTTACTAGAGTTACTGACATGGTTAATAGCTACTAGAGATACAGACATGGTTAACAGTTACTAGAGTTACTGGTGTGGTTAATAGTTACTAGAGTTACTGGCGTGGTAAATAGTTATTAGAGTTACAGACATGATTAACAGTTACTAGAGTTACTGCCGTAGTTAAACGTTACTAGAATTACTGGCGTGGTTAACAGTTACTAGAGTTACTGGCATGGTTAATAGTTACTAGAGTTACTGGCATTGTTAATAGTTACTAGAGTTACTGGAGTAGTTAAAAATGACTAGAGTAACTGGCGTAGTTAACAGTTACTAGAGTTACTGGCGTAGTTAACAGTTACTAGAGTTACTGGCGTGTTTAATAGTTACTAGAGTTACTGGCATAGTTAAGAGTTACTAGAGTTACTGGCATGATTTAATAGTTACTAGAGTTACTGGTGTAGTTAACAGTTACTAGAGTTACTGGCGTGGTTAACAGTTACTAGAGTTACTGGCGTGGTTAATAGTTACTAGAGTTACAGGCATGGTTAACAGTTTCTAGAGTTACTGGCCTGGTTTAAGGTTATAGAGTTACTGGTGTGGTTAATAGTTACTAGAGTTACTGGTGTAGTTAACAGTTACTAGAGTTACTGGCATGTTTAATAGTTACTAGAGTTACTGGCATGGTTAATAGTTACTAGAGTTACTGGCATGGTTAACAGTTACTAGAATTACTGGCATGGTTAATAGTTACTAGGATTACTGCCGTGGTTAATAGTTACTAGAGATACTGGTGTAGTTAACAGTTACTAGAGTTACTGGCATGGCTAGTAGTTACTAGAGTTACTGGCATGGTTTAAGGTTACTAGAGTTACTGGCATGGTTAATATTTACTAGAGTTACTGGTGTAGTTAACAGTTACTAGAGTTACTGGTATGGTTAACAGTTGCTAGAGATACTGGTGTAGTTAACAGTTACTAGAGTTACTGGCGTGGTTACTAGTTACTAGAGTTACTGGTGTGGTTAACAGTTACTAGAGTTACTGGTGTGGTTAATAGTTACTGATATGGTCAGTAAGGTCACAATTTTCATAGTTTGGAAACAAAATCAGGCAGCAAAAGAGCTGAATTGAATAACTTTCTACAACATTAAAAATATTCAAAAACCAGACTTGCATTACTCACCCTTCCTAAAGGCTCGTAACTTTAAACTCTGCAAAAAATACAATACAATCAATCGTCAGTTTCGCTCGGTTGATTTGCTGAATAAATGGAAATTTACAGAAGCAGCAGAACTGGTGTCCGGCAGGCTGACCGACAGCAGAGGTCAGGTGCAGTCTGTACGGAGAAAGTACGGGGTTATGTTAATCATAGAATCATAGAAATTTACGGCACAGAAGGAGGTCATTCGGCCCATCGTGTCTGCGCTGTTCGAAAAAGAGCCATCCAGCCTAATCCCACTTTCCAGCTCCTGGTCTGAACAGGTCTGGTGCCTGCTTTGCTCATCGGAAACAAATTGCTCAGAGGGGTCCTTAAACAGGTCTCAGGCCCCCTCTCTTACATATGCATGGGGCCCAACCCCTGTTTTAATAAACTTGATGAATTTTACAGTGGCCTGAGCGTCGCACAGATTGGGCGCGGGACGTCCCACTGCTAAATCTGTCAGGGTTGCTCCCGTTTTACACCCGCAAAAATGGGCGCATGTTGTTCCAGTTCCTACCCCTAGGACCATGGGAAAAGGCCCAGGTTTGCCCTCCCAAGCCCATCGCTCTGTCGTCCCGGTCGCCGAGGCTCTGTCAGCCTGTACCTCGAGGTCCCATACCTTACTGCGCGACTTCACGTTAGTGGATTCTAAGAAAGTCCTGGGCTGGGTGGAGCCACTCCATTCTGAAGAGGTTCCGATTTTCAGAGTGGCTGCAGGAACCGGCGCAAGCTCTGTATCAGAGGAAAGTAAAGCAGGAAATGATTAACTCTGCTCCCAGTCTGTAGAACACCAGCGTTTCATGGATGAAAGGCATTGATTGGAAGGTTATTGGACATGCCTGTGGTGGGAGGGGGCTACGTTTTAGACCTATTTTTTGCTGGCGTTATTGTGTGTGAAGAGGACGAGTTGTGAGGCAGTTTCCCACTTGGAGTAAATTAACTAAATTTCAATCATTCCAGAACTTTCCTGATTCTTATTCTGACCCCCCATGACCCGGAAATTCCTCACAGCTGCTCCCATTCCGAGTTGTGACCAGGATCCTCAGGACAGACCAGTGATCCACTTCACATAAGAAATAGGAGCAGGAGGAGGCCATTCAGCCCTTCGAGCCTGCTCCGCCATTCAATAAGATCATGGCTGATCTTCTACCTCATCTCCACTTTCCTGCACTATCCCCATATCCCTTGATTTCCTTAATATTCAAAAATCTATCGATCTCTGTTTTGAATATACTCAATGACTGAGCCTCCACAGCCCTCTGGGGTAGAGAATTCCAAAGATTCACCACCCTCTCAGTGAAGACATTTCTCCTCATCTCAGTCCTAAATGGCCGACCCCTTATTCTGAGACTGTGACCCCTGGTTCTAGACTCCCCAGCCAGGGGAAACATCTACCCTGTCAAGCCCTGTAAGAATTTTGTATGTTTCAATGAGATCACCTCTCATTCTTCTAAACTCTAGAGAATATAGGCCTAGTCTACTCAATCTCTCCTCATAGGACAATCCCCTCATCCCAGGAACCAGTCTGGTGAACCTTTGTTGCACTCCCTCCATGGCAAGTATATCCTTCCTTAGGTAAGGAGACCAAAACTGTACACAATACTCCAGGTGTGGTCTCACCAGGGCCCTATATAATTGCAGTAAGACGTCTTTACTCTTATACTCAAATCCTCTTGTAATAAAGGCCAACATACCATTTGCTTTCCTAATTGCTTGCTGTACCTGCATGTTAACTTTCAGTGATTTGTGTACAAGGACACCCATGTCCCTCTGAACACCAACATTTCCCAATCTCTCACCATTTAAAAAATAATCTGCTTTTCTATTTTTCCTACCAAAGTGGATAACTTCACAATTCTCCACATTATATTCCATTTGCCATGTTCTTGCCCACTCACTTAGCCTGTCTATATCCCCTTGAAGCCTGCTTGCATCCTCCTCACAACTTACATTCCCACCCAGCTTTGTATCATCAGCAAACTTGGATATATTACATTTGGTCCCCTCATCCAAATTATTGATGTAGATTGTGAATAGCTGAGGCCCAAGCACTGATCCTTGCGGTTACCCCACTAGTTACAGCCTGCCAAACCGAAAATAACCAGGATCCTCAGGACAGACCAGTGATCCACTTACCGGGGTTCTCTGGCATGACGTAGGATTCCGGGGTTCTCTCTGGCAGAGGAGGAGGAATTTCTTCATCGGAATCTGGGAAGCCGAAACAAAAGGGAGAATTTATTTTAGTCACGACTTAACCAAAGTGCATCCTTTAAAGAATAACCAGAAATCGCTGAAAACGGCACACATTAAAATGAGATCGTACCAAGGAAGGTTTCGCACCGTTTCTGATCTCCGCGCAATGACAGCTAACCGTGCTCCTGCTACCAGTTATAGTATCGGCACACTGCGTCATGCTGAAGAGAACTCTTCAATCACAGCCCAGGCACAGTGCCCCATTCCCCACCTCCCCCGACTGCACTATCAGCGCCTCTCCAGTTGCGCACTGTGGCAAGTTAAGGGCCTGCAGATCGTCAGCGTTCTGTGCTGACACTGCAAAGGTCTGCAGTCAGGGAAAACAGAGAATCAGGGAAAGTACAACACAGAAAGGAAGGAACCTGCATTTCTCCAGCGCCTTTCACAACCTCAGGACGTCCCAAAGCACTTCACACCCAATGGGGCACTTTCTGAAGTGTAGTCACTGTTGTAATGTAGGAAACGCGGCCGCCAATTTGCGCACAGCAGGCTCCCACAAACAGCAATGGAATAACGACCAGATAATGTGTTTTACTGATGTCGGTAGAGAGATAAATGTTGGCCAGGACACCGGGGAGAACTCCCCCTGCTCTACTTTGAATAGTGCCATGGGATCGTTTATATCCACCTGAGAGGGCAGACAGGGCCTCAGTTTAACATCTCAAACAAATGATAGCACCTCTGACAGTGCAGCACTCCCTCAGATCTAACTGAACGGCGGAACAGGCTCGAGGGGCTGAATGGCCTCCTCCTGTTCCTATGTTCCAATGCAGTGAACAGGAGGTGAAGCTTCATTCCCAACAACAACAACTTGTATTTATATAGCGCCTTTAACGTAGTAAAACGTCCCAAGGTGCTGTACAGGAGTATTTTAAGACATCTATTCACATAAGGATAAATTAGGGCAGGTGACCAAAAGCTTGGTCAAAGAGGTAGGTTTTAAGGAGCGTCTTAAAGGAGGAGAGAGAGGTAGCGAGGCGGAGAGGTTTAGGCAGGGAATTCCAGAGCTTAGGGCCTAGGCAACAGAAGGCACGGCCACCAATGGTGGAGCGATTATAATCAGGGATGCTCAAGAGGGCAGAATTGGAGGAGCACAGATATCTCGGGGGGTTGTGGGGCTGAAGGAGATTACAGAGATAGGGAGGGGCGAGGCCATGGAGGGATTTGAAAACAAGGATGAGAATTTTGACAACAGCTGCCAGTTCAATTCTTCTCACTGACCACGTGCTCTGAATGACCCAATTTGCATCTACATTGGAGGGTTGGGGGTTGGGAAGTAATATGTAAACAGTATGATCGCTCAGTTACCATTTTCACAATGTGCAGGGCCTTGGCGAGACCACACCTGGACTACTGCGAACAGTTTTTGTCTCCTTATCTGAGGAAGGATATACTTGCCTTAGAGGGGGTGCAACAAAGGTTCAGTAGATTGATCCCTGGGATGAGAGGGTTGTCCTATGAGGAGAGATTGAATAGATTGGGCCTATACTCTCTGGAGTTTGGAAGAATGAGAGGTAATCTCATTGAAACATGTAAGATTCTGAGGGGGATTGACAGGGTAGATGCTGAGAGATTGTTTCCCCCTGGCTGGAGAGTCTAGAACTAGGGGTCACAGCCTCAGAATAAGGGGTCGGCCATTTAAGACTGAGATGAGGAGGAATTTCTTCACTCCGAGGGTTGTGAATCTTTGGAATTCTCTACCCCAAAGGGCTGTGGAGGCTCAGTCGTTGAGTATATTCAAGGCTGAGATCGATAGATTTTTAGACACTAAGGGGAATCAAAGGATATGGAGATCGGGCGGGAAAGTGGAGTTGAGGTCGAAGATCAGCCATGATCTTATTGAATAGTGGAGCAAGCTCGAGGGGCCGAATGGCCGACTCCTGCTCCTAATTCGTAAGTGCGCCCATTGACCTCCAACAAAGGAAACCAGCAATGGAAATTGACAGACTTAAGCCACAAAAGCCCAGAGACCTAAACAAGAAGTCGGCTCCTGCGCAATCAGGGCAGAGATAGAGCAAGCGAGTGGGGTTTAAAACCCATTCACACACGTGCGTTACTCTAAAGGGTGATGTGCTTCCCCCGCCCCCCCCACTGTGAACACTGGATGTGGCAGCTCTACTAGGGTAGGTCCCCTGCTCTTCTTCGAAATAGCGCCATGGGATCTTTTACGTCCACCTGAGAGGACAGACGACGCCTCGGTTTAACGTCTCATCCGAAAGATGGCACCTCCGGCAGTGCAGCGCTCCCTCAGCACTGCACTGGGGTGTCAGCCTGGATGATGTGTTCAAGTCTCTGATTCAGAGGCGAGAGACTGATACCCACAGCTGACACCTCTGTGATCCGTGTGGTAAAGGTGCTCCCACAATACGGTAGCGGTTTGATACAAATCAGTGGCTTGCTAGGGCAGTTATGGGTCAACCACATTGAGTTAGACCAGGCAAGGCCGGCAGGCTTCCTTCCCTAAAGGACAAAAATGAGAAGTCGCACAACACCAGGTTATAGTCCAACAGATTTATTTAATTTTACAAGCTTTCGGAGCAGTTCGCTCCTTCGTCAGGTAAGTTTAGCAGTGAGAGAATTTCCCAGAATTCACAATTTAAACACAGACAAAATATATTCAAATCTTTCCCACATCAAAGAGCATAGCCAAGACAATGAGATGTGTCCCAGGGGGTCCAACGTGTCAAACCACCTGCTGGCTGCATATCCTGTCAATCTGTGTAGGTTCTTGTGTTAGCCTTTTTTTAAAAAAAACACCTGGGAAGACCGGCCATGATGTCAAGTCACGTTCTGTATCGTGACATGAACCAACATGAACTTGACATCATGGCCGGTCTTCCCAGGTTTTTTTTTAAAAAAAGGCTAACACAAGAACCTACACAGATTGACAGGATATGCAGCCAGCAGGTGGTTTGACACGTTGGACCCCCTGGGACACATCTCATTGTCTTGGCTATGCTCTTTGATGTGGGAAAGATTTGAATATATTTTGTCTGTGTTTAAATTGTGAATTCTGGGAGATTCTCTCACTGCTAAACTTACCTGACGAAGGAGCGAACTGCTCCGAAAGCTTGTAAAATTAAATAAATCTGTTGGACTATAACCTGGTGTTGTGCGACTTCTCATTTTTGTCCACCCCAGTCCAACGCCGGCATCTCCACATCATTCCCTAAAGGACACTGCTGAACCAGCTGGGTTCACGGTCACTTTTACCGATGCCAGCTTTGTATTTGCAGTGTTGCAGTTGCCTGCCAAACTTACTATTTTCCTTTGCTTTGCCAACGCTGCGATGATGTCGTCCTTCTTCCACTGGCTGGACCAGGACTGGTTCCATGTTGCCCAGGAAGGGAGGCAGCTCGCTGTACTCGTTCTCAGACCGGCACTCGGCTGGGACCAGATCGTCTAGGTGCCGACAGGGAGAATCCGGGCAGGAGAGAGCGTTGTCTTCCGATGGTTGGAGCTGTGCTGAGCTGGGAGGGGAGAAATAGGGATCTTCGGTGAAATAAGTGGAGAGGATCTGGGTGGGGGAACTGAAGTGCATGGGGTATAGCTTCTCTGGGTCTTCAAAAACACTGGTCGCTTCCGGAACAGATTCCCAGTGACAGGAATTCCAGGACTTCCCTGCAGGCGGTAAGCTATTACTTTTGGACGAGCAAGAGCCACTGGTAAAGGCACTCAGCAGATCTTCCAAAGAACCCAAGTAGTTGCGTTGTTTAACTTCAAATGATGCCTTGGGATGTTCAAGATCCAGGCTCGGGGTGGAGAAAGGGTTTGACTTGGCCCTGGTTAAGCTGGTCTTGTTCGCTAACTCTTTTGTCTCCTGAGGCAGTCTCCCCGAGCTCTGGGACGCTTCACCCAACAATGTCCCATCAACATCCACGCTCAGCTGCTTTTCCGGCCTTCTCTCTGGAGGACATCTTGCAATGCAGGAAGAGAGGTCCTGGTGCAGTCGAGAGGCGTCTCCACACTCATCGGGGCTGCTGTTACAATCCGTTATTAATCTGTAAGACAGGCTGTGTCCAAGGGGGCAGGAATCAAACCCGTCCTGTTGATCTACGGACAGTAGAGCAGTGACCTCTTGTGCCGGGAATCGCAAACTCCTTTCCTCATTTGGAGAGCTGCAATGGTAAGAAAGTGCAATTCAGGAAACATGTACAGGGGCTTTTAATCAATTGTAACGAAACAAATCTTTCGTGTCACATTATTTTCAGGTTTTTTTTCCTCATTGAATTATTGTGAACTCTTTGGCCCAAGAACTGCTGTCAAAAATAACGGAGAGGCTGATGGTGCTCGCAGTTATTTATGCACAAATGTCACGGCATATTCAGGCGAGGGGCAGATGTGCGATTAAACGCGGAAATCCAAAAGTTGCTGTCCGCGATGCGCGCTCCGCCGTTAGACTCGCGGAAACGGCATCTCACTGCCACCTCACCACTGAAACGCTTTGAGCGTTTTTAAAGGTTGCTGTATTTGCACGGTAGATACGGACTTAACTCCCTCAGAAAGTTAAGTCAAGTCGATTCAGTCTAAGTTCCCTTTTAATGGCATGATAATTACTGCCAGTCAACCTCTCTGGCACTGAAAATTTACTTTTACAAGTGTGGATCTCATCCTTCAGGTTATAATTGTGGAAGATTTTTAAAAAAATGAATAAAATCCTTTTACTTTTTCTTACTGTCTCTTTTTTCTCTCTCTCTTAATCCAATCTTTCTTTCCCTCTCTTTCTGTACCTGATTTGACATTGAATTCACCCATTCTAACTTACACTTCCTGGTTCAGACTCTGTGCTGTTCATTAGTTCATTAAAAAGCAGAACCACAAAGGTCATAATCTCTGGATTATTACCGGAGCCATGAGCAAATTGGCATAGGGTCAATAGGATCAGCGGGATGAATGCGTGGCTGAAAGATTGGTGTGGGAGAAGTGGGTTTCGATTCGTGGGGCACTGGCACCAGTACTGGGGAAAGAGAGAGCTGTTCTGTTGGGACGGACTACACCTGAACCATGCTGGGACCAGAGTTCTAGCATATCGAATAACTAGGGAGGTAGATAGGGCTTTAAGCTAAATAAGGCTGGGGGGGGTGGGGGGGGGAGTGTCCCGGTGGAGAGAAATCTAGAATGCTAAAGAGAAAACACAAGGAAGCAGTGCAGGAAAGTGATTGGGGTAAGGATAACCAGATTGTGTCAGGAAGGGACAGAGCGTACAAACAAAGGAGTGCACTAACAAATAGGGTCCGGGTAAGAAAAAATGGTAATAAGACAAATAGGGGGAAAAATTCAGTTGGTTGCGCCTCCCGTTAGCGCCTTAAGAGGGCGCTAATGAGGCGCAAAGCAGCTAGCGCCCAGGCGCAGCGATGTTTGCGCCGCTCGCGAACTTAACTAGACATTTTGCGGCGGCGCTAAACTTTATCGCCGCGATCTCCTGCGCCGGCAGATCATGACGTCACTCGAGTGCGCAACGCCCCGGTATCGCCCCGGAGTGGATATTGAGTGGCGCCCCCTGCCTTACCGCCTGATGCTAGCAACGACAGGTTGAGGGGAGCGTTCTGCAGTCATGAAGGGAAAGGGGGAGCGCTATTTAAAGGTGACCGCTTCCTGCCTTTTATTGTTGGTGCCATTTTTGAACTACGCATTCTGAGAGAGAGAGGGAGAGACTTCTGGAGAGATTCAACGTTGTGTGAAGGAGTTTTGGGTACTGAGCAGCACTTTGCAGGTTCATTTTGATTTGCCATTCCTTGTATCGATTTAGCAGAGACTGTGGGGGCTGCACTCTGAGCTCTTTGACTGGTTCTCTCCATTGTTCTTTCCAGCACATTTGATGTGCAGGTCTCTCCAGGCCGAGATTCAAGGCTGCAATGAGCAGGATGTGGATGGAAAGCAAGATTAACCATCGCCTTTAAGAACTGGCCCATGCCATTGTGTGTGTGTTCCATTGCTGACTGACATTACATGAGCTTCGCCAGCGCTCTGAGGTAGCGCCTCGCTCCTCGGCCTTTGCGCCTTAAGACAGGTGTGAAGCGCCTGATTTAGCGCTGCAATCACCTCCAGGGGCGATAAAAGTCAAGTTTGCAGTCGGTGGCGATAATTAGCGCCAGGCGCTAATCTTTGCGCCCGGCCGATATTTGCGCCCCAAACGGGGCGCGACTGAATTTTTCCCCCATAGGGCCATAGTACAAAAAAATGTTAAGATGTCTAAATATGTTAAAAAGACAAATCTAAAGCCACTGTATCTGAATGCACGAAGCATTCGTAATAAGGTAGACAAATTAACAGCACAAATAGATGTAAACGGATACGATATAATTGCGATTACGGAGACATGGCTGCAGGGTGACCAAGGCTGGGAGCTGAATATCCAAGGATATTCGATATTTAGGAAGGACAGGCGAAAAGGAAAAGGAGATGGGGTGGCCTTGTTAGTAAAGGATGAAATCAGAGCAATAGTGATAAAACATAGAAACATAGAAGATAGGAGCAGGAGTAGGCAATTCGGCCCCTCGAGCCTGTTCCGCCATTCGATGAGATCATGGCTGATCATCCAAACTCAGTACCCTGTACCTGCCTTCTCCCCATATCCCTTGATACCTTCAGCTTTAAGAAATATATCTAACTCATTCTTGAATATATTTAATGACTTGGCCTCAACTACCTTCTGTGGTAGAGAATTCCACAGGTTCACCACTCTCTGGGTGAAGAAATTCTTCCTCATTTCTGTCCTAAATGGCTTACCCCTTATCCTTAGATTATGACCCCTGGTTCTGGACTCTCCGACAATCGGGAACATTCTTCCTGCATCTAGTTTGTCCAGACCTGTCAGAATTTTATATGTTTCGATGAGATCCCCTCTCATTCTTCTATACTCCAGCGAGTATAAGCCCAATCGACCCAATCTCTCCTCATATGCCATTCCTGCCATCCCAGGTATCAGCCTTGTGAATCTTCGCTGAACTCCTTCCATGGCAAGAACATCCTTCCTCAGATAAGGCGACCAAAACTGCACACAGTACTCAAGATGTGGTCTCACCAAGGCCCTGTACAACTGCAGCAGGACATCCCTGTTCCTATACTCAAACCCTTTCGCTATGAAGGCCAACATACCATTTGCCTTCTTCACCGCCTGCTGCACCTGCATGCTTACTTTCAGCGACTGGTGCACAAGGACACCCAGGTCTCGTTGCCCTTCCCCTTCTCCCAATCTATTGCCATTCAGATAATAGTCTGCCTTCCTGTTTTTGACACCAAAGTGGATAACCTCGCATTTATCCACGTTATATTGCATCTGCCACGCTTCTGCCCACTCACCCAACCTGTCCAAATCATCCTGGAGTTTCTCAGTATCCTCCTCGCAGCACACACTCCCACCCAGCTTTGTGTCATCTGCAAACTTGGAGATATTACATTTAGTTCCCTTATCTAGATCATTAATGTATATTGTGAATAGCTGGGGTCCAAGGACCGAACCCTGCAGTACCCCACTAGTCACTGCCTGCCACTCGGAAAAAGACCCATTAATTCCTACTCTCTGCTTTCTGTCCGCCAACCAGTTCTCTATCCAAGTCAATACCTTGCCCCCAATCCCATGTGCCTTAACTTTACACGCTAATCTCTTATGCGGGACCTTATCAAAAGCCTTTTGAAAGTCCAAATACACCACATCTACTGGTTCTCCCTTATCTATTTTCCCAGTTATATTCTCAAAAAATTCCAGTAGATTAGTCAAGCACGATTTACCTTTTGTAAATCCATGTTGACTTTGTTCGATCCTGTCACTGTTTTTCAAGTGCTCAGCTATTACATCCTTTATAATGGACTCTAGCATTTTCCCCACTACCGATGTCAGGCTTAACGGTCTGTAATTCCCCGCTTTCTCTCTACCACCCTTTTTGAATAGTGGGGTAACATTAGCCACCCTCCAATCCATGGGTACAGTTCCAGATTCCATCGAATGTTGGAAGATGATCAGCAATGCATCTACTATTTCTAGGGCCACTTCCTTAAGTACCCTAGGATGTAGATTATCAGGCCCTGGGGATTTATCGGCCTTCAATCCCGTCAATTTCCCTAACACCATTTCCCTGCAAATACTGATTTCTTTCAGTTCCTCCCTTTCATCAGACCCTATGTTCTCCAACATCTCTGGGAGGTTATTTGTGTCCTCCTTTGTGAAGACAGAACTAAAATATGCATTTAATTGGTCTGCCATTTCTTTGTTCCCCATTATAACTTCCCCCGCTTCTGACTGCAAGGGACCTACACTTGATTTCACTAATCTTTTTCTCTTCACATATCTATAAAAGCTCTTACAGTCAGTTTTTATGTTCCCAGCAAGCTTACTTTCATATTCTATTTTCCTCTTCTTAATTAATCCCTTTGTCCTCCTTTGTTGAATCCTAAACTGCTCCCAATCCTCAGGGTTACCGCTTTTTCTGGCCAATTTATATGCCCTCTCCTTGGATCTTATGCTATCCCTAATTTCCCTTGTTAGCCACGGTTGAGTCACCCTTTTTGTTTTATTCTTATGCCACACTGGGATGAACAAATTCTGTAGTTCATCCATGCAGTCTTTGAATGTTTGCCATTGCCTATCCACCGTCAACCCTTTGAGTGACATTCCCCAATCAATCCTACCCAATTCGCGCCTCATACCATCGTAGTTTCCTTTATTTAAATTCAGGACCCTAGTCTCTGATTCAACTACTTCACTCTCCATCCTAATGAAGAATTCTATCATATTATGATCACTCTGACCCAAGGGGCCTCGTACAACAAGATTGCTAATTAATCCTTTCTCATTACATAATACCCAGTCTAAGATGGCCTGATCTCTGGTTGGTTCCTCGACATATTGTTCCAGAAAACCATCCCATAAACATTCTAGGAATTCCTCCTCCACAGTATTTTTACTAATTTGCTTAGCCCAATCTATATGTAAATTAAAGTCACCCATGATGACTGCTGTGCCCTTACTGCATGCTTCTCTAATTTCCCTTTTAATGCCATCCCCAACCTCCGTATTACTGTTTGGAGGTCTATATACCACTCTCACTAACGTTTTCTGCCCCTTGTTATTTCTCAGTTCTACCCATACAGATTCCGCATCATCAGAGCTAATATCCTTCCTTTCAATTGTGTTAATCCCCTCTTTAACCAGCAACGGTTATTGGCTCAGAAAATCAAGATGTAGAATCAGTCTGGGTGGAGCTAAGAAGCACCAAGGTGCAGAAAACATTGGTGGGAGTTGTCTATAGGCCTCCAAACAGTAGTGGTAATGTAGGGGATGGCATCAAACAGGAAATTAGAGATGCATGTAACAAGGGTACTACAGTAATCATGGGTGACTTTAATCTACATATAGACTGGCCAAACCAAATTAGCAATAATACTGTGGAGGATGAATTCCTAGAGTGTGTACGAGATGTTTTTTTAGACCAGTATGTTGAGGAGCCAACTAGGGAACAGGCTATCCTAGATTGGGTATTGTGCAATGAGAAGGAGTTGATTAATAATCTTGTTATGCGGGGTTCTTTAGGGAAGAGTAACCATAACATGATAGAATTCTTCATTAAAATGGAAAGTGAAGAAGTCCAATCCGAAACTAGGGTCCTAAATCTAAACAAAGGAAAATACGAAGGTATGAGGAATGAGTTGGCTATGATAGATTGGGGAGCTTCATTAAAAGGCATGACGGTGGATAGGCAATGGCTAACATTTAAGGAATGAATGCATGAATTGCAACAGTTATACATTCCTTCTGGCGCAAAAACACAAAAGGAAAAGCGGCCCAACCATGACTAACAAAAGAAATTAAGGATAGTATTAGATCCAAAGAGGAGTCATATTAAGCTGCCAGAAAAAGTAGCAAGCCTGAGGATTGGGAGCAATTTAGAGTTCAGCAAAAAAGGACCAAGGGAATGATTAAGAGGGGAAAAATAGAGCATGAGAGTAAACTTGCAAGGAACATAAAAGCGGATTGTAAAAGTTTCTACAAGTATGTAAAAAGAAAAAGATTAGTGAAGACAAATGTAGGTCCCTTACAGTGAGAAATGGGAGAATTTATAATGGGGAAAAGGAAATGGCAGAGGTCTAGTGAGAAGGAGGAATTAAAGGAAATTAGTGTTAGTAAAAGAATAGTGCTGGAGAAATTAATGGGACTGAAAGCTGATAAATCCCCAGGGCCTGATACTCTGCATCCCAGAGTACTAAAAGAGGTTGCCATGGAAATAGTGGATGCATTGGTTGTCATCTTCCAAAATTCTATAGATTATGGAACAATTCATGCAGATTGGAGGGTGGCAAATGTAACCCCACTATTTAAAAAAGGAGGGAGAGAGAAAACAGGGAGCTGCAGACCTCTTAGCCTAACATCAGTAGTAGGGAAAATGCTAGAGTCTATTTTAAAGGATGTGATAACAGGACACTTAGAAAATATCAATGGGATTAGACAAAGTCAACATGGATTTATGAAAGGGAAATCCTGTTTGACAAACCTACTGGAGTTTTTTGCGGATTTAACTGATAGAATAGATAAGGGAGAACCAGTGGATGTGGTGTATTTGGATTTTCAGAAGGCCTTTGATAAAGTCCCACATAAGAGGTTAGTGTGCAAAATTAAAGCACATGGGATTGGGGGTAATATACTGGCATGGATTGAAAATTGGTTAACAGACAGGAAACAGAGAGCAGGAATAAATGGATCTTTTTCGGGGTGGCAGGCGGTAACTAGTGGGGTACCGCAGGGATCAGTGCTTGGGCCCCAGCTATTCACAATATATATCAATGATTTGGATGAGGGAACCAAATGTAATATTTCCAAGTTTGCTGACGACACGAAACTAGGTGGGATTGTGAGTTGTGAGGAGGATGCAAAGAGGCTTCAAGGTGATTTAGACAAGTTGAGTGAGTGGGCAAATACATGGCAGATGCAGTATAACGTGGATAAATGTGAAATTATCCACTTCGGTAGGAAAAACAGAAAGGTAGAGTATTATTTAAATGGTGATAGATTGGGAAATGCTGATGTACAAAGGGACCTGGGTGTCCTTGTACACCAGTCACTGAAAGCAAACATGCAGGTACAGCAAGCAGTTAGAAGGCAAATGGTATGATGTCCTTCATTGCAAAAGGATTTGAGTACAGGAGCAAGGATGTCTTACTACAGTTATACAGGGCCTTGGTGAGACCACACCTGGAGTACTGTGTGCAGTTTTGGTCTCCTTACCTAAGAAAGGATATACATGCCATAGAGGGAGTGCAGCGAAGGATTACCAGACTGATTCCTGGGATGGCAGGACTGTCGTATGAGGAGAGATTGGGTCGACTAGGTCTGTATTCACTAGAGTTTAGGAGAATGAGAGGGGATCTCATTGAAACGTATAAAATTCTGACAGGGCTAGACAGACTAGATGCAGGGAGGATGTTTCCCCTGGCTGGGGGGTCTCGAATGAGGGGTCACAGTCTCAGGATACAGGGTAGGACATTTAGGACTGAGATGAGGAGAAACTTCTTCACTCAGAGGGTGGTGAACCTGTGGAATTCTCTACCACAGAAGGCTGTGGAGGCCAAGTCACTGAATATATTTAAGAAAGAGATAGATAGATTTCTAGACACAAAAGGCATCAAGGGGTATGGGGAGAGAGCGGGAATATGGTATTGAGAGAGAGGATCAGCCATGATCAGACTGAATGGCGGAGCAGGCTCGAAGGGCCGAATGGCCGACTCCTGCTCCTATTTTTCTATGTTCTATGTTTCGTTCTGCTTGGTTAAGGAGATGCACAGTTCACACAGGTCCCAGATGCTGACAGCAATTTGCCGCGCAAAATATCGTCGACATTAAACGGGCGCGCGGGAGACTACCAGCGAGAGACTGACAGCGAGAGACTGACAGCGAGAGACTGACAGCGAGAGACTGACAGCGAGAGACTGACAGCGAGAGACTGAAAGCAGGGATCGTTCATCGGCCACAGCAACTTGTTGCCCTTCATGTTTTCCTCAAATGCGTATAATTAAACGTTTTGGATCTGGCAGGAGTTCGTCGGTGGTTAAGCACCGCAAGCAGCTCGAATTTCCCACTTTCCCACCTTCCCAGGCGATCGGCAGGTCTGCCAGCCTTCTGCACACGTGTGTCCCTGACTCCGCCACTCTCAACCCCGTGCTCTGGTTCACCCGCAGGCTCCGGGCGAGAGATCTACTCGCTGATAGAATCCTACAGCACAGCAGGAGGTCATTTGGCCCATTGAGCCTGTGCTGGCTCTTTGAAAGAGCTCTCCAATTAGTCCCGCTCCCCCTCTTCCGCCCCCAGCCGCTCTTCCACCATTGCCCGGCAAATATTTCCTTGTTTGTTGGAAGATTTTTCTTTGACATTTTTCTGGAAGGGGAATATCTCGAGCTCAGGGTTACTGCGGCCAAAGTTAGACTCGACAAGCAAAGTTCCCTCTAGTTTTTATTGGGTGCGCAGCCCATTCAAATCTCCGCGCAGGCGCGGTATTTCCATTCAAAATCCGGTGCGGTGAGCGGCCTGGGCGGGAGCTCCAGACCAGCTTAGCGGGAACATTGCCGACAAGTCTATCCTCGCGATGCCCCACCTTCCCACTCTGACTAGAAAGCAAACAGGATTCCCCTTCACCCGATTGGATGACTGGCGACTGTCAGTCAAACAGCCGCTTTTCCCGCCTCCCCCCGCCCCTCCCCCCTACCCCCCGTCACGGATAATTTTTTCACGCCCGGATTAATGTTTCTCCCGGGTCGCTGGCTGCCGTCACCTTTAATTCCTGGAGACTCCAGGACAATCCTGGAGGGTTGGCGACTCGAGTGCAGAGGATATTAGCGGTGACTTCAAACTGACCGAGCAACACGGCACAGGAACCGGAGGAGGCCACTCAGCCCCTCGAGCCTGTTCCGCCATTCAATGAGATCATGGCTGATCTGTGACCTAACTCCATATCCCTGCCTTTAGCCCATATCCTTTAATACCTTTGGATGACAAAAAGCTATCAATCTCAGATTTAAAATTAACAACTGACCCAGCATCAACTGCTGTTTGCAGAACCCTTTGTGTGTAGAAGTGTTTCCTAATTTCACTCCTGGCTCTAATTTTTAGACTATGTCCCCTAGTCCTAGAATCCCCAACCAGCAGAAATAGTTTCTCTCTAGCTACCCTATCTGTTCCCCTTAATATCTTGAAAACTTCGATGAGATCACCCCTTAACCGTCTAAATTCCAGGGAATACAACCCTAGTTTGTGTAATCTCTCCTCGTAATTTAACTCTTGGGGCTGGATTTTGATAGTGGGGGCGGGTTGGGGTCGTGAATCCCACTTTTTGGGTTGTAGACCCGCCTCCATCGAGATGTGGCCAACCCACTGTATTTTACCTTGATTGACCTTGTTGAGCCCGCCCAGTAGGCTCAGCAGGCCAATTAAGGGCCACCCGGCAACAGGTGATGTCACAGACTGACATTTCATCTGTCAAGAGCTTTTGACAGATGAAATATCAGCGTTTGACAGCTCTGTGAAGCTGTCAAGCACTGACAATTTGTCTTCTAACTTGAGTCCTTCCTCTCAGGCTGAGTTAGAAATCATTCCAGCACAGAAAACAGAAGGCTGCAGTTTTTGACAGCACCACGGCCTTTCTGCTTTCTGTGCCGGTGAGATTTCTGACTCCCGAGAACTGAAGGGCTGACAGCTGCAGGAGGAAGTTAAGGTAAGTAAAACATTTTTCCACACTTTACAGTTACCTTACACACTTACCTCTGCACACATGCACCCATCACTCACCTGCCCACCGGACATATCGACCCCTCCAACCCCTGCAGACCCACGGTCCGCCCCGATAACTTGGCGTGGTTGGCACCTGTCGGGAAGCCCACATTTCACCTTTCAAAATAGGGACTAGGCAAAAAACTGCCTGTTAACTACCTGTTAACAGGCAGTTAATTGTCACTAATCCCTTCCCGCCTCGGGGAGGCGGGTCCCAGCACAGGTCGGGTACCCGCCGCCAGCGAAATGGCATGGAGGCGGGTTGGGGGCGGGATGGGGTTGGGACCCCCGAATCTGCAACTTTAACCCCCCACACGCCTCCAAACCCGACTCCACGGGTCAATGAAAATCCAGCCCTTGGAGTCCAGGTATCATTCTGTTCAATCTACGCTGCACTCCCTCCAAGGCCAATATATCCTTAAGCACAATTTTTTTTTTTTTATTATTCGTTCATGGGATGTGGGCGTCGCTGGCAAGACCAGCATTTATTGCCCATCCATAATTGCCCTTGAGAAGGTGGTGGTGAGCTGCCTTCTTGAACCGCTGCAGTCCATGTGGTGAAGGTACTCCCACAGTGCTGTTAGGGAGGGAGTTCCAGGATTTTGACCCAGCGACGATGAAGGAACGGCCGATATGCTTCTAAGTCAGGATGGTGTGTGACTTGGAGGGGAACTTGGAGGTGGTGGTGTTCCCATGCGCCTGCTGCCCTTGTCCTTCTAGGCGGTAGAGGTCGCGGGTTTGGGAGGTGCTGCCGAAGAAGCCTTGGCGAGTTGCTGCAGTGCATCTTGTAGATGGTACACACTGCAGCCACGGTATGCCGGTGGTGGAGGGAGTGAATGTTTAAGGTGGTGGATGGGGTGCCAATCAAACGGGCTGCTTTGTCCTGGATGGTGTCGGGCTTCTTGAGTGTTGACACCATCCAGGACAAAGCAGCCCGTTTGCTTGGCACCCCATCCACCACCTTAAACATTCACTCCCTCCACCACCGGCGCACCCATTAAAACACCCGGCATTTCTAGTTCATAAAATTCCGTCTGATTAAGAAGTGACCAAACCAAGTCAATAATTGGCGTTACTTCCCGATTCGAAAGTTTTATTTCTGGGTTAAGGAAAGGTCAGCTGCAGCAGGGCATTGTGGGGTTGACTCTTGTGCTTGGTTCCTGGTGAGTCACCATTGTGCAATTTTCAGAGTCGAACGCACTCTCCGAGCCGAGGTGCTGCTCACACTGCAGTGTGGTCACAACCGAACAAAATCACCAAAGGCAAAAGTAGAGTAAACAGACAGGAAATGAATTTCGTCAGTTTCAGTAGCAACCGACTCAATTGAGTTATTAACTTGACTCAATTTCCTCAAACACTCCCAGGGCAGGTACAGCACGGGTTAGATACAGAGTAAAGCTCCCTCTACACTGTCCCATCAAACACTCCCAGGGCAGGTACAGCATGGGGTTAGATACAGAGTAACGCTCCCTCTACACTGTCCCATCAGACACTCCCAGGGCAGGTACAGCATGGGTTAGATACAGAGTAAAGCTCCCTCTACACTGTCCCATCAAACACTCCCAGGGCAGGTACAGCACGGGTTAGATACAGAGTAAAGCTCCCTCTACACTGTCCCATCAAACACTCCCAGGGCAGGTACAGCACGGGTTAGATACAGAGTAAAGCTCCCTCTACACTGTCCCATCAAACACTCCCAGGACAGGTACAGCATGACTTAGATACAGAGTAAAGCTCCCTCTACACTGTCCCAGCAAACACTCCCAGGACAGGTACAGCACGGGTTAGATACAGAGTAAAGCTCCCTCTACACTGTCCCATCAAACACTCCCAGGGCAGGTACAGCACGGGTTAGATACAGAGTAAAGCTCCCTCTACACTGTCCCATCAAACACTCCCAGGGCAGGTACAGCACGGGTTAGATACAGAGTAAAGCTCCCTCTACACTGTCCCATCAAACACTCCCAGGGCAGGTACAGCACGGGTTAGATACAGAGTAAAGCTCCCTCTACACTATCCCATCAAACACTCCCAGGGCAGGTACAGCACGGGTTAGATACAGAGTAAAGCTCCCTCTACACTATCCCATCAAACACTCCCAGGGCAGGCACAGCACGGGTTAGATACAGAGTAAAGCTCCCTCTACACTGAAATAACAACAGAAAATACTGGAAACACTCAGCAGGTCAGGCAGCATCCGTGGAGAGAGAAACAAAGTTAACGTTTCAGGCCTGTGACCCTTTGTCAGAACTGGAAAAAGTTAGAGATGTAACAGGTTTTAAGCAAGTGCAGGGGCAGGGAAAGGTGAGGTGCTGTTCCTCGAGCTTACGTTGAGCTTCATTGGAACAGTGTAAGAGGCCGAGGACAGAGAGGTCAGAGTGGGAGTGGAGCGGAGAATTAAAGTGACAAGGGGCCGGAAGCTCGGGGTCACCCCTACGGACTGAACGGAGGTGTTCCGCAAAGCGGTCACCCAATCTGTGTTTGGTCTCCCCAATGTCGAGGAGACCGCATCCCTCTACACTGTCCCATCAATCACTCCCAGGGCAGGTACAGCACGGGTTAGATACAGAGTAAAGCTCCCTCTACACTGTCCCATCAAACACTCCCAGGGCAGGTACAGCACGGGTTAGATACAGAGTAAAGCTCCCTCTACACTGTCCCATCAAACACTCCCAGGGCAGGTACAGTACGGGTTAAATACAGAGTAAAGCTCCCTCTACACTGTCCCATCAAACACTCCCAGGGCAGGTACAGTACGGGGTAAATACAGAGTGAAGCTCCCTCTACACTGTCCCATCAAACACTCCCAGGGCAGATACAGCATGAAATGAGCCTGAAGATGGAAAACATTGACTGAGGCCTGACCCAGACCCACCCAGTAAGGACTTTCTGTTACACAGATACACAGACACACAGATACATTTTCGGCCAACACATGTATTTCTCTCCAAACCTTAAACATGCCCTCAAAGTCTGTATGGAGCCATGCTGAGCCGAGAGGATCAAGATTAGCCAATGTCTCTGAAAGTGAAGACATTTCCTTCTCATTCAGGGTTCAAGACAGATTCGGGTCTCTGGGAGTGGATTTGTCACTCCAAGTGGGACACTATTCCATCATGTTCTTTGCATAACCTGTTTAATTTTGTACCACATTAGCTGCAGTTTGACAAATTTATCAGCGCCTGTTTCAAAGCTGCAAGATTGCCTGAAGTACGTGCGCTGATAAGTCAAGGCTACCTCCTGAAAAATTGACTTCAGTGCCATGTTCAATGCTGCAGAAAGCACTGACCTCATTCAGGAACTACACGGAGTCCCTGCCACATATTTAGTTGACTGGTTTGAATCCAGTTGATCACTGGGAAGAGGAGCAGTAACGTGCAGTCAGAGAGTTGGCAACAGACACTGGTGTATGAACCAACTGTAGGCGGGTGTGTATCCAAACTTCAGACAACCAAACCCCATCAGTTTGGTAACTTCAGTTACATGGATAGACTGGAGAAACTGATCTCCTTAGAGCAGAGAAGATTGAGAGGAGATTTGATAGAGGTGTTCAAATCATGAGGGGTCTAGACAGAGTAGATAGAGAGAAACTGTTCCCATTGGCGGAAGGGTCGATAACCAGAGGACACAGATTTAAGGTGATTGGCAGAAGGTCCAACGGCGACATGAGGAAAAACTTTTTTACTCAGCGAGTGGTTATGATCCGGAATGCACTGCCTGAAAGGGTGGTGGAGGCAGATTCAATCGTGGCTTTCAAAAGGGAGTTGGATAAGTACCTGAAGGAAAATAATTTGCAGGGCTACGGGGAAAGGGCGGGGGAGTGGGACTAGCTGAAGTGATCTTGCAGAGAGCCGGCACGGGCTCGACGGGCCGAATGGCCTCCTTCTGTGCTGTAACCATTCGATGATTCTATGAGTTAGTTACTGACTGACTTCCATGACTAGTTACTTATTGGCTTCCATGCCTTGTTATTGATTGATTTCTATGACTAGTTACTGACCTGGTTCCATTACTAGCTACAACAACTTGTATTTATACAGCGCCTTTAATGTAGTAAAATGTCCCAAGGCGCTTCACAGGAGCGTTGAGCCACATAAGGAGACATTAGGAGACATTAGGACAGGTGAGCAAAAGCTTGGTCAAAGAGGTAGGTTTTAAGGAGGAGAGAGAGATACCGAGCTTAGGACCTAGACGGCTGAAGACACAGCCGCAATGGTGTGGCGAAGGAAGCAGGGAATGGACAAGAATCCAGAATTGGAGGAACGCTGAGATCTCGGAGGGTTGTAGGGCTGGAGGAGGCTACAGAGATAGGGAGATACTGACTTATCTCACGGCTAGTTACTGGCCTAAGGATCAATATTATTGGGCTCCACACGTGGTACCTGTGACATGGCGAGTTTGTCGACAGCGGGATGGGTTTTGGTGGTCGCTGAGGTCCCTCTAACATCGCAGGCAGCTCATTAATCTGTCGGAGCAGAAATATAAAATCATACTGTTAGTGAACAGGGCCTCCTAGACATCGATCATTGAACACATGGTCAGGTTTATTAAAACGCAAGGGAGGAAAAATTTGGTTGCTTAGCACCACCCATTAGCGCCTCCGGGGGGCGCTAACGAGGCGCTAGGAAGTTAGCGCCCGAGCGCGGCGATTTTAGCGCCGCTCGCGAAATTGACCAGACATTTTGCGGTGGCGCTAAACACTACCGCCACGATCTCCTGCGCCCGCAGATCATGACGCCAGTCAAGCGTGCAATGCCCTGGTAGCTCCCCGGACCGGATATTGAATTGCGCCGCCTGCCGCTAGCAACGACAGGTAGAGGGGAACGTTTTCAAGTCGGGAAGGGGCTGGGGGAGCGCTATTTAAAGGCGGGCGCTTCCTGCCTTTTCTTGTCGGCAGAATTTTTGGTTTAAACGCTGTCCTAAGGAGTTTTGGCCCTCAGCACCACTTTGGAGGTTCCTAAGCGCCGAGCTCTTTCCCTGGGCCTACCCATTAGTGCATCCAACACAATTGATTTAGAGGTCTCTCCAGGCCGAGATTCAAGGCTGCAATGAGCAGGGTGTGGCTGGCCAGCAAGATGGTCCCTCCCCTTTAAGAACTGGACGGCGCCAGTCTGTCTGGCTTCCATGGTAATTGGCATCGCCTGAGCTTCGGTAGCGTTCTGAGGTAGCGCCTCACTCCCTGACGTTAGCGCCTTAAGAGAGGTGTGTAGCGCCTGATTTAATGCTCAAATCACCTCCAGGGGCGATAGAGGCGAATTTTGCCTCTGAGGCGATAATTAGCGCCGGGCGCTAAACTTTGCGCCCGGCCGATATTAGCGCCCCAAAATGGGCAATACCGAATTTTTCACCCAAGAGGTTCTGAAACCATTTCCAAGCAGAAAGGTCGGGTCTTGATTAGGAAACGCAGGTTATCTAAAAATTAACAGTGAAAACATGTGGGTACACAAACATGGAAACTAAACTGAGAGACACCAGCACCAGGAGGACACATTGCAGAGGGGCTGTTGCCGTAGCAACCCGAGTATGGAAGCAGAAACGAGATTTAATGGTAAAGACAAGCGAGAATTTATTGGTTTACTGGGAAAGCGTGTATAGAGTCTTCTTCTTTTGCAGAAGACTCGCGCACACACCCTCGCACACACCCACTCGCACACCCACTCGCACACCCACTCGCGCACACCCGCGCGCACACCCGCGCGCACACCCGCGCGCACACCCGCGCGCACACCCGCGCGCACACCCGCGCGCACACTCTCGCGCACACCCTCGCGCACACCCACGCGCACACCCACGCGCACACCCACGCGCACACCCACTCGCACACCCACTCGCACACACCCACTCACACACCCACGCACACACCCTCGCACACACCCTCGCACACACCCTCTCACACACCCTCTCACACACCCACTCACACACCCTCTCACACACCCACGCACACACCCACTCACACACCCACTCACACACCCACTCACACACCCACTCACACACTCTCGCACACACCTATTCACACACTCTCGCACACACCCACTCACACACTCTCGCGCACACCCTCGCGCACACACTCGCGCACACACTCGCGCACACACTCGCGCACACACTCTGACCTGGTTTACACACACACCTATAGCCTGATCTGAGTTGCATTGGGTCAGTATCTTCACACCACTTTCCTGTAAATAATGTCATTTCCAGTTTTAGTCTCAAAATGAACAGCCAGGGCTTCCTGAGCGAGACCACAGTCACTCAGCACCTCAGGGCTCCCACCCTCAGTAACAGACTGCTGCAAAACCGGCCTGCTCGAATGCATCAGCACCAACTTTACTCATTTAAAACAAATCAGTACAAACCCGAGTATTGTGTGTGCAGAAACTGTGTGTCGTACATGAGCAAACCAGCGCGAGGCTGAATTGTGAGTGATCTGATCTACTGGAGGTTCTACTGGTGAGAAGCGAGGGGCTGAAGTTGTATTGCTGGTGCAGGAAACCTGACATAAAACCCAACTACTGGGAATACACGGCCGGTCTGTGAGCTCCCTGAAACAGCCATGGTTCGGGTTTGTTGAAGGACATTACTCTTTCCTCATCCTGCTGTGCAATTCCTGGCATTTCCTGTTTTCATTTCTGGTGTCTCTCAAACCCATTTCTTTTGACCGCTTCACAGTCCTCCTATGGTATCTCATTCCGTACACCCAGGGCGCAAAATGTTCCCCTGACTCCCCCTCTTACTCCCAACTCCCAACTTGTGTCTTGAAATCTGAACTTTAGAAATCCCAATAACCAGGTCTTCATGCTAGATATTGGCCACTCTCGGTCCACCGCCCGATCTTGCTGGGACAGGGCATCCAGAGAGACTTTGTTGAGGCTGGAGACAAAGATGGAAAGAAAGAAGAGAGAGAGAGAGAGAGAGCGAAAGAGAGAAACAAAAAATAAAATGAGGATAAGAGAGAGAGAGAGAGAAAAGGAAGAGAAAGGGAGAAGAATGAAAGAGAAAAAGAACGAGAGAAAAGTGTGAGAGAGAAAAAGATGAGATAGAAGAAGATGCAGAGAAAGAAGAAATGAGAGAGAAAGAAAAAGAAACAGAAAAAGAGAAAGTAGGAGAAAGAAAGACAGAAAGAAGAAATGAAATGAGAGAGAAAAGAAAGAGAGGGAAGTCTTTCTTTCTCCTACTTTCTCTTTTTCTGTTTCTTTTTCTTTCTCTTTCTCTCTCTCTTTCCCTCTTTCTCATTTCTTCTTTCTCTGTACCTTCTTCTATCTCATCTTTTTCTCTCTCACACTTTCTCTCTCGTTCTTTTTCTTTCATTTTTCTCCCTTTCTCTTTCTTTTCTCTCTCTCTCATTCGGTTTTTCTTTTTTCTTTCTCTCTTTGTTTCTTTCCATCTCTGTCTCTATTTTGTTGTTGTTAAAGTACAGTACTCGAGTCCTGCTTTGAGCACAAGGCTGTTTCTCCAGCAGAACCTATTTTGTTTGCTCACCATCTGTTTTACCACATCCGGTGTGTGTGTGTGTGTGTGTGTGTGTGTGTGCCTCCCAATCATCGCAGACCCACACTGTGCAGAAACCGCAGCCCTTCAGCGCTGCTCCGCAGTAGCTCAGCCAAGAAGGAAGTTGACAAATAGAAAACAGTCTGAAAATAAGCCAGTTGGCACAGCGTCAGTGCAGCTCCTTCTCAGAGGTGCTGAGTGGTCACTTACGGGTAAAGCATTTTACTGGGAACCTTACGCCCGCCATCCGTTCAGACTGCGGTACACATGCAAGCCTGTCTAGGACAAAACCCATTGCATCCATTTTCCCCTCCAGCCCCAAGTATTCTACGAAATCTCCTATTAATAAACACAATTATTTCCTAACAGTCGTCGGTTTCGAGATCTGTTTTGAAATCTTGTTCCTTCACTCGAACCCAACTAACGGGGTTAGTTTTCCTTAGAGCAGAGAAGGTTAAGAGGAGACTTAATGGAGGTGTTCAAAATTATGAAGGGGTTTTGATAGAGTAAATAAGGAGAAACTGTTTCCACTGGCAGGAGGGTCGGTAACCAGGGGGCACAGATTTAAGGAAATTGGCAAAAAATTCAGCGGGGAGGTGAGGAGAATTTCTTTTACACAGCGAGTTGTTGTGATCTGGAATGCGCTGCCTGAAAGGGCGGTGGAAGCAGATTCAATCGCAACTTTCAAAGGAGAATTGGATAAATACTTGAAGGGGAAAAAATGCTATGCTATGGGGAAAGAGCAGGGGGGAGTGGGACTAACTGGAGAGCTCTTTCAAAGAGCCGGCACAGGCACAATGGGCCGAATGGCCTTCTGTGCTGTATGATTCAATGATTCTAAGAAGCCTGTTAACACAACATGACAAGCTGTGCTCCTAAATGAAGACGTAAGGGGAAAAGCGACAAAAAAAGGGAACTGACCACTTCCAAAAAACATGGAGAGGATTTGACACAAAACTAAAGCGAAAAGTCACAAAATCTTTTTGGCCCATCCTGCCTGTGCCGGCTCTTTGAAAGAGCTCTCCAATTAGTCCCACTCGCCCCTGCTCTTTCCCCACAGCCCTGAAAATTTCTCCTTTACAAAGCACAAGGCTTTCTGACACATCAAGGCACTGTTGCAGCAAAGTAATTTGGCGTCTTTTATACCGAGTGTTAATGAGGTATTTTAAATCTATTTTTTGATCATTTGTTGCTGGAATTTCATCAGACAGGAAAGGTTGAGTAGATTCTCCAGCAAAACTTGCAGAGATTGAACTGGTCGAAAAGGACAAAAATGAAAGAAAAGTGGATTACATCCTGAAACATGGGATTAATTGTTTAATTAATGTATGAGGAGAGATTAGGTCGACTAGGCCTGTATTCACTAGAGTTTAGAAGAATGAGAGGGGATCTCATTGAAACATATAAAATTCTGACAGGGCTAGACAGACTGGATGCAGGGAGGATGTTTCCCCTGGCTGGGGGGTCTAGAACGAGGGGTCACAGTCTCAGGATACAGGGTAGGACATTTAAGACTGAGATGAGGAGAAATTTCTTCACTCAGAGGGTGGTGAACCTGTGGAATTCTCTACCACAGAAGACTGTGGAGGCCATGTCACTGAATATACTTAAGAAGGAGATAGATAGATTTCTAGACACAAAAGGCATCAAGGGGTATGGGGAGAGAGCGGGAATATGGTATTGAGATAGAGGATCAGCCATGATCATATTGAGTGGCGGAGCAGGCTCAAAGGGCCGAATGGCTGACTCCTGCTCCTATTTTTCTATGTTTCTATTTTTCTATCACGGCACGTTAGAAATTCAGAAGCCATTTACTCCCTGAGTGGAATTGCAGAAAACGGCATTAGAAAAATCCCAGCACCAGGCAGAGAGGATCCTGCAACATTGACCTATTCTGGCCAGAAACACGGAACGACAAAGAATTTATAAAGAAGGAAGCGAGTGGATTTGTAGCAGACGTTGGTTGGGCTTCAGTTGGGGTACCGTGTGCACCGTCCTGGGCAGCTCGTTCTAGGACGGTTCTAGAGCCATGGAAAGGGGAGAGTGAAGATTCACACGGATAAGTCCAGGAATGAGAGGTACAGTCCCCACTGCTTCTCGCAAGCACGATTGTGCGAACGCGGTTTTTCTGCTATGCGCCACGGCCGTTATACGCGGCAGCGTGATTACATCACTCTACGACATAAGGAGAATGTTCCCTCTGTGTAAGCGACCATTTGCCCAGTTGTTTCCGGCTCCACTCTGGCCTGCAGCTTTACTTCAACTGCAGTCAGTGCTGGGTACAAACTGTAACCCCCCCCCCCCCACACACCCCTTAGAGGCGATTAGAAGGGTTTAAGTACACAAAATGTAATTGAACATTAAAGAGGGACTATTCCAACGCACTCCTGACTGGCCTCCCACCTTCCACCCTCCATAAACTTGAGCTCATCCAAGACTCGGCTACCCCGTGTCCTGACTCGCACCAAGTCCCGTTCACCCATCACCCCCTGTGCTCGCTGACCGACATTGGCTCCCGGTTAAGCAGTGCCTCGATTTCAAAATTCTCAACCTTGTTTTCAAATCCCTCCGTGGCCTCACCCCTCCCTATCTCTGTAATCTCCTCCAACCCTACAACCTCCCCAAGATCTCTGCGCTCCCCCAATTCTGGCCTCTTGAGCATCCCCGATTTTAATCGCTCCACCATTGGCGGCCGTGCCTTCAGCTGCCTGGGCCCTAAGCTCTGGAATTCCCTCCCTAAACCTCTCCGCCTCTCTCTCCTCCTTTAAGTTGCTCCTTAAAACCGACCTCTTTGACCAAGCTTTTGGTCACCTGCCCTAATATCTCCTTATGTGTCTCGGTGTCAAATTTTTTTTCTTAATCGCTCCTGTGAAGCGCCTTGGGACGTTTTATACGTTAAAGGCGCTATATAAATGCAAGTTGCTGTTGTTGTTGGGTTATTTACTTATGTTTGTTCTTGGACTCAGTGTATCTTAACGAGTTGCGAAATACTGAGTAAGCACAGCTGTTTCTGCCTGAAATAAACGGAATGTTTAAACGCAGTAACCGGCAACTTTGAAATTGAAGTTAATGCAAATTTTAACGGTCGTCGCTTCTTGGCCGATTTAAGCGACTGTTTTAAACGTTGGTGTTATATGTGGAGGGGACTGTATCAGTTATGTATTTCAGAATTGGGGCTCTCTTCATTGGAACAGTGAAGGTGAGGAACGGGGCGGGTGGGGTGGGGTGTGGAATCTAACAGAGGTTTTCAAATTATGAAAGGTTCTGAGAGATTAAATATGTAAAGAAAATGACTAAAAGCCAAGAGGTGCTTCACTGTGAGGAGAGCAGACTGCACTGTTCAGCAACAAAACACAGAACAAAGCGAGACATGAGGTCACCTCATCGTCACTGAAGCTTGGGTTGGTGTTCAATAATTCTAACTGCTTCTCAAACAGGTCGCTGATTGCACTGTAGACCAGCTCGTACTGTTCCTGCAATTGAGAAACACAACAGATTGTCAGTAATTGGACGCTTTAGGTCAAGTTATCATCTGCTCAACAGGCAGAATCCTGCAGGGACATAATTCAAAGGCTGTTAAGTCATCAATTAAATATTGAACACCACAGGCTCACACACCCACACACGCCTCAATGTGCAAAATCAAGTTGTCATTCCTCTTGCACTCTGTTTTTCTATAGCTTTCTCCACCTTGATTCACCTCTCCCCAGCTCGCCTCCCAATTCCTGTTTGGGTTCCCAGTGTTTGAGCTGTTTTGGTTAACAGTGTGGTACCAGCGGAAGGTGTTGGAAGTTTCCGGATTTTAGCTGGACAGCAGCCAACAAGCTAGGATTAGACAATGAGGATTACATCAGCGAAGAACCAGCACTAGAATCTGGTTACTGAGACACAACAACAACTTGCATTTATACAGCGCCTTTAATGGAGTAAAGCGTCCCAAGGCGCTTCACAGGAGCGATTATCGAACAAAATTTGACACCGAGCCACATAAAGAGATATTAGGACAGGTGAGAGGTAGGTTTTAAGGAGTGTCTTAAAGGAGGAGAGAGAGGTAGAGAGGTTTAGGGAGGGGATTCCAGAGCTTAGAGCCCAGGCAACAGACATTCAGATGCAGAGAATTGAATTTTTTTGCCGAGGTTACGGTGTGATATCGGCAAAACCCCCAGCGGAAATTTCACCCCTTGTGCATCTCAGCCTGGCAGAAAGCAGCGGGTGGGCAGTTAAAATTGCCCAGGTTAATGGCCCCGCTCTCCAGCCACTGGGATCCTACCGTCCGTGATTTTGACTCAGAAACCGGGACAGAAGGGGTTCTCCATGACATCGGCAGATTGGGGTCTGATGACGTCAGGCAAAGTCCAGAAGACGCCATTTAAGCTGATGGGATATTAGAGGATTTGGGGAGTGAGCAGGAAAGTGGGATTAGACTGAGTGGGATATTAAAGGGTGTGGGGAGCGAGCAGGAGAGAGGGATTAGACTGGGTGGGATATTGAAGGGTATGGGGATTGTGCAGGAGAGTGGGATTAGACTGGGTGGGATATTGAAGGGTACGGGGAGTGAGTAGGAGAGTGGGATTAGACTGGGTGGGATATTAAAGGGTGTGGGGAGTGAGCAGGAGAGTGGGATTAGACTGGGTGGGATATTAAAGGGTATGGGGAGTGAGCAGGAGAGTGAGATTAGACTGAGTGGGATATTAAAGAGTACGGGGAGTGAGCGGGAGAGTGGGATTAGACTGGGTGGGATATTGAAGGGTACGGGGAGTGAGCGGGAGAGTGGGATTAGACTGGGTGGGATATTGAAGGGTACGGGGAGTGAGCAGGAGAGTGGGATTAGACTGGGTGGTTCATGCGGAGAAAAACAACAACACAGACTTGATGGGCTGAATGGTCTGTGTCTGTGCTGGAACATTCTATGATTCCATGCACCCAAAATCCTTTGTTAAGCCATCTAACCACCAAAGGTTCAGTATCTGCGGCTGTTTATACAGCGCAGCAGTGACTGAATGTCGAATGATTGATCAATTTGTTCTGGCCTATCTCTGTAACCTCCTCCAGCCCCTCAACCCTCCGAGATCTCTGCGCTCCTCTAATTCTGGCCTCTTGCGCATCCCCCGATTTTAATTGCTCCACCATTGGCGGCCGTGCCTTCAGCTGCCTGGGCCCTTGTTCTGGAATTCCCTCCCTAAACCTCTCCGCCTCTCCACCTCTCTAACTCTCTCTCCTCCTTTATGTCGCTCCTTAAAAACCACCTCATCTGTCCTGGTATCTCCTTATGTGGCTCGGTGTCAAACATTTTTTGATAACGCTCCTGTGAAGCGCCTTGGGACGTTTTACTACGTTAAAAGCGCTATATAAATACAAGTTGTTAGCCATACCAACAAGCTAATGGATACAACTACAGTTGTGAGGCGGAGTGACATCAACACATACCTATACCACAGAGATTAAAGCTTTCAAAGGGTAGAGCCTTCAGAAAATAACACAGCTTACTTCTACCCTAGTTAAAATGGAAAATAACCGCACTGGGGGCGATATCGGACCTCCAGAACCTTGCTATGTGAGTCACAAAACTGCACAATGATCTTTTTCAGAGCAGAGCTGATGCAGTTATTAATAGTAGAAAAGTCCCAATTAATTAAGCATTAATTTAACATCATGATTGATCATGCAAATAACTGTATAACCTGTGTACTGCCCTGCACAGGGTAAATTCACTGACCTCACCCTGCCAGGGTGCAGCCACATTCAGAGAGATCGTGGGGTGGAGAAGGTGCTACAACTCATAACAGCGACAAGGTGCATTTATATAGCGCCTTTAACGTAGTAAAACGTCCCAAAGCCCTTCATAAGTGGGTAATCTGACAACATTTGACACCGAGCCACGTAAGGAGATATTAGGACAGGAGGTAGGTTTTAAGAAGCGTCTTAAAGGAGGAAGGAGAGGCGGAGAGAGGTTTAGGGAGGGAATTCCAGAGCTTAGGGCCCAGGCAGCTGAAGGCACGGCCGCCAATGGTGGAGCGATTAAATTCAGGGGGATGAACAAAAGCCCAGAATTGAATGAACGCTGAATACTGAAGCCCATTATCCAACCTGCACTCTCCTCCTCACTGGGAGCACAGATCATTAAATTCACTCTAACACATTCACAGGGTTCCTTTAGGGCAGGTGTCCGAGCTTTCTGTCTTCATGGGCACCATGGAGCCTTGGGGGCCCAAATATAAACTTTAAATCCCTGTCTCCATTAATTCCCAGATTTCTCCGGTTGCTGATCCCAACCGATCTTGGGGTTCTGATTTAGGATTTATCCAACAAGGAGGCTTCCAACAGCACTTTCCCAAACCTCCAGGGCCACCAAATACAAACAGGACAAGCCAGCCAGTGAGAACTGTAAGCACAAAATATGAGTAAGTTGCCTGGGCTTTGAGGGCTGGATTGCCAGGGTTTGCGAGCCGCAGACTTCAAACCATGTTTAGTGCATGGCTAAATTGGAGGAGGGGAGGAAGAGGGGCTGAATGGCCTGCTCCTGGTCCATAAGACCATAAGAATTAGGAGCAGGAGTTGGCCATACGGCCCCTCGAGCCTGCTCCGCCATTCAATAAGATCATGGCTGATCTTCTACCTCATCTCCACTTTCCCGTCCTATCCCTCGATTCCCTAGACATGCATCGTAGACTCGGATTTCTATGTATCTGGTTACATTGCTGGGACTCTGGAGCTTTCAAGATGGAGTTCGATAGATTTTTTGTTGGGTAAGGTTATCGAGGGATATGGCGGGTAAATGGAGGTGGGGCGCAGATCAGCCACGATCTGATTGAATGGCGGAGCAGGCTCGAGGGGCTGAATGGCCGACTCCTGCTCCTAATGTTCCTCTGGTTGTCTCTAATTCAACTCGACAGAAAAACCCAACCAGAAGGTCTTGAGATTTCAGTGAACAGAAGGCTCAGTCTGGTGTCTGGAGTGTTCGATTTCTCCACGCTGAGTCAAGCTTCCTCTGCTGGAGTCACCTTTCTGTAATAGCGGTGGTGGTTAAGCTGATCTATTTCTAGATACAGGGCAGGAAGCGCACAAGTAAAAGAGTTTTATGATTCGAAGCTTGTGGAACTGAATTTTTGTTTTACGTGTAAAGGTTATTCAAAGCAGCATTATAATCTATTAAGATATTTCGCACAGGTATCGATGTCTGCGCATTTACCTCTTCACTATTATAACTTCTAACTGTCCCACCGACGGACTGAAAAGGGCAATGTTAGTATAGACGTCAGAAAACTGCTTCATTCTCGCCACAAGCAGCAACCTCTAGCACGCAATAGAACACTTTCCGCTGGTCACAAAGAACAGGCTGTGATCAACCCTGAAACCAGTTAAAAATAAAGTCCAGGGGTGAGAGAGAGAGAAAAAAGAAGAGGGAGAGAAAGAATGAGAGAGTGAGCGAGAGAGAGAGAAAGAGAGATCGAAAGAGAAAAAGAGAGAGAAAGAATGAAAAAGTGAGAGTGAAAGAGAGAGAGAAAAGAGAGAAAGGGAAAGAGAAAGAAAGAGAGAAAGAGAGAGAGAGAAAAGGGAAAGATAAAGTAAGCAACGAAAAGTAAGCATGAAAGAGAAAAAGTGACAGAGAGAAAAGAGAGACACAAAGAAAGAAAGAAAGAAAGAAAAGATAGAAAGGAAGGAAAGATAAAATGCAAGAAAAGAAAGAGACATTCACTGTGAGCGAAAATGACTGCCGTCTCCTACTTCACAGTCCAGGAGGAGTGATGTTCACAGCTCGCCCAATCTGTGCCACACTTGTACAGTATCAGTCAACGCACTTCTGAATGTGCCTATGAATATTAACCCTTTTTCTCCTACACTGTGCTAAGATACAAGGCATGCCCCTGAGGCTGACTATTAATTATTTTATGTCCCGTTAGAGTTTTATTTCTGCGTACACTGTAAAATTATTAGCTTTCCTTAAAGTGTAATTTCTCGCAAGCTAATATTTCACAGAATGTTGAACAGTATATTTCAGTATTTACAGGGGGTCCCCGGGAGTGCGTCAGTATTTACAGGTGGTCCCCGGGAGTGTGTCAGTATTTACAGGTGGTCCGCGGGAGTGTGTCAGTATTTACAGGGGGTCCCCGGGAGTGTGTCAGTATTTACAGGGGGTCACCGGAAGTGTGTCAGTTTTTACAGGGGGTCCTCGGCAGTGTGTCAGTATTTACAGGGGGTCCCCGGGAATGTGTCAATATTTACAGGGGATTCCCGGGAGTGTGTCAGTATTTACAGGGGGTCCCCGGGAGTGTGTCAGTATTTACAGGGGGTCCCCGGAAGTGTGTCTGTATTTACAGGGGGTCCTCGGCAGTGTGTCAGTATTTACAGGGGGTCCCCGGGAGTGTGTCAGTATTTACAGGGGATTCCCGGGAGTGTGTCAGTATTTACAGGGGGTCCCCGGAAGTGTGTCAGTATTTACAGGGGGTCCCAGGAAGTGTGTCAGTATTTACAGGTGGTCCGCGGGAGTGTGTCAGTATTTACAGGGGGGTCCCCGGGAGTGTGTCAGTATTTACAGGTGGTTCCCGGAAGTGTGTCAGTATTTACAGGTGGTCCCTGGAAGTGTGTCAGTATTTACAGGGGGTCTCCGGGAGTGTGTCAGTATTTACAGGGGGTCTCCGGGAGTGTGTCAGTATTTACAGGGGGTCCTGGGAGTGTGTCAGTATTTACAGTGGGTCCCCGGGAGTGTGTCAGTATTTACAGGGGGTCCCCGGAGGTGTGTCAGTATTTACAGGGGGTCCCCGGGAGTGTGTCAGTATTTACAGGGGATTCCCGGGAGTGTGTCAGTATTTACAGGGGGTCACCGGAAGTGTGTCAGTATTTACAGGTGGTCCGCGGGAGTGTGTCAGTATTTGCAGGGGGTCACCGGGAATGTGTCAGTATTTACAGGGGGTGCCCGGGTGTGTGTCAGTATTTACAGAGGGTCCCCGGCAGTGTGTCAGTATTTACAGGGGGTCCCCGGAAGTGTGTCAGTATTTACAGGGGGTCCTCGGCAGTGTGTCAGTATTTACAGGGGGTCCCCGGGAGTGTGTCAGTATTTACAGGTGGTCCCCGGAAGTGTGTCAGTATTTACAGGTGGTCCCCGGAAGTGTGTCTGTATTTACAGGGGGTCCCCGGGAGTATGTCAGTATTTACAGGGGGGTCCCCGGGAGTGTGTCTGTAGTTACAGAGGGTTCCCGGGAGTATGTCAGTATTTACAGGTGGTCCCCGGGAGTGTGTCAGTATTTACAGGTGGTCCGCGGGAGTGTGTCAGTATTTACAGGGGGGTCCCCGGGAGTGTGTCAGTATTTACAGGTGGTCCCCGGAAGTGTGTCAGTATTTACAGGTGGTCCCCGGAAGTGTGTCAGTATTTACAGGTGGTCCCCGGGAGTGAGTCAGTATTTACAGGGGGTCTCCGGGAGTGTGTCAGTATTTACAGGGTGTCTCCGGGAGTGTGTCAGTATTTACAGGGTGTCTCTGGGAGTGTGTCAGTATTTACAGGTGGTCCCTGGAAGTGAGTTAGTATTTACAGGGGGTCCTCGAGAGTGTGTCGGTATTTACAGGGGGTCCTGGGAGTGTGTCAGTATTTACAGTGGGTCCCCGGGAGTGTGTCAATATTTACAGGGGGTCCCCGGAGGTGTGTCAGTATTTACAGGGGGTCCCTGGAAGTGTGTCAGTATTTACAGGGGGTCCCGGGGAGTGTGTCAGTATTTACAGGGGGTCCCCAGGAGTGTGTCAGTATTTACAGGGGGTCCCCCGGGAGTGTGTCAGTAGTTACAGGGGGTCCCCGGGAGTGTGTTAGTATTTACAGGGGGTCCCCGGGAGTGTGTCAGTATTTACAGGGGGTCCCCGGGAGTGTGTCAGTATTTACAGGGGGTCCCCGGGAGTGTGTCAGTATTTACAGGGGGTCCCCGGGAGTGTGTCAGTATTTACAGGGGGTCCCCGGGAGTGTGTCAGTATTTACAGGGGGTCCCCGGGAGTGTGTCAGTAGTTACAGGGGGTCCCCGGGAGTGTGTTAGTATTTACAGGGGGTCCCGGGGAGTGTGTCAGTATTTACAGGGGGTCCCCGGGAGTGTGTCAGTATTTACAGGGGGTCCCCCGGGAGTGTGTCAGTAGTTACAGGGGGTCCCCGGGAGTGTGTCAGTATTTACAGGGGGTCCCCAGGAGTTTGTCTGTATTTACAGGTGGTCCCCGGGAGTGTGTCAGTATTTACAGGGGTTCCCCGGGAGTGTGTCAGTATTTACAGGGGGTCCCCGGGAATGTGTCAGTATTTACAGGGGGTCCCTGGAAGTGTGTCAGTATTTACAGGGGTTCCCCGGGAGTGTGTCAGTGTTTACAGGGAGTCCCCGGGTGTGTGTCAGTATTTACAGGGGGTCCCCGGGTGTGTGTCAGTATTTACAGGGGGTCCCCGCACCTCTGCACCTTCAGGCATCCTTTGTAACTCCATGCGTACCTTGGTTTGTACAACTGACGGTCTCTGTGTTCTCATTTCTTGAATCAGGTCATAAACGCTGAAATTTTCTGGAATTATCTGAAATAAAAAAAAGTTCAGGCTGAAACCAAAACAGAAAATGCTGGAAGCAATCAACAGGTCAGGCAGCATCTGCAGAGAAAGAGGCAGAGCCAACGGTTCAGGTCGATGACCTTGTGTCACATGGGCAGATCCAGTCATCGGACACTGGGCAACCTGCTACGGTCTTTTATAGGAGCCACATTGGAGCATCTGAGCCCTGGAAGGTGTTCAGAGAAGGTTTGGAACACCCTATGAGAGGTAAGAATGGGAGGTGATCTCATTGAAACATACACAATTCTTGCAGGGTTTGAAGGGTAGATGCAGGGGTTATGTTTCTCCTGGCTGGGGAGTCTAGAACCAGGGGTCACAGTCTCAGAATAAGGGGTCGGCCATTTAGGACGGAGATGAGGAGAAATTTCTCCACTCAGAGGGTGGTGAATCTTTGGAATTCTCTACCCCAGAGGGCTGTGGAGGCTCAGTCGTTGAGTATATTCAAGACAGAGATCGATAGATTTTTGAATATTAAGGGAATCAAGTGATATGGGGCTAGTGCAGGAAAGTGGAGATGAGGTAGAAGATCAGCCATGATCTCATTGAATGGTGGAGCAGGCTCGAGGGGCCAAATGGCCGACTCCTGCTTCTATTTGTTATGTTCTTACCTCACCGTCAGAGCATCTGAGGCATAGGAAAAGTCAGAAAATCTTGGACATTTAAAACTTGAAAGTATGCGAGCAAGAGGAGACCTTATTGGGAATGGAATTTATTAAGTAGAATAGGAGACTTTATTTGGAATGGAAGGTACTTATTAGAGTATAAAAGCTTACTCTGAGTCACTATTTCAAGTCAGACCATGATGGCATCACAAGAGGACACAGGTGCAAAGGGGGAATAGGTGAGCTCAGGACTGATGTCAGGAAGCCCTTCACAGAGAGAGTGACCAATACCTGGTCTGGGCACTGGGTAGGGGAGTGGGGGGGGGGGGCGGGGTGGGGAATCTCTGGAGCCATTCAAGGGGTGGTTGGACACTGCGATGGGAGCTGTAGCTTTCTGTGGAAGGATGAGTTCTATGGGCTGGATACGCCTCCCTCGCCGGTGCTTAGCTTGGCGAAGATCTTCACGCCAAATGGTGATGTCTTTGAAATACAATGATCCCCCTTGCTCCCAGTGAAACAAAAGCATGGTTTTGGTGTAAAAACGCTATAAGATGTTAAATTTTCCTGTTGTTTTGAGGGTGGGGAGGGAAAGACAAGGTCAAATTCATTCAACCAAGACCCAGAGACCGTGTGAGCATTTTGATGATTCCCTGGAGTTGAGGTCAAAGATCAGCCATGATCTTATTAAATGGCGGAGCAGGCCGAATGGCCTACTCCTGCTCCTGATTCTTATGTTCTAATGTACTTGCAGCCTGGGTAACAAGACAAGAAGACAACGGATACTTGAAACAAGTGTGTTGATGTGTTTCTATGAAATATCTCCAGTTGCTATATTAATAAATGCATCTATTTCAAAACAGTTTCCAATGTCATTAAAGTACAAGCGAGATATTTTAGCTGAGAGTGTTTTTAGATCTCTCAGTTCCCTGTTGTGATGCAAAAATGCTGCTCAGATGGGACTTTGTGTATGCAAATAGGATGAAAAGATAACTTTACCCCATCCTTCAGCAGCTTCCAGGTATAATCAATGGCGCATATCACCCCTGTCCTTCCACAGCCGGCACTGCAAGATAAAGAAGAGTTAGACATTAGGAGAGGCTCTAATGGAAGACAGAACACTCCTTTTCCAGAAAGGACAGCCATTATTCTCTTCAGTGAGGGACATGATTATCAACTCAGCAAAACTGCAAATGGCCAAAGCTCATTATTATAAACAAACCGTGTCAGTGGAAGGCCCGTGGTTTCCTTGTGGGGTCCAGAGGAATACTAAAAAACTTACCTTTCTGGCCCTCTTCTGTGCCCTCCATCCTCCTTGCTGCCGGCTTTCTCTGGCGGATCTGACACTCAGCACGAGTCACGCGACTGCGCGTTACAATGGTGCGGGATCCTATGGGCTGGCTTTTGTCTTGGGGTCGTGTCATCCGCATTTCGTGTTCCCCCCCCCGACTCCAGATTAATGTGGATGAATGATGCAATTTTGACTTAATTGGGTAATTGAGTTCCAGCATGTGGGAACCCATGAACTAATTAGTGGTTTCAGTCTGAAAGTCGCCTCTGATGATGTCATCATTGCTGACTGTCTGGGTCTCAGGAGGACCTGCCTGGGTTTTGGAGAGAGAGAGAGAGAGAGAGAGAGAGAGAGATCGAGATCCAAGTCCTCGCAAAGGCCATGCCGTCTCTGAAGACATTCAATGCAGCAGCATCAGAGGCGACCTAATACTACCTTCATCACACCTCCGTTGTAATAGTGCACCTGCAGCTGATAGTCAGCTATCCACTTGTGCTCCTGCCAGGTTTCACTGGAGTTTTTCACATCAGGCGTACTTCACATTGGAAAAGGGTTAAACTAGCTAAAACGTTTCAAAATGGCATTACAGAGCCAATTTAGGGCTTGTTAAGGGGTTTAATGGCCTCTCCCGCCTCTTGGAGGCGGGACGGAGTCGGGAACCCCGCGACTGATTTTGTCAAAATTGCGTGGAGGCGGGATGGAGTCGGGATGGGGTCGGGACCCCCGACCCCGCAAATTTAACCCCCCACACGCCTCCAAACCCGACTCCACGGGTCATTCAAAATCCAGCCCTATATGCGTCGATTTTGCATATTTAGGAGGCCTTCGCTTACCTGCAGCGAACACCTCACACGCCTCCTGAAACCTGGGTGGGAGTGCGGCGTGAACTGGGAGGTAAACACTCTGCCCCTAGAATAACCCACCTCCCCGCCCAGTCCATCCTCATCGTCTCCACCACCGAGCATGGGAACACCACCACCTCCAAGTTCCCCTCACACACCATCCTGACTTGGGAATATATTGGCTGTTCCTTCATCGTCGCTGGGTCAAAATCCTGGAACTCCCTCCCTAACAGCACTGTGGGAGTACCTTCACCACACGGACTGCAGCGGTTCAAGAAGGCAGCTCACCACCACCTTCTCAAGGGTAACTAGGGATGGGCGATAAAAGCTTTGGAGTGGGGGGGAAAGGGGAATTTTGGAATTAAATTAGGACAATATAAATCATGGAATCAGAACTAAAATTACAATCCTATTTTCTCAAACCAGATAAGTACCAAATATTTATTAGAACAGTGCAGGGCCAGCTCGGCAATACTGGAAAGAAAACCCGCAAGCATATTGCTGGTAAGATTGTGATGCGGAGATGCCGGTGTTGGACTGGGGTGGACAAAAGTGAGAAGTCGCACAACACCAGGTTATAGTCCAACAGTTTTATTTGAAATCACAAGCTTTCGGAGCTGCTGCCCCTTCGTCAGGTGAAGTGAAGCAATACGAATCGGCAAAGCATATATAGACAGTCTATATATGCTTTGCCGATTCGTATTCCTTCACTTCACCTGACGAAGGAGCAGCCGCTCCGAAAGCTTGTGATTTCAAATAAAACTGTTGGACTATAACCTGGTGTTGTGCGACTTCTCACTTTTGGTAAGATTGTGTATAGGCAACAGTGGAAAATAAAATATTACCAAGGGAGTATTTTTCATTGCTCGGTTTTTCCCCTCTGACAAACCACAAGATATCCGAGATCAACAAGAGTAGTAAGCCTGAGGATTGGGAGGATTTTAGAATTCAGCAAAGGAGGACCAAGAAATTGATAAAGAAAGGGAAAACAGAATGAGAGAGTAAACTAGCGAGAGACATAAAGACAGACTGTAAAAGCTTCGATAGGTATGTAAAAAGGAAAAGATTAACGAAAATAAATGTGGGTCCCTTACAGGCTGAGAGAAGAGAAATTATAATGGGGAACAAGGAAATGGCAGAGAAATTAAACAAATACTTTGGGCTGAATTTTGCCAGCGTTCAGCGTGTGGGTTTGGAGCGGAGTCCGCTGTCAAAATCGAAATGATTGACAGTGGGTTGGGAACCCGTTCCGAACCCGCCTCCATGTAAGTTTCCAAAGTGTTAGGTCTGCGATTTCAGAACAGACCCGACACCAAGCGGCAGGGGAAGCATTTAAGATAGTTAAATGCTTGTCAACTACTATTTTGCCAGCCTTTTTCTATTTTCCCACTTTTTTAACGAGGTTCCTGGCATTCGGAGATCACCTCAGGTAAATAGGTTGGGTTCTCTGTGTCTCCCCATTGCTGTGAATAGTTGACAGCTGCAAAAAGTGGTCTGAAAGCTACCATTTCACAGCTGTTCACTTTCCAATGTCAGAAGCTTGAGTCTTCAGGACTTGGAAGACACTTTTGAGCTGCATGCAGTTTTGAAGTGTTTGCAGTAAACTCTCTATCCACTGTCACCTCCTTGGAGCAACCTCTCTCACCATTGACAGATCGCTTCTGTCATCTCAACTTCAGCTGCCATCTATTCAAGCAACATCGGTGCCCTTGAAAAAATCTCATCTTGGTCCTCTGAATCCCTTCACGATCAGCCCCAACACCAACATCACCAGGCACACCAACAACAACAGTGGAAAATTACCTGGGGGTCACCATTGACCAGAAACTTAACTGGACCAGCCACATAAATACTGTGGCAACAAGAGCAGGTCAGAGGCTAGGGGCAGAATTTTCATTGACTCGTGGAGGCGGGTTTGGAGGCGTGTGGGGGTTTAAAATTGCGAAAACTGGCAGGCGGGCAGAAGTCCGCCTCCATCCCGCCTCCACGCAATTTTCATTAAATCGTGTCTGCTGGTCCCGACTCCGTCCCGCCTCCAAGAGGCGGGAATAGGCCGTTAAGGCCCTTAACAAGCATTAAATTGCCTCTATAATGCCATTTTGAAAGGCCTTTGTGATTTTAACCCTTTTTCCACGTGAAGCACGCCTGTTCTGAACCACAAATGTGAAACCTGGCGGTAGCACATTTGGATTGCTAACTATCAGCTGCAGGTCCACTATTACAATGGAGATTTGATGCATCAGGAGGGTGGTGAGGGTGGTGGTGGTGGAAGAATTTCTGGGAGCAGACTTAGGGCTGCTGCTGCTCATTTTGCCTCCAGGTCCTCTCACGGCAAAGGCCAGGCAGTCTTTGAAGACCTTCAATGCTGCAGCAATGATGACATCATCAGAGGCAACTTTCAGACTGAAAACACTAATTGGTTCATGGGTTCCCACATGCTGGAACTCAATTGCCCAATTAGGTGAAAATCGCATCAATCTCCCACATCCAATTGGAGTCCAGAACCACGGGGTCACAGTCTCAGAATAAGGGGTCAGCCATTTAGGACTGAGATGAGGAGAAATTTCTTCACTCAGAGGGTGGTGAATCTTTGGAATTCTCTACCCCAGAGAGCTGTGGAGGCTCAGTCATTGAGTATATTCAAGACAGAGATCGCTAGCTTTTTGGATATTAAGGGAATCAAGGGATATGGGGATAGGGCGGGAAAGTGGAGTTGAGGTATGATCTTATTGAATGGCGGAGCAGGCTCGAGGGGCCAAATGGCCTCCTCCTGCTCCTATTTCCTATGTTCTTATGTAACATGGGTGAAGTGGCAGTGAGCTGGCCTTGACCGTGAACCTGTGTGCTGGTTGTGGCCGTTCGGTCATTCATTGTGATGTTTGACGATCGGTGGGTTACCTGCAGTGGATACAGATGGGGATGTCGTCGTGTGGCTGATAATCTCGCATGTCCTTGATCATCTCCAAGATGGGATCTATTGAAGATGGAATGTCATGATCTGGCCAGTTGAAGTAGTGAAGCTGATACACAGTCCGACAGATCTGGGTTAGAAAAAAAACAGCACAATGTAAGTTAGAACATAATGAGGAGCAGGAGTCGGCCGTATGGCCCCTCGAGCCTGCTCCACCATTCAATAAGATCATGGCTGATCTTCGACCTCAACTCCACCTTCCCGCACGATCCCCATATCCCACGATTCCCCTAGAGTCCAAAAATCTATCGATCTCAGCCTTGAATATACACAACGACTGAGCATCCACAGCCCTCTGGGGTAGAGAATTCCAAAGATTCCCAACCCTCTGAGTGAAGAAATTCCTCCTCATCTCAGTCCTAAATGACCGACCCCTTATCCTGAGACTATGCCGCCTAGTTCGAGACACTCCAGCCAGGGGAAACAACCTCTCAGCATCTACCCTGTCAACCCCTTTCAGAATCTTGTATGCTTCAATGGGATCACCTCAAATTCTTCTAAACTCCAGAGAGTATAGGCCCAATCTACTCAATCTGCCACATGTGGCGAATTGTATTTCTGATTAGAAATGAGTAATAATCACCGTCATTAGTCATGTGATCTCAATACTCATATTCACACGGCGTGTATTCGTGAACTTTAACCTCATTGTGTGTAAAATGGTGAGATAAAAATCAGAGTGTTTTTGATCGCTGTGAGTGGTTTACTTCCTTGGTTTATGAATGGTGGCTGATGTTTGTGAAGTAAATACTCAGGTATGAAGTACATTTACCTGGATTGTGTGTGAGGTGTTTTCTACTAGAATCAGTGCCTGTGGCTAAAATGGTGTCGCCCGTAGCCTCACCTGTGGATAATCCGTGAATTCTATTGGACAAACATGGCAACCTTTTAAGTGGTGAGAAACTAGTAAATGTTGGTGTTCAGAGAGATTCAGGTGTCCTCGTACAGGAAACACAGGTACCGCAAGCAATTGGGAAGGCAAATGGCATGTTGGCCTTTATTGTAAGGGGGTTGGTGTGTATGAGTAAGGAAGTCTTGCTACAATTGTACAGGGCCTTGGTGAGACCACACCTGGAGTACTGTGCACAGTTTTGGTCTCCTTTGCTAAGAAAGGATATTCTTGCCTTAGAGGCAGTTCAACGAAGGTTCACTAGATTGATTCCTGTGATGTGAGGGCTGTATGGCCTGCTCCTGCTCCTAATTCTTATGTTCTTATTTCTGGTGCAGTAACTAGTGGTTCTGGTACTAGACTAACAACCCAGAGATCACGGCCTCGACAGGCGGGAGATGTTCGGGGGAGGGGGTTTAAAAAGTGAATTGCGTGGCACGCAACCTCAACACGCTGCTCACGCGCGGATATCGGGGCGTCCAAGTGTCCCTAATTAGCATATTTAAATCAGGCCCCCCCACGGCGCATTTTGGGAGCCCGATTTGAAATTTACCGCTGCTGCGTGGGTTTCCCAGGAGTTGGGAAAATGAGGGCCCGGGGAATATTTGGTAGGTGACCAATTGGAGCACCTCATCAGACATTTGCTAAATATTATTATTCCTGAGCACTCCCAGCACAGAATGATGTGTGGTCTTCTAGGTAGGTTCTTCAGCCGCCGCCGCCCCCCGATGCAAGATTGAAATGTTACTGCAGTATCCTGTGACGTGTGGACGAAGCTAATGTAGAATTTAGACTCACAGAATGATGCAGCACAGAAGGAGGCCATTCGGCCCATCGTGCCTGTGCCGGCTCTTTGAAAGAGCTCTCCAATTAGTCCCACTCCCCCTGCTCTTTCCCCATAGCCCTGTAAATTTCTCCTTTTGAAGTATTTATCCAATTCCCTTTTGAAAGTGATTATTGAATCTGCTTCCACCGCCCTTTCAAGCAGTGCATTCCAGATCACAACAACTGGCTGTGTTAAAAAATGCTTCCTCATGTCGCCTCTCGGTTCATTTGCCAATCACCTTAAATCTGTGTCCTCTGGTTACTGACCCTCCTGCCACTGGAAACAGTTTCTCCTTATTTACTCTAACAAAACCCTTCATGATTTTGAACCCCTCTATCAAATCACCTTTTAACCTTAATAAAAACAGAAAACGCTGGAAAAACTCAGCAGGCCAGGCAGCATCCGTGGAGAGAGAAACAGAGTTAACGTTTCAGGTCGAAGACCTTTCGTCAGAACTGGAAAAAAGCAGGAAATGAAATAGATTTTAAAGCAAGTATAGGGTTGGGAAAAGGGGGAGGGGATGAAAGAACAAAAGGGAAGGTCAGTGATAGGATAGAAAGCAGGAGAGATTAAGAGAGATTGAGAGACATTAAGAGATATTCAAGGCAAGAGGAGGTGGAAATGGGACAGGTGGAGGAACACCTTCTCTGCTCTAAGGAGAACAATTCCAGCCTCTCCAGTCTCTCCACATAACTGAAGTGTCTCAGCCCTGCTACCATTCGAATAACTCTCTTCTGCACCCTCTCCAAGGTCCTATCTTTTGAGATCTTCATTCTTCAACTGAAGCATCCTCCACGTTCTCCTGTCCACACATCCATCGTGCTGCCACCATTCATTTCACATAGACCGTTCACAGGTATTTGGACTTACAGACAAAAAAGTTGGATTATTCAGTACTGATTGCTGCTCATACCTGCTAGACGTGGATTACTCTAGGAACCTCCATTCTCAATGTTACAGATAGGTAGAAGAACCATCTTTACCACCTCACCCTGTACAACTATCTTCATTTTTCCAAACAAAGATAACTGGATTTTCCAAGGAGGACGCTCCATGTCTAAAGGCACGGAAGGGGAGGGGAGTCATTGTGACATGACATCATAGATGGGAAAAGGGCTTAAAAAGAGTCACTTTTCCCCACTCTTCCCTGAACGCAAGGTGAGAACAGATGAAGGGACAAGAGACAATGGCGGGGCGGGGGAGAGAAGAATAGGAGGGGTTAGAGAAAGAGTTTGGAGCAAGAGGGAAATAGGAGAGAAGATCAAAATCAGGGTGCAAGACAGAGAACGCAGAGTGAGGGAAAGAACAGGACAAGAGAAGATAGAAAATGGATGGTAACAGAGAGAGGAGAGAAGGCAAGAGAAAGAACACAGCAGAGAGCGGAAGCATTCAGTGTTTTATATTTTTATGCAGAATTGTTTATTTTGTAGTTGAATGTACAGTAATAGATGTCATTAGATTTCTTACTGTAATATTATTGGCTGCATCAATGTTATAATAAGTGTGCTGAAAAGTGGAAGAAAAATGGTTGTCCCAAGAAACGGTCAGTTTAAGGGTTAATAACGCAAGTGTGACTGTGGTTACTGTGTGTCTTCATCATGATAACCATTAGCTGCAAATCCTTTAATCGTATTACTTACATTTTGGAAGCGAACCTTCAATGTTCTGATGATATATTCCGCTTTGGCCTTCTCTTCTTCCTGGAGAATGAGAGAGATATTGTAAACCGAGTGAACGGTAATAAAGTGGAGGAGACTCAGACAGCCTACTCTGTGACAGGGCTGTGGTGCCATGACATTTTATTTCAACGTGAACGGAATGGGCAGCAAGGTCAGCTGGATTTCACAACCCAACCGTCCAGCTGCACACAGGGACTCTCCCACAGTCTGCCTGACTCCTCCGAAACACAAACGGCAGATGGAGGACACTTGGCTCCCGTGTAGTTCAACAAGTCAGTGGGTGAATATATTAAAGTCGTATGACTGAGCTCTTTTGATGGCTCACTGAGACAATCCAGTCGGTAGCTGACCCTATACAGAGCAGGAAGTTCCCAGGCTCGAGTTAGTTATGGGGGTAGTACAATCATAGTATGACACAGCACAGAAGGAGGCCATTCAGCCCATCGTGCCTGTGCCGGCTCTTTGAAAGAGCTCTCCAATGATACCACTCCCATAGCCCTGCACACTTTCCCTTTTCAAATATATATCCAATTCCCTTTTTAAAGTTCGAACATTCTAAAATTCTGACGTGATGAAACCTCCACTAAATAAAAACCCCAGCATGAAATGACTGGCTTTCTTTGTGTTTTTTTAAAATATACTTTTGACGCTTTGAAATGTTGATGTCTGAAATATGACAGACACTTTCAATACTTTTCTGTAGACAGATAAAGGAGAATTGAAGCACCAGGTTCTTTTAGAAAGCAGAACAATTGCAAAACGTAAGAATTAGGAGCAGGAGTCGGCCATTCGGCCCCTCGAGCCTGCTCTGCCATTCAATAAGATCATGATGTGGAGATGCCGGTGTTGGACTGGGGTGGACAAAAGTGAGAAGTCGCACAACACCAGGTTATAGTCCAACAGTTTTATTTGAAATCACAAGCTTTCGGAGTGGCTGCTCCTTCGTCAGGTGAAGTCAACTCCACTTTCCCGCCCGATTCCCATATCCCTTGATTCCCTTAATATCCAAAAATCTATCAATTTCAGCCTTCAATATACTCAACGATTCAGCATTCACAGCCCTCTGGGATAGAGAATTCCAAAGATTCACAACCCTCTGAGTGAAGAAATTCCTCCTCATCTCAGTCCTAAATGGCCGACCCCTTATCCCGAGACTATGACCCCTAGTTCTAGACTCTCCAGCCAGGGGAAACAGCCTCTCACCATCTACCCTGTCAAGCCCTCTAAGAATTTTATACATTTCAATGAGATCACCTCTCATTCATCTAAACTCCAGAGAATATATACCCATTCTACACAATCTCTCCACATAGGACAGCCCTCTCATCCCAGGAATCAAACTAGTGAACCTTCGCTGCACCCCCTCTAAGGCAAGTATATCCTTCCTTAGATAAGGAGACCAAAACTGTGCACAGTACTCCAGGTGTGGTCTCACCAAGGCCCTGTACAATTGTAGCAAGACTTCCTTACGCTTACACACCAAACCCCTTGTAATAAAGGCTTACGTAACATTTGCCTTCCTAATTGCTTGCTGTACCTGCAAGCAAAAGCGGATTTGACAGGATCATTGGGAATATTATAAACAGGGCGCTGAGTCAGAGGGCTGAGTTATAGATGGTCCCACTCACGTAAGAGAATTCACCCACGGTTAAAATACTCACACAAGTAACACAGAAGGGCCCGTCCTGATAAGGATCCTCTCCTAAGTTTGCCCAGTATCGCTCACATTTTTTCTAAAAAATAAGGACAGACATAAATAATAGAATCATACAGCACAGAAGGAGGCCATTCGGCCCATCATGCCTGTACCAGCTAGGAACACAGGAACAGGAGGAGGCCATTCAGCATCTCGAGCCTGTTCCGCCATTCAATGCTTGATCTGTGACCTAACTGCCTTTGGCCCATATCCCTTAATACCTTTGGTTAACAAAAAGCTATCAATCTCCGATTTAAAATTAATAATTGATCTAGCATGAATTGCCGTTTGCGGAAGAGTGTTCCAAACTTCTAGCCACCCTTTGTGTGTAGAAGTGTTTCCTAATTTCACTCCTGAAAGGTCTGGCTCTAATTTTTAGACTTTGCCCCCCAGTCCTAGAATCCCCAACCAGCGGAAATAGTTTCTCTCTATCTGTTCCCCTTAATATCCTAAAAACTTCGATCAGATCACCCCTTAACCTTCTAAATTCTAGGGAATACGACCCTAATTTGTGTAATCTCTCCTCGTAACTTAACCCCTGGAGTCCGGGTATCATTCTGGTAAACCTACGCTGCACTCCCTCCAAGGCCAATATATCCTTCCTAAGGTGTGGTGCCCAGAACTGCTCTCAGTGCTCCAGGTGTGGTCTAACCAGGGCTTTGTTCAGCCCTAGTTTGTGTAATCATCAATTCCCAGAGACTCTAGGGCAATCCTGGAGGGTTGACAAACCCGGGCCTCTGGGGGACTAGCGGACAGGTGTGGTCTAACCAGGGTTTTGTACAGCTGCAGCATAACTTCTACCCCCTTGTACTCTAGTCCTCTAGATATAAAGGCCAGCATTCCATTAGCCTTTTTAAAAGAGCTATCCAATTAGTCCCATTCCCCTGCTCTTTCCCCATAGCCCCACAAATTTTTCGTTTTCAATTATTTATCCAATTCCCCTTTGAAAGTTACTATTGAATCTGCTTCCATTTCAGGCAGCGCATTCCAGATCACAACAACTCACTGAGTGAAAAAAGTTCTCCTCATCTCTCCCCTGACATTTTTTGTCAATTATTTTATATCTGTGTCCTCTGGTTACTGATCCTCCTTCCAGTGGAAACAGTTTCTCCCTCTCTACTCTATCAAAACCCCTCATAGTTTTGAACACTTCTATTAAATCTCCCCTTAACCTTCTCTGCTCTAAGGAGAACAACCCCAGATTCTCCAGTCTCTCCACATAACTGAAGTCCCTCATCACTGGAACCATTTTAATAAATCTCCTCTGCACCCTCTCCAAGGCCCTTGACATCCTTCCTAAAGTGCGGCGCCCAGAATTGGACACAATACTCCAGCTGAGGCCTAATCAGTGATCTATAAAGGTTTAGTGTAACTTCCTTGAATAATAATAATTTTATTTTTTTAATTCTTCAAAAGACAAAAAGAATAGAAGGTGGGGGAGGGCAAATGTCAACTTACCCGTCCCATCTCAAACTCACGACAGGCCATGACCACCACCTGAGAGAACGAGGGAAAAACAAACATATCAGACACAGTTTCTAATATTGAACGCCAAACTCCAGACATGCAATAGCTGCCTACAACAACTTGCAAATACATGAAGAAAGAACTTGCATTTACATAACATCTTTTAAGGGATAAATGTCCATAAGAAGAGGACACTGGGCACTTGGGAGGAACATTTTGGCGAGCAGTAGGTTTGAGAAGGCTTCTGAACTTGGGGAGAGATGTGACGAGGGATGGGGTTTGGGAAGAGCCGTTGTTGCTAATTGTAGGGTCATCGTGGCTGAAGGCCCTGCCGTTGGTGGAGGAGGGGGAGGGAGAGAGGGAAAGCGCAGTACATCAAAGTCAGAAGAGCAGAGGGTGTGAAGTGAGACAGCGGTCTGCAGAAGGTTGTTGAGGGAGGGTGGAGGATTTGAATGTGTGGATGAGGAATTTGAAATTGATAGACTGGGAGCTGGGCAGCCAATGGCAGTTAGTGAGAATAGGGTGATAAATGTGTGGGGTTTAGTAATGGGCTAGTATACAAGACGCAAAGTTCTCAATGGGTTGGAGTCTGCCTATGGTTAGATCAGGAGAAGTGTCGGTGAAATCAATTCTGGAGATAACAAAGGTGTTTAGTGGCACTGGGACTGCAGGAAGAGAGTGTTATGGAGATAGAGGTAGGTGGTCTTGGTGATGGAATGGATGCGGGCTTCGATGCTAAGCTTAAAATTGAACAGGACACGGGGGTCCCGCACTAGTGGCTTCAGCCTGAGTGAACCTCGAGATAAGTTTACATTTTAAAAATCAAAACAAGTGAATCTCACTCCAGAGGATGAAAGATCCCAGCAGTGGAAACAGGTCCACCAGGGTGCGATGTGGGCATGTGCGGTCCACAACTGGCATGAGACTGGGGACTAAGGTGCAAAGCTTCTGATGGAATCTAAGATGGGTCAGCCATGAGCTAACTGAATGGCGGAACAGGCTGGAGGGGCTGAATGGCCTCTTCCTGTCTCTATGGCTTCAGTCTTGTCAGTGTTGAGCTGGAGAAAGTTTTGACTCAACCCCAATGATTTGGAACATGGCCGTCATGGTGTTGAGGTTGGTGCCAGAGAGTTAAAGATGGGCGCCGTTGGTGTCCATACGAAAACTGATCACATGCTATGGATGATGTCACCGAGGTGCAATGGAGAAATGGGATAGGCTAAGTATGTGGGCCCTGGAGGAGAAGCTATTGGAGGAAATGTATTGACGTTGTTGGGACAGATAGGAAGGGCAGTGCCACACAAGTAACTGGGCAGTGCCACACAAGTAAACTATGTTGTGGGGCAGAGCATGAAAGAAAGAAAGACTTGCATTTCTATAGCGCCTTTCACAACCTCAGGACGTCCCAAAGCGCTTTACAGCCAATGAAGTACCTTTGATGTATAGTCACTGTTGTAATGTAGGAAACGTGACTATTAATCCAAAGATAAACTGTATTTCTAGCTTTATTTAAAACTTCAAAACCAGGAACACAAAATGTGGAAGCTGCGCTAATTCAAGAACAGAGAAGCGGTGGGAATTGGCTGCCACTGAAAAGGGTAACAACCATTTTTGGCAAGAAGCTTTCTGACAGGCTCAGACCCTGAATGTTCGGTAAATGTATTGTCCTTCTAACCAAAACGTTTCTATTGGTAGTTCGGTACATGACAACGTCATAAACTGATCATGCTGTCCCTGTGATAAGCGGCAAATTGTGCTACAAAAATGTAGCAGATAAGAATTCCCCTTTAATTGCCGCTCACTCAGTTTCAAGAGACTTAACTTGTTTTATTTTTATATGAATTGACCAATTCAGCAACACGGTGGCTGAGGATTTCGCCCTCAGGGTCATTTCTTGGCTGTGCATCTGGACAAAGACCCCAGATCAGACTCATCTTGCAAGACTTCCAGAGACATGGCGATGGACGGAATCATAAAGAAGCCAAATTCCTTCATGTTCAGTTGCTAATTACGGCTCTAGTTCACAAAATATCGTTCTAGGAAGTGGCAACAACATGACGAAAAGATCCCACAGACATCCCAGCAAGTGTTGGATCTAATATTATGCAGTTTGAAAAGAAAGACAGACTTGCATTTCTATAGCGCCTTTCATGACCCCAGGACGTCCCAAAGCGCTTTACAGCCAATGAAGTACTATTTGAAGTGTCGTCACTGTTGTAATGTAGGAAACACGGCAGCCAATTTGCGCACAGCAAGCTCCCACAAACAGCCATGTGATAATGACCAGATAATCTGTTTTAGTGATGTTGGTTGAGGGATAAATATTGTCCAGGACACCGGGGATAACGTCCCTGCTCTTCTTCGCAATAGTGGCCGTGGGATCTTTTACATCCACCTGAGAGAGCGGTCGGGGCCTCGGTTTAACATCTCAGCCGAAAGACGGCTCCTCCGACAGTGCAGCACTCCCTCAGCACCGCACTGGAGGGTCAGCCTGGATTTTGTGCTCAAATCTCTGGCATGGGATAGGTTCCCGGCTTTGTGAACTGTTCAGGAACCGTAAATAAAAGGGCCAGTGAACCCTCACACACACTCAGTCCTGCGGGGTACAGTAGTGTGGTGATTGTGCTAGAATCAAAGAATCATTCAGCACAGAAGAAGGGCGGGGGTGGGGGGGGAGGGTCCCAGTGGAGAGAAATCTAGAATGCTAAAGAGAAAAGACAAGGAAGCAGTGCAGGAAAGTGATTGGGGTAAGGATAACCAGATTGTGTCAGAAAGGGACAGAGCGTACAAACAAAGGAGTGCACTAACAAATAGGGTCCAGGTAAGAAAAAATGGTAAGACAAATAGGGCCATAGTACCAAAAAATGTTAAGCTGTCTAAAAATGTTAAAAAGACAAATCTAAAGGCACTGTATCTGAATGCACGAAGCATTCGTAATAAGGTAGACGAATTAACCGCGCAAATAGATGAAAACAGATACGATATAATTGCGATTATGGAGACATGGCTGCAGGGTGACCAAGGCTGGGAGCTGAATATCCAAAGTTATTCGATATTTAGGAAGGACAGGCAAAAAGGAAAAGGAGGTGGGGTGGCGTTGTTAGTAAAGGATGAAATCAGAGCAATAGTGAGAAAGGATATTGGCTCAGAAAATCAAGATGTAGGATCAGTCTGGGTGGAGCTAAGAAGCACTAAGGGGCAGAAAACATTGGTAGGAGTTGTCTGTAGGCCTCCAAACAGTAGTGGTAATGTAGGGGACTGCATCAAACAGGAAATTAGAGATGCATGTAACAAGGGTACTACAGTAATCATGGGTGACTTTAATCTACATATAGACTGGCCAAACCAAATTAGCAATAATACTGTGGAGGATGAATTCCTGGAGTGTGTACGAGATGGTTTTTTAGACCAGTACATTGAGGAGCCAACTAGGGAACAGGCTATCCTAGATTGGGTATTGTGCAATGAGAAGGGGTTAATTAATAATCTTGTTATGCGGGGTCCTTTAGGGAAGAGTGACCATAACATGATGGAATTCTTCATTAAGATGGAAAGTGAAGAAGACCAATCCGAAACTAGGGTCCTAAATCTAAACAAAGGAAACTACGAAGCTATGAGGAGGGAGTTGGCTATGATAGATTGGGGAGCTTCATTAAAAGGCATGACAGTGGATAGGCAATGGCTAACATTTAAGGAACAAATGCATGAATTGCAACAGTTATACATTCCTTTCTGGCGCAAAAACACAAAAGGAAAAGCGGCCCAACCATGGCTAACAAAAGAAATTAAGGATAGTATTAGATCCAAAGAGGATTCATATAAAGTTGCCAGAAAAAGTAGCAAGCCTGAGGATTGGGAGCAGTTTAGAATTCAGCAAAAAAGGACCAGGAGATTGATTAAGAGGGGAAAAATAGAGTATGAGAGTAAACTTGCAAGGAACAAAAAAGTGGACTGTAAAAGCTTCTACAAGTATGTAAAAAAGAAAAAGATTAGTGAAGACAAATGTAGGTCCCTTACAGTCAGAAACGGGAGAATTTAAGAACATAAGAAATAGGAGCAGGAGTAGACCAATCGGCCCCTCGAGCCTGCTCCGCCATTCAATAAGATCATGGCTGATCTGATCCTAACCGCCAATCTACTATCTATCACAGAACCATCTCCTGCATCTAACAGAATTGCACACACGAAATAGGAGCAGAATCAGGCTACACGGTCCCTGGGCCCGCTCCACTACCCACAGGGCCATATCCGATCCGAACCTAGACTCATGTCCAAATTCCTGCCCGCTCCCCGTAACCCTTAATGCCCTTTACTACTAGGAAACTGTCTATTTCTGTTTTAAATTTATTTAATGATGTAGCTTCTACAGCTTTTTGTGGCAGCATATTCCATGGACCTACCACCCTCTGAGTGAAGTAGTTCCTCCTCATCTCAGTTTTGAAAGAGCAGCCCCTTATTCTAAGACTATGTCCCCTAGTTCTAGTCTCACCCGTCATCGGGAACATCCTCCCCGCATCCACCCGATCCAACCCCTTCACAATCTTATACGTTTCAATAAGATCGCCTCTCATTCTTCTGAACTCCAATGAGTAGAGTCCCAATCTACCCAACCTCTCCTCATATGACCACCCCCTCATCCCCGGGATTAACCGAGTGAACCTTTTTTGCACTGCCTCGAGAGCAAGGATGTCTTTCCTTAAGTAAGGACACCAAAACTGTATGCAGTATTCCAGGTGCGGTCTCACCAATACCTTGTACAACTGAAGCAATACCTCCCTATTTTTATATTCTATCCCCCTAGCAATGAAAGCCAACATTCCATTTGCCTTCTTAATCACTTGCTGCACCTGCATACTAACCTTTTGAGTTTCGTGCACCAGGATCCCCAGATCCCTTTGCACTTCAGTACTCTCCAGTTTCTTGCCATTAAGATAATAAATTGCTCTAGGATTTTTCCTGCCAAAGTGCATCACCTCACACTTTCCAGTGTTGTATTCGATCTGCCAAATCTCTGCCCACTTACTTAGCCTGTCTATGTCCCCTTGCAGGTTTTTTATGTCCTCCTCACTCACTACTTTCCCTCCCATCTTTGTATCATCTGCAAATTTTGATATGTTACACTTGGTCCCTTCCTCCAAATCGTTAATATAGATTGTAAAGAGTTGGGGACCCAGCACTGACCCCTGTGGAACACCACTAGTTACTGATTGCCAGTCTGAGAATGAACCATTTATCCCAACTCTTTGCTTTCTGTTAGATAGCCAATCCTCTATCCATGCCAGAATATTACCCCCAATCCCGTGATTTATAATGGGGAACAAGGAAATGGCAGCGCAATTAAACTTTGGTTCCGTTTTCACGGAAGAGGACATAAATAACTTCCCAGAAATGCTAAGGAACCAAGGGTCTAGTGAGAAGGAGGAATTAAAGGAAATTAGTATCAGTAAAAAAATAGTGCTGGAGAAATTAATGGGACTGAAAGCTGATAAATCCCCAGGGCCTAATAATCTGCATCCCAGAGTACTAAAAGAGGTAGCCATGGAAATAGTGGATGCATTGGTTGTCATCTTCCAAAATTCTATAGATTATGGAACTGTTCCTGCAGATTTGAGGGTGGCAAATGTAACCCCACTATTTAAAAAAGGAGGGAGAGAGAAAACAGGGAACTACAGACCGGTTAGCCTAACATCAGTAGTAGGGAAAATGCTAGAGTCTATTATAAAGGATGTGATAACAGGACACTTAGAAAATATCAATGGGATTAGACAAAGTCAATATGGATTTATGAAAGGGAAATCCTGTTTGACAAACCTACTGGAGTTTTTTGAGGATGTAACTGGTAGAATAGATAAGGGAGAACCAGTGGATGTGGTGTATTTGGATTTTCAGAAGGCCTTTGATAAAGACCCACATAAGAGGTTAGTGTGCAAAATTAAAGCACATGGGATTGGGGGTAATATACTGGCATGGATTGAAAATTGGTTAACAGACAGGAAACAGAGAGCAGGAATAAATGGGTCTTTTTCGGGGTGGCAGGCGGTAACTAGTGGGGTACCGCAGGGATCAGTGCTTGGGCCCCAGCTATTCACAATATATATCAATGATTTGGATGAGGGAACCAAATGTAATATTTCCAAGTTTGCTGACGACACGAAACTAGGTGGGATTGTGAGTTGTGAGAGGATGCAAAGAGGCTTCAAGGCAATTTAGACAAGTTGAGTGAGTGGGCAAATACATGGCAGATGCAGTATAATGTGGATAAATGTGAAGTTATCCACTTCGATAGGAAAAACAGATAGGCAGAGTATTATTTAAATGGTGATAGATTGGGAAATGTTGATGTACAAAGGGACCTGGGTGTCCTTGTACACCAGTCACTGAAAGCAAACATGCAGGTGCAGCAAGCAGTTAGGAAGGCAAATGGTATGTTGGCCTTCATTGCAAGAGGATTTGAGTACAGGAGCAAGGATGTCTTACTACAGTTATACAGGGCCTTGGTGAGACCACACCTGGAGTACTGTGTGCAGTTTTGGTCTCCTTACCTAAGAAAGGATATACTTGCCATAGAGGGAGTGCAGCGAAGGTTCACCAGACTGATTCCTGGGATGGCAGGACTGTCGTATGAGAAGCGATTGGGTCGACTAGGCCTGTATTCACTAGAGTTTAGAAGAATGAGAGGGGATCTCATTGAAACGTATAAAATTCTGACAGGGCTAGACAGACTGGATGCAGGGAGGATGTTTCCCCTGGCTGGGGGGTCTAGAACGAGGGGTCACAGTCTCAGGATATGGGGTAGGACATTTAGAACTGAGATGAGGAGAAATTTCTTCACTCAGAGGGTGGTGAACCTTTGGAATTCTCTACCACAGAAGGCTGTGGAGGCCAAGTTACTAAATATATTTAAGAAGGAGATAGATAGATTTCTAGACACAAAAGGCATCAAGGGGTATGGGGAGAGAGCGGGAATATGGTATTGAGATAGAGGATCAGCCATGATCATATTGAGTGGCGGAGCAGGCTTGAAGGGCCGAATGGCCTACTCCTGCTCCTATTTTTCTATGTTTCTAAGAAGACCATTCGGCCCATCGTGCCTGTGCCGGCTCTTTGAAAGAACTATCCAATTAGTCCCACTCCCCCTGCTCTGTCCCCGTAGCCCTGCAAATTTTCCCTTTGGACTGCTGCTGTACTAATAATCCAGAGAACGTGAGTTCAAATCCCACCATGGCAGTACGAGAATTTGAATTCAATTTAAAATCAAATCTGGAAATAAAGAGCTGGGATCAGTAATGGTGACCATGAAACTATCGGATTATCGTAAAAACCCAACTGGTTCACTCATGTCCCTTTAGGGAAGGAAACCTGTCGTCCTTACCCGGTCTGGGCCCATACGTGACTCCAGTCCCCATACCAACGTGGTTGACTCTTAACTGCCCCTCTGATGTGGCCTGGAGGGCCAATTATTCGTATCAGATCAGGGCAGCGAGGGAAGGGCAATAAATGCCGGCCTTGCCAGCGAATTAATAATAATTTAAAAATACTCAATATTGAGAATTACAAAGCAATTAGTCGTACTTGCTTAAAACCTGTTACATCTCTAACTTTTTCCAGTTCCGACGAAAGGTCATCGACCTGAAACGTTAACTCTGTCTCTCTCTCCACAGATGCTGCCTGACCTGCCGAGCGCTTCCGGCATTTTCTCTTTTTAGTTTGGATTTCCTGCATCCGCGGTATTTTGCTTTTGTTGAGAATTACGATATTGTTTAGTCAGGGTATTTTGCTTGAAGTCCACATATTCCGGGTAGTATGGCTTTCAAATATTAGTCTGAACAAATAGAAAACTTACTAGGACGTTATACTCCCACAGCATCCTCCAGAAGTCCGTCACTGTATGGGGCAAAGGACCTTGCGTAGCTATATAGGCCTGTGGTCCATACACTCCCTTGGAGAGAAAACCATTTATAAATGTCAGCCATTGTAAATTGACCACTGCAATATAAGCTCTACCAAATCAGCAACAAGTCACAGAATATAATATCAAAACAAAGCGCATGTTTTGCGAGAGATGTAGTTTGAGATGTCGCGATCTACTCTCAGGCATGTTACACTCCTAAAATAGTGAGGTCAGTGTCAGCTTGGCTTAGCCCAGCACCACTCTCTCCTCGGAGTTGGAAGGTTGTGAGTTTCGGCCCCTTGAGCAGGTAATCTAGGGTTGGACGCTACAGCGGACAAGGTGCTCAATGTAATACTGAGAGAGTTCAGCGTCATCATAGAATCAGAGAAATTTATGGCACAGAAGGAGGCCATTCGGCCCATCGTGTATGTAAAGAGCTCTCCAGCCTAATCCCACTTTCCAGCTCTTGGTCCGTAGCCCTGTAGGTTACGGCACTTCAAGTGCATATCCAAGTACTTTTTAAATGTGATGAGGGTTTCTGCCTCTACCACCCTTTCAGGCAGTGAGTTCCAGACCCCCACCACCCTCTGGGTGAAAGAAGTTCTCCTCAACTCCCCTCTAATCCTTCCACCAATTACTTTAAATGTATGCCCCTTGGTTATTGACCTCTCTGCTATGGGAAATAGGTCCTTCCTATCCAATCTATCTAGGCCCCTCATAATTTTATACACCTCAATTAAGTCTCCCCTCAGCCTCCTCTGTTCCAAAGAAAACAACCCCAGCCTATCCAATCTTTCCTCATAGCTAAAATTCTCCAGTCCTGGCAACACCCTTGTAAATCTCCTCTGTACCCTCTCTAGTGCAATCACATCTTTCCTGTAATGTGGTGACCAGAACTGTACACAGTACTCCAGCTGAGGCCTAACTAGTGTTTTATACAGTTCAAATATGACAGCTTTCACATGATATGTTAAACCACAGCCCCCTTGAATGCAACCAATCTCTCCGTTAAATATTGCACAGTTGTTTTAACTCTTTATTTGTCAATGCTCTTCTCCAGTTTACCTTCCTTCGCTCCATCTTCATTCCTTCATAGTTGTCTCTTCTTCCCAGTCTATTATTTTGGTCTTAATATTATCTATTTCTTTCAATCATTATCTTAAACATTATTATATACTGTGATCACTATTTTCTAGATGTTCTCCCATGTTTACTTCTCTTATTTGCTCCGGTTAATTTCTCATTAATAGGTCTATCAATGCTTCTTCTCCTGTTGGGCTTCTTACATATTGGGTCAGAAAGGAGTCTTATACACACTGTAAAAACTCCATCCCCTTCTCCCCTTTCACTCTCTCTCCCTGCCAGTTTATTTAGGGTTAGTTGAAATCTCCCATGATTATGATTCTATGATTTTTACTCATTTAACCTACGTATTTCTCCCTCCACTTCCTTTCCACTAATTTGGTGGTCTACAGTGTGTCTGTAATCGTGTGACCGATCCCTTCCTATCCTTTATCTCAATCCATATTCTGTCCCTATCTCTTTGTTCGTTATGTCCTTTCTTGCTCCAGCCATTACGTTATTTCTGATTAGCACAGTTACCCCGCCTCCCCCTTCTGCCTTCTCTATCATTTCTAAATACATTATAGCCTGCAATATTTAATTGCCAATCCTGTCCTGTCTGCAGCCACGTTTCTGATGTCATCTGTTTCCTCACTTCTAATTATTGCCTCCAATGCACCTGTTTTGTTGCTAATCATAGAATGAAACAGCACAGAAGGAGGCCATTTGGCCCATCGTGCCTGTGCCGGCTCTTTGAAAGAGCTCTCCAATTCGTCCCACTCCCCCCTGCTCTTTCCCCATAGTCCTGCAAATTTTTTCCGCTTCAAGTATTTATCCAATTCCCTTTTGAAAGTTACTATTGAATCTGCTTCCACCGCCCTTTCAGGCAGCGCATTCCAGATCACAACAACTCGCTGCGTAAAAAAATGTTTCCTCATCTCCCCTCTGGTTCTTTTGCCAATTATCTTCAATCCGTGTCCTCTGGTTACTGACCCCTCTCGTACTGTAAACAGTTTCTCCTTATTAACTCTATCAAAACCCTTCATGATTTTGAACACCTCTATCAAATCTCCTCTTCACCTTCTCTTCTCTAAGAAGAACAACCCCAGCTTCTCCAGTCTATTACCGTTACCCGTCAGCGTCAAGCACCTTTCCCCATCCCCACTAAATCAACAGTGGTGCTGGTTTGATTGAAAATTGTTTCGACTGAAATGCATTGGCCATTTTTTTTGGCAAGGTTTCCATTTAGAAAGTGCCTACCTTGATGAAACTCGCATTGATATAATCAGAGTCACTGTCGGAAATTATCAGTGACAGCTGCACTCGGCTGTGATCAACTGAAAAACAGAATGCAAATTAATCACACACGCAACACACTTTTTCCATTTCCTCGTTCTGCCCATCTAGCTCAGAGGAGCTGAGCTACTTATTTAACCCAGGGCCCGCTGTAGTTTCCATCAACTTGGCAGGTTCAGAAGTTTAAAATCAACGAGCCGGTGACTACCTGCTCAGGGTAGGCGCGAAGTAGATGATCCAACAACAACATGCCTATTAAATGGGGCAGGGGTCATCTTCTGGAGGTAGAAATGATGCTGGAACAGGCAGCTCGCAATAGGTTCCCCCTTGGAGTCTGCAGAGCAGGTTGTGATCGGGCTGAGTCTCTGCCCCACAATCTGCTCCCAGCACTGCTAGCTATCACAGGAACACAGGAATTACTAGGCGAAAATGAACAGGGTCCCTCTCGTTCTCCTTCTCCCATCCTGGGCGTCACATGATACAATAATGGAGTTGTTGAACAATCACAGCGATCAATCTCTATCAATGGGTCTACAACAGACCCAGACACAAGGCGAGGAAACCCCCAGTGGGGGAGAGCTTTGGGAACCAGAGGTCCAAAGTCCACCTGTTCCTCCCGAGCACACCACACTCCCCACACGGCATGTCTCACATTACTCAGATACTGGATCCCAGAATGGTATTTTCTGAAAGAAATCTATCTCATTTGCATCTGCATGAACAACACGAACTGCTTCCACCTTCTCCCGAGGAAACCTGTTCCATAGATTGACAACAACAACAACAACTTGTATTTATACAGCGCCTTTAACGTAGTAAAACGTCCCAAGGTGCTTCACAGGAGCGTTATCAAACAAAATTTGACACCGAGCCACAATTAGATGATATTAGGGCAGGTGACCAAAAGCTTGGTCAAAGAGGTAGGTTTTAAGCAGCGTGTTAAAGGAGGAGAGAGAGGCGGAGAGGTTAGGGAGGGAATTTCAGAGCTTGGGGCCCAGGCAGCTGAAACCACGGCTGCCAATGGTGGAGCGATGGAAATCAGGGGATGTTCAAGAGGTCAGAATTAGAGGAGCGCAGAGATCTCGGAGGGTTGTGGGGCTGGAGGAGATTACAGAGATAGGGTTGGGCGAGGCCATGGAGGGATTTGAAAACCAGGATGAAAATTTCATTGGCTCACTTTCCGCAGGTTAGTTTTGAATTTACGCCCCTATCAAGCGCAGGCCTGTGTCCTCTGGGTCTACTGTTCTGGACACAGTGAGACAGCTCGTCATGGCCGACATGATCCAGTCCCTTTAGAATCCTAAAAAGACAATCACATCGCCGCTCAACCTTCTCTTTTCCAGTGAGAACAAGCCTGATTTACATAATCGCTCCTCACAATCAAATCCCTCAATCATTCTGGTTGCTCTCTTCTGTATTCTCTCAATAGCTGTCGTGTCCTTTTTACACTGTGACGGCTCGAGCTGTGCACAGGATTCGAAATGTGATTGCACCAATGATTTCTAAAGTCTATCATTTGAAGGCGATAGGCTCGTAACCACAAATATATGTTCATAGATGTGTTACCATGCCAGACTTTTTAGCCACAGAATAGAATTCAGGTTGTGGTCAACTCTACACGGGAGCCTAATGAAAGCAAAGATCGTCAGAGAAATGGAGACAACAAGCAGCACTGACAAACAGCGAGAGAACATCAAACCCCACAGGTTCAATTTAAGAAAGAAAGGAAGAACTTCCATAACTTGCATTATATAGCACGACCTCAGGACGTCCCAAAGCGCTTTACTTAAGAACATAAGAAACATAAGACCTAGGAGCAGGAGTCGGCCATTCGGCCCCTCGAGCCTGCTCCGCCATTCAATGAGATCGTGGCTGATCTGATCTTGGCCTCAACTCCACTTTTCCTGCCTGCTCCCCATAACCCTTGACTCCCCTGTAGTTCAAATATCTGTCTATCTCAGCTTTGAATATATTCACTGACTCAGCCTCCACGGCTCTCTGGGGTAGAGAATTCCAAAGATTCACAACCTCCTGAGAGAAGAAATTCCTCCTCATCTCCGTCTTAAATGGGCAACCCCTTATTCTGAGACTATGCCCCCGAGTTCTAGATTCCCCCACGAGGGGAAACATCCTCTCAGCATCTACCTTGTCGAGCCCCCTCAGAATCTTATATGTTTCAATAAGATCACCACTCATTCTTCTAAACTCCAATGAGTATTGGCCCAACCTGCTCAATCTTTCCTCATAAGACAATCCCTTCATCTCAGGAATCAACCTAGTGAACTTTTTCTGAACTGCCTCCAATGCAAGTATATCCCCCCTTAAATAAGGAGACCAAAACTGTACGCAGTACTCTAGGTGTGGTCTCACCAATACCCAGTTATAGCAAGACTTCCCTACATTTATACTCCATCCTCCTTGCAATAAAGGCCAACATTCCATTTGCCTTCCTAATTACTTGCTGTACCTGTATCCTAACTTTTTGTGTTTCATGTACGAGGACACCCAGATCCCTTTGTACCGCAGCATTCTGTTGTCTCTCTCCATTTAAATAATAATTTGCTTTTCTATTCTTCCTACCAAAGTGGATAACCTCACATTACAGCCAATGAAGTACTTTTGGAGTGTAGTCACAGCAGTGAGATAATGACCAGATAATTGTTTTTTGTAAAGCAACACCTCAATTTCAAAATTCTCATCCTTTTTTGCAAATCCCTCCATGTCCTCGCCCCTCCCTACCTCTGTAATCTCCTCCAGCCCCACAACCCCCCCGAGATATCGGCGCTCCTCCAATTCTGCCCTCTTGAGGATCCCTGATTATAATCGCTCAACATTTGGTGTCCATGCCTTTTGTTGCCTAGGCCCTAAGCTCTGGAATTCCCTGCCTAAACCTCTCCGCCTCGCCACCTCTCTTTCCTCCTTTAAGTTGCTCCTTAAAACCGACCTCTTTGACCAAGCTTTTGGTCACCTGCCCTAATTATGTGGCTCGGTGTCAAATTTCTTGTCTTATAATACACCTGTGAAGTGCCTTGGGACGTTTTACTACGTTAAAGACGCTATATAAAATCAAGTTGTTGTTATTGCTGTTGTTATGTTGGTTGAGGGATAAATATTGGCCCAGGACACCGGGGAGAATAACCCTGCTCTTCTTCAAAATAATGCCGTGGAATCTTTAACTTCCACCTAAGACAGCAGATGGTGCCTTGGGTTAAAGCTTCATCTGAAAGACGGAAAAGTTCCTGTCTTTTCTTTTTGTGTGTGTTTCAGCCATGTGTATATTGATCCAGGGCAGAATGGTATGGAGCGAGGAGCCAGCAGAATCTCTGTACAATTCAACCAGTACTTCCAGGATTGTTTCAGCTACCAAGAGTTCATTTTAAACTTGAAGGCGCTTCATTGCAAACTGGGGTCGCAGATCAACGAAGGTTTGTGAAGGCAATCCCAGGAGGTCCACAGAGTCGTCATTTTTATATCTTTCTGCCACAACCTCTCTGTGTTTTTATGTCTTTATTCAGTGTGTCAGTATTTACAGGGGGTCCCCGGGAGTGTGTCAGTATTTACAGGGGGTCCTCGGGAGTGTGTCAGTATTTACAGGGGGTTTCAGGGAGTGTGTCAGTATTTACAGGGGGTCCCCGGGAGTGTGTCAGTATTTACAGGGGTCCCCGGGCGTGTGTCAGTATTTACAGGGGGTCCCCAGGAGTGTGTCAGTATTTACAGGGGGGTCCTCGGGAGTGTGTCAGTATTTACAGGGGGGTCCTCGGGAGTGTGTCAGTATTTACAGGGGGGTCCTCGGGAGTGTGTCAGTATTTACAGGGGGGTCCTCGGGAGTGTGTCAGTATTTACAGGGGGTCCTCGGGAGTGTGTCAGTATTTACAGGGGGGTCCTCGGGAGTGTGTCAGTATTTACAGGGGTCCCCGGGAGTGTGTCAGTATTTACAGGGGGTCCCCGGGAGTGTGTCAGTATTTACAGGGGTCCATGGGAGTGTGTCAGTATTTACAGGGGTCCCCGGGAGTGTGTCAGTATTTACAGGGGGTCCTCGGGAGTGTGTCGGTATTTACAGGGGGGTCACCGGGTATGTGTCAGTATTTACAGGGGGTCCCTGGGGGTGTGTCAGTATTTACAAGGGGTCCCCGGGAGTGTGTCTGTATTTACAGGGGCTCCCTGGGAGTGTGTCAGTATTTACAGGGGTCCCCGGGTGTGTGTCAGTATTTACAGGGGGTCCCCGGGAGTGTGTCAGTATTTACAGGGGGTCCCCGGGAGTGTGTCAGTATTTACAGGGGGTCCCCGGGAGTGTGTCAGTATTTACAGGGGGGTCCCCGGGTGTGTGTCGATATTTACAGGGGGTCCCCGGGAGTGTGTCAGTATTTACAGGGGGTCCCCGGGAGCGTGTCAGTATTTACAGGGGGTCCTCGGGAGTGTGTCAGTATTTACAGGGGGTCCTCGGGAGTCTGTCAGTATTTACAGGGGGTCCCCGGGAGTGTGTCAGTATTTACAGGGGGTCCTCGGGAGTGTGTTAGTATTTACAGGGATTTCCCGGGAGTGTGTCAGTATTTAAAGAGATTTCCCGGGAGTGTGTCAGTATTTACAGTGGGGTCCGTACAGATCTGTTTGAAAACCAACGATTTAATTCGATATAACTGATACATTTCTCCTTGATACAAATGGACCGTGAAATTGAAATGTTGACATCACACTGTGTGGACCCTGAGTGGCAAACAACGGCATCTCTGGAGAAAGTATCTGGTGATCTCCAGTGTATCGTCTCTCAGCTTTTCATTTGTGGTTGGGAGGGTTGGGGTGATCGCCGGGGGGTCGAAGTTCACGACGGGGTTCAGTGATTGCGGGGTTTCGGTGATTGCGGGGGTTCGGTGATTGCGGGGGGTTGGTGATCGCAGTGGGGGCGCTCACAGTGGGTGTTGGTGATCGCAGGGGGGGTCGGTGATCGCAGGGGGGGTCAGTGATCGCGGTGGGGGGTCGGTGATCGCGGGGGGTCGGTGATCGCGGGGGGGTGATCGCGGGGGGTTCGGCGATCGTGGGGGGGGTCAGTGATCGCGGTGAGGTGTCAGTGATCGTGGGGGGTATGGTGATCGTGGGTGTTTGGTGATCCTGGGGGTGAGGTTGGTGATTGCGGGGGGGGTCGGTGATCGCGGTGAGATGTCGGTGATCGTGGGGGGTTCGGTGATCGTGGGGGGGGAGGTCGGTGATCGCAGTGAGGTGTCGGTGATCGTGGGGGGTTCGGTGATCGTGGGGGGGGAGGTCGGTGATCGCGGTGAGGTGTCGGTGATCGTGGGGGGTTCAGTGATCGTGGGGGGGAGGTCGGTGATCGCAGTGAGGTGTTGATGATCGAGGGGGGAGGTCGGTGATCGTGGGGGTTGATCGTGGGGGGGTGTTGTCGGGGGGAGATTGTGGAGATGGCGGTGATGGTTTACAGGGCAGCTTGCTGGACTGGGAGGAAACACTCCGGCGCCTCCTGGCCCACAAGCAGTGCTGTAAAGGCAGTGACCGGGTGGATACTGACCTACTCGCCTCCTTTTACCTGCCGGGTTTCCCGAGGCCTGGGATGTCTGGCCAACATGTGTTAAAAATAGAAACACTGTTAAAGTGACGGCACACAGCCCCATTTAAAGGTTTCAACGACTGTCCTGCCTCCTGTGAGCGGATCAGTCGACTGCGCCTCGTCCCGCTGAAAGCGGAAGTGGGCGGGTTCGAGGCGGGTCGGGTTGCTGTTTCAGATTTTTAACATTTTAACCTCCCTCCCAACCCAAACCCACCCGACTTTGGGGGTTAAAATTACTGAAAATAATTCAATCAGTGATGCTCTGCACAGGATAATATCCCCATAACCTAAACATCCCTAAACCCTTAAACTTGCAACAATTCTTAGATCTAGTTAGCATTGGCACAAAACATATTGACCCGGTATTTGCGGTCCTGATGACGGTGAACTGGCAACGTTCACCGTCATTTCGCCTTTGAAACTGACCGCAACTTCAGGATTTAGCGCTCGTGCAGCCCAACGTGGAAATCCCGAAGTTGCGGTCTGTCATTCGCTGCCCCCCCACTGGCTGCGCTGTCCGCCCACCACCCCCCTCCGCCCCCACCACTGAGCCGGCGATCAGTGAAATCTCTCAAATCAGGGAAACTGATGAAAACTTTGGCTCTTCCGCTGTAATTACGCTGTTAAACTCCCCACTAAAAGTTAGACCCAAAGGGATTGGGTGTAACTGGGGTTTTAACAGCGTATTGACTGCTAAACAAAGGTTAGGGGTCTGAAAAACTAATTTTAATTTTGTGCAGTTATCAAATTTATCCATTTTAATAAAAATTTAATATTTTAAGAAACTTTTACATTTTTTGAAAACTTTTAAAAAAGTTTGTTCATCTTTATTTCAGTTTTGTCTTTTCCACATGTGGGAGCCCCAATCTTTGTTCTGCCCTCTCTAAGAGTTTACTCACTTCCTGGTTTGCTGCCTGTGAGAATTCTGCGTTTTGATTGGCCACTTAGACAGCTTGTTGACATCACAGCAGCTCGCGCTCGGGGATCCCCACTGTACTGCGTCGATTTGAACTGAACGTTGGAAAACCCGAACTACTCGGCACAGAGATCGTGAGATCTTTGTGCGGAGCTTACTTCGGGGCGGGCAGCGAACGCCTTTGCTTCGCCGCTGACCGCAAATTCTGGGCCAACAGGAATATTTAGCTTCAAGTGGAAAAGGCTTCAAATTTAGCCCATCTTGTGTCACTAGACATCCAATTATATCCTTCAAATCCAGTGAATTAAGAGCTTGTGTTTCTGGGCAATCGACACAAGACCCTCGGTGATGGTTCCAGGACAAAGAAAAATGAACAGAAGTTAAATACAGAAAAGTTCTCTGGAATCCAGCCAGGTGACAGTGGCCTATGAAAAGGATCGGGAGATTTGTAACAGACGATCTTGACTTACAGGGTACAATGTCTTTGTAACGATTCTTCTTGACATTGTCTTGCTTCTCTGCGTGCCCTGATGGGTAGATTTTATCATTCTTGTTCTTCATTGACTGCCTTTTCAATCTCTGCAGGGGATTGGGAAGAACAGCACAAAGTTAGATTTCCAAACTATTGCAGCCTTCCTTCTGGCAATGACCTCTGTTAGAAACGGTCTCTCTCGTTTACAAAACCCTTGTTCGCCTGCAAGGTTTCCCTTTGAACAAATCTTTCAGATAGCATTGTGTCATAGGACAATTGAGGAGTCATGTGGGTCTCCAGCTCTACTGGCAGAATCCGAGAATGTTACAGCACGGAACAGGCCATTCAGCCCATCTCCTTTGTGGTGATATTTTTTTCCACATGAATCAGTTCGTCTAATCCCACTCTCCTACTCAATCCTCATAACCTTTAATATCTCACCCAGTCTAATCCCACACTCCTGCTTAATCCTCATAACCTTTAATATCCCACCCAGTGTAATCCCACTCTCCTGCTCACTCCCCCTACCCTTTATTATCCCACCCAGTCTAATCCCACTCTCCTGCTCACTCCCCGTACCCTTTAATATCCCACCCAGTCTAATCCCACTCTCTTGCTCACTCCTCGTACCCTTTAATATCCCACCCAGTCTAATCCCACTCTCCTGCTCACTCCCTGCACCCTTCAATATCCCACCCAGTCTAATCCCACTCTCCTACTCACTCCCCGTACCCTTTAATATCCCACCCAGTCTAATCCCAATCTCCTGCTCACTCCCTGCACCCTTTAATATCCCACCCAGTCTAATCCTGCTCTCCTGCTCACTCCCCATACCCTTTAATATCCCACCTAGTCTAATCCTGCTCTCCTGCTCACTCCCCGTACCCTTTATTATCCCACCCAGTCTAATCCCACTCTCCTGACATTCCCCATACCCTTCAATATCCCACCCAGTCTATTCCCAGTGTCCTGCTCACTCCCCGTCCTATTTAACATTCATCTTTTTCAAGCAACTAACTTACTTTTCAAAGAATTTATGGACGCTGACAATGGTTTCTGCATTCTAACTGCCCTCGGTGTGAAGAACTTTTTTCTAATGTACTCTTTAATTCATTTTGTGATTATCTTCAATTTGTGCCCTCTTGTTACTCTCTCACTCACCAGTGGAAACAATTTATCGTTATCTACCATCACAACCCTTCATAATCTCAAAGACCTTTTTCCACCTCAGCCCTAGTGGAAAAAAAGCTCTAACTTCTCAAGTCTTTCTACATATCTGTAACCCCCTCATCCCTGGTAACATCTTGGTGAAACTACATTGCACCTTTTCCATTCCTGTTATACCCTTCCCATAATGGGCTTTCCAAACTGGGTGGAGGCCTGACAATTACTAGCAACTGAACTAAATCTAACTGGCCTATAACTTCCTGATTTATCCTTGTCTTCCTCATCCCTTCTTCCCTTGCTTCCTCAAGCGTAAACCGTCAGACCCTGGTGATCTGTCTAGCCTAAGTTTGAGTAATGTCTTCCGTCCAATCTCTCTGAAGGATGGCCTGTGGCTACCCACTCTACTCCTCCCTCTTACAGGGCAGATAATAAAAAGAAAGCTCGGCTATAATCTTCCAAAATCCTGTGGTAAGGAAAATTTAGCCAGAGGACCGGACAACAACAATTGCGCCATCCCAAAACCCACCTCCCCTGTGAAAACTAAAGAAAAGCACTTATTTATCACATAGAATTACAGATAATGTACAGCACAGAAACAGGCCATTCGGCCCAACTGGTCCATGCTGGTGTTTATGCTCCACACGAGCCTCCTCCCACCCCTCTTCATCTCAGCCTATCAGCATATCCTTCTATTCCTTTCTCCCTCATGTGTTTATCCAGCTTCCCCTTAAATGTATCTCTGCTATTCGCCTCAACCACTTCCTGTGGTAGCGAGTTCCACATTCTCACCACTCTCTGGGTAAAGAAGTTTCTCCTGAATTCCTTATTAGATTTATTAGTGACAATCTTACATTCTAAGTTTACAACCCCTAGTTTTTACTTGTGTGGCCGTAAGCCCTGAATGAAGCAGAGTTTCCTCCACCCATCCTTATTGGCTCCTGCCAGCACCAATGTGTCTTTGGCCTCGAGTCCATCGATGTCACCTGTCTTCAGGTAAGATCACGGAAGCCGATTGAGACCTTCCTGTGAACCATCCCGTCCCATCTCAGGATTAAACCAGACTATTCATTTTGAGAGCAGCAGGGAAAAGTTGCTCCGGGCAACTCTGCCATTCCTTCACTCTCCACCAGAGCTTTCCTTCCTTCATCTCTTCATAGTCAGCATGGATTTGTTAAGGGAAGGTCGTGTCTGACAAACTTGATTGAATTTTTTGAGGAGGTAACAAGGAGGGTAGATGAGGGTAGTGCGTTTGATGTAGTGTATATGGACTTTAGCAAGGCTTTTGATAAGGTTCCACATGGCAGACTGGTCACGAAGTTGAAAGCCCATGGGATCCAGGGCAAAGTGTCAAGTTGGATTCAAAACTGGCTCGGAGACAGGAAGCAGAGGGTAATGGTTGATGGGTGTTTTTGTGACTGGAAAGCTGTTTCCAGTGGGGTTCCGCAGGGCTCAGTACTAGGTCCCTTGTTTTTTGTGGTATATATCAACAATCTTGACTTGAATATAGGGGGTATGATTAAAAAGTTTGCAGATGATTCTAAAATCGGCTGTGTGGTTGATACTGAAGAAGGAAGCTGTAAACTGCAGGAAGATATCAATAAATTGGTCAGGTGGGCAGAACAGTGGCAAATGGAATTCAATCCGGAGAAGTGTGAGGTATTGGCCCAGAAATTAAACACTGAGTGTTCATGCGGGGGTAAGGCTTCCCCGCGATATCTCACTCCGCGCCTACCTTTTTCCTCCGGGCCCACACGAACTTTAGTTTCAAGGCTGCAGCTGTGCAGTGCTTGCGTGACCCAGAGACGCAATTAGTTCGTGCGAGCTCTGGGATCACGTGATTCAGTTAGAACCAATGGCAGCACACCATCTTTCATTCATAGTTTTAACAGCAAGGGCTGTCAAAGCTATGAATCTATACCCCCCCAAAAGAACAGCTAAACCTCAATTAAATTTTTTAAAAAAAGCCATCACATTAATAAAATAAGTATAGTTAAATAAATTAACCACTTTAAACAAAAAATTAAATTTTTGAAAATTTTTAAATCTTTTTAAAAGTTATAAAAATAAACTTACCTTTCTTTAAAGTCTCTAAAAAAGATAAACCTGTTGAAATTTTTTTAAAATAATACTTAATTAACTACTTACCTTGTTAAAAGAGGGTCTTACGCCTCCTTTCTTTATGTGCAAAATCTTCCATGCTTACCTGCGCGTTCAAAGCACTAAGTGCACGCAGCCTGTAGCGTGCACACAGTTCACTTAGGAACCGCCCCCTTTTGAATTCACGAAGTGCCGGTTTCCCGCGCATGCACAGTGCATGCAGGAAACCGGCAATTGGAGACCTAAAACGTGAGAGTACACGGTGCGTACTCTCGCGTATTAGGTCTAATTTTCGGGCCAATGTATTTGGGGAGGGCTAACAAGGAAAGGGAATACACATTAAATGGTAGGACACTGAGTAGTGTAGAGGAACAAAGGGACCTTGGAGTGCATGTCCTGAAGGTAGCAGGCCAAGTAGATAAGGTGGTTAAGAAGGCATACGGAATGCTTGCCTTTATTAGCCGTGGCATAGAATACAAGAGCGGGGTGTTATACTTCAACTATATAAAACACTAGTTAGGCCTCAGCTAGAGTACTGCGTGCAGTTCTGATCACCACATTATAGGAAAGATGTGATTGCACTAGAGAGGGTATAGAGGAGATTTACAAGGATGTTGCCGGGAGTAGAGAATCTTAGCTATGAGGAAAGACTGGATAGGCTGGGTCTGTTTTCCTTGGAATAGAGGAGGCTGAGGGGAGACCTTATTGAGGTGTATAAAATTATGAGGGGCATAGATAAAGTGGATAGAAAGGACCTATTTCCCTTAGCAGAGGGGTCAAAAACCAGGGGACACAGATTTAAAGTAATTGGGGGAAGGTTTAGAGGGGATTTGAGGGGAAATTTCTTCACCCAGAGGGTTGTGGGGGTCTGGAACTCACTGCCTGAAAGGGTGGTAGAGGCAGGAACCCTAACCACATTTAAAAAGTACTTGGATGTGCACTTGGGATGCTCTAACCTGCAGGGCTACGGACCAAGAGCTGGGAAGTGGGATTAGGCTGGATAGCTCTTTGTTGGCCGGCGCGGACACGATGGGCCGAAATGGCCTCCTTCCATGCTGTAACTTTCTATGATTCTATGGTTCTAAGCTCTACCTCTGCCTTAACTATCCTCTTTAATGTGCCTTTAAGGCGGCTTTTGCTTGCCCGATACATTTCTTGGTAGTTTCCTTTCATTCCTTCTTACTTTCTAATCTCCCTTTTGGCACCTTTCCTCTATATTTGTCCTGGATTTACTTTTCTATTGTCTGCCCTATAAGTGCTAATTGCTTCTATTTTTTTAATTTCAAGTTTGATTCAACCTCCCGATTCATCCATGGAACCCCAGCCTTTGACGCACTCCTATTTTTCCTTACTGGAATGTACCCTTTCCATCTCCTGTTTAAGTATTTCCCATTGCTGATCTTGCACCCTCTTTACTGGAGTTCTTCCTCCCCCAGCACAAGGCCACCACTTCCTTTTCTTTGCCTCACAATTCCTCTCGAGCAGTGAGGTGCCCACTTCCTCCAGTTATTTCCAAAGCTCAGTAACTTTACACAGAATTACAGAGAATGTACAGCCCCACAGGTCCGTGCCGGTGTTTATGCTCCACATGAGCCTCCTCCCCCCTCTTCATCTCACCCTATCAGCATAACCTTCTATTCCTTTCTCCCTCATGTGCTTATCTAGCTTCCCCTTAAATGTATCAATGCTATTCACCTCAACCACTCCCTGTGGTAGCGAGTTCCACATTCTCACCACTCTCTGGGTAAAGAAGTTTCTCCTAAATTCCTTATTTGATTTATTAGTGACGATCTTATATTGATGGCCTCTAGTTCTGGTCTCCCCCCTCAATTGGAAACATCTTCTCTACATCTACCCTATCAAGCCCTGTCATAATCTTAAAGACCTCCATCAGGTCTTATCAGCCTCATCTTTTCTAGAGAAAAGAGTCCCAGTTGTCTTCACTGAGTAAAGATTCCTTCACCCAACTACCCAGAGAAACATATTCTTTTAAATCCTTAGAGACTCAAAATACCTCAAATTGGTAAAGCAATATTGCAAAAGCAAAAGTTCTTTCATAAGAACATAAGAAATAGGAGCAGGAGTCGGCCATTTGAGCCTGCTCCGCCATTCAATAAGATCATGGCTGATTTTTAACCTCGACTCCACCTTCCCGCCCTATCCCCCTATCCCTTGATTCCTTTAATATCCAAAAATCTATCGATCTCTGTCTTGAATATACTCAATGACTGAGCCTCCACAGCCCTCTGGGGTAGAGAATTCCAAAGATTCACCACCCTCTGAGTGAAGACATTTCTCCTCATCTCAGTCCTAAATGGCCGACCCCTTATCCTGAGACTGTGACCCCTGGTTCTAGACTCTCCACGTAGTCTGTGTCGCATATCGACACCGACATCAAGTATCTACAGAGATGCAAGAAAGCAGACAAGATCCCGAAAGGACTACAGATCACGAACCCACTCAAGTCGACATACAACACAGACTACGCTGAGAGACTCTGCCGTCGTACCTCGCGCACACTCCTCAACCATCTCGTACACCAGCTCAACACCGGCATCTCCGCATCTAGACTCTCCAGCCAGGGGAAACATTCTCTCAGCATCTACCCTGTAAATCCCCTTAAGAATTCATTTGTTTTCTCGTGTAGGTGCACTGAAGCACAGTTTACAGTACAGGAGGCCATTCATCTCTGGGGGTAATTTTAATTATGCGTGATGGTGTAATATTGAATTGGCCGTCCAATCCACACCTCACCCGATTGTCCTTTCCAGTGAGGTTAATCAAAAGGCGGGGCGTATAATGGATGGTCAATTCACTATTGCCCGGTGTCCACTATTACCCAAACTTAAAATTACCCCCCGGTGTGCCTTTGCTACACCAATCCCGAAATAATGCTACTGTCCTGGTGTCTCCCGAGAGCCTGGTATCTTCCTCTGCTTCAAATATTTATCTAATTTACCCTAAAAGATGCAATGGTCTCTGCCTCAACCACTCCCCCCGCTGCAACAAACCACTGTGTAAATACATTTCTCCTAACCTCTCCTCTCACTCTCTCAGTCACCATTTGAAATTGATGGCCCCTCATCACTGACTCTCCAACCAGAGGAATTTCCCTAGTCACTCGATCCAAACTCTTAATGATTTAAAAAATCTCTTATTAAATCTCCTCTTAGCCTTGCCTGCTCCAGTGGGAACAGTCCCAGTATCTCAAATATCTCCTCATAACTCTAGTTCCCATCCCGGGCATCATCCTGGTGAATCTACGCTCTCCACGCTCCATGGCTTTAATGTCATTCTATGAGGAGAGATTGAGTAGATTGGGCCTATATTCTCTGGAGTTTAGAAGAATGAGAGGGGATCTCATTGAAACATATAGGCCTAAAAATTCGGTTGCTTTGCGCCTCCCGTTAGCGCCCTAAGAGGGCACTAACGGGGTGCAAAGCAACTAGCGCCCAGGCAGCCCAGCTGGGCCCTGGGTTGTGTTGCGCTAGGCCCCTCCCCTTTAAGAAGGGGAGGAAGGCCTGCAGTATCGCGGCGCGACGTGCCGGAGAGCGTGGCGCTGCGGCATGTAGCGCCACGATATCCACTTGCAGCGTCCCAAGAGGGAGGCGGGGCGCTTCCAGTAGCACCCCACTTCTCTCTTGGGATGGTACCGATGAATTTCGGCCGCGGGGGCACTAATTTTTCGGGGCGCTAAAAGTAGCGCCCCGGCGAAGTTAGCGCCCCAAAGGGGGCGCGACTCAATTTTTTCCCTATACGATTCTGAGAGGGATTGACAGGGTAGATGCTGAGAGGCTGTTTCCCCTGGCTGGAGAATCTAGAACCAGGGGACATAGTCTCAGGATAAGGGGTCAGCCATTTAGGACTGAGATGAGGAGGAATTTCTTCACTCAGAGGGTGGTGAATCTTTGGAATTCTCCTACCCCAGAGGGCTGTGGAGGCTCAGTCGTTGAATATATTCAAGGCTGAGATCGATAGATTTTTGGACTCCAGGGGAATCAAGGAATATGGGAATCAGGTGGGAAAGTGGAGTTGAGGCCAAAGATCAGCCGTCCTCTTATTGAATGGCGGAGCAGGCTCGAGGAGCCGAATGGCCTACTCCTGCTAAACTGCACACAGTCTCTAACTGTGGTCTATCCAATGCCTTGTACAATTTTATCAATACTTCTTTACTCTTGTACTCTATGCCCCTATTTATATGCTGTCGGCCTTTTCTCATGGCTTTATCTACCTGCGCCCGTACTTTCAGGGAATGATGTATTGGTACCCCTTGGTCTTTATGTTAACCTATACCCTTCAGTGCCTTTCCATTGAGTGTATAGCAATGGAAGGGGTAGTTGGGGAGGGGGGGTTGCTGGGCGGAAGGGGAGCGTTAGTTGTGCAGGTACAACATACATTATTCTGCAACAGAAGAGATGGTGAGGGATCCATACGATAGTGCGGTTTCCTCACAGGATGTGTGGTAGACATTATTTGGCCAATCAAGTTGTTGGTTCGACTCGTTGGTCAGTGCGCCGTTGGTGTGTGCTGCATGGAGTACAGTCAGTCCTGGAACAAAGCATGCTGCTGTCTGCTTGTTTCAAAAGGCATTTAGCAAACTGTTAGTCCCTTTCAAAGGAAATCAGGGACAAGTGATTGTGCCGTGGCCTTCTATATACTGAGCTCATATTTGAAACATTAAAATTGCATCGATTACATTTTGGTAAAAGCTTTTACTCATTTTCTTTTAAAAAGACTTATGTTAACCTTGAACTTTATTGACAACACATTGTTCAACCTGATATTTTTATAACCTCAATGGTTCAAAACCCTTTACAAGGGAGGGGTACCAGTTATAGGTTATAATTTAGTTTACTTTGGAATAACAGCACAACATCTTGCATTTATATAGCGTCTTTATCGTAGTCAAACGTCCCAAGGCGTTTCACAGGAGCGATTATCAAACAAAATTTGACACCAAGCCACATAAGGAGATATTAGGGCAGGTGACCAAAAGCCTGGTCAAAGAGGTTGGTTTTAAGGTGCGGCCACCAATGGTGGAGCGTTTAAAATCGGGGATGCTCAAGAGGCCAGAACTGCGATGTTACAGGGTGCAGTGAGCAGAAGGATTTACTTCAGTTATGCAACTGCAGCAAATGAAGTTTAATGTTGATAAATGTCAACTATTACGCATAAGTCAAAAATAAGTACACAATGAACTGAACTAAATTTGGGACATGGAAGCTTAAAAGAGGACCTAGAAATATTGGATAGGCACTTTCAACTGCCAGAAAATATGATGGTGATTAAAAAAAGATAGTAGAATTTTGGTAGACTAATTTTGCACAGTCCCATTCACCCATCACCCCCTGTGCTCGCTGACCTACATTGGCTTCCGGTCCGGCAACGGCTCGATTTTAAAATTCTCATCCTTGTTTTCAAATCCCTCACCCCTCCCTGTCTCTGCAACCTCCTCCAGCCCCACAACACTCCAAGATCTCTGCACTCCTCCAATTCTGGCCTCTTGCACATCCTGATGTTCTTGAGATTTTTCAATGCTCCCTTCACCTCCTCCCAAAGTTTTCTCGGTAAGAGAGCAGGGAAGCAACTTCGGAGCATTAGCAACAGGAGGAGGCCATTCGGCCCCTCAAGCCAGTTCCACCATTCAATCAGCTTATGGCTGATCTGTGTCTCAACTCCATTGACCCACCATTGCTCCACATCCCTCGATACCCTTACACAACAAAAGTCTATCGATCTCAGTCTTGAAAGCTCCAATTGACCCCCAGCATCCGCAGCCTTTTGGGGGGGGGGGGGGGGGGGGGAGGGGGGGGGAGAGTTGCAGAGTTCCACCGCCCTTTGTGTGAAGAAATGCTTCCTGAACGGCTGAGCTCTAATTTTAAGATTGCGCCCCCTTGTTCTTGATTCCCCCACCAGAGGAAATAGTTTCTCAGTATCCACCCGATCGAATCCTTTTATAATTTTCAACACCTCGATCACCCCTCAATCTTCTATACACAGGGGAATGAATACAAGCCAAGTCTATGCAACCTGTTCTCATAATATAACACTTGAACCCCACCCCCACCCACCCCCGGTATCATTCTGGTGAACCTGCGCTGCTCCCCCTCCAAGGCCAATGTATCCTTCCTAAGGTGCGGAGCCCAGAACTGAACGCAGTGTCCAGATGGGATCTGACCAGGACTCTGTACAACTGGAGCGTCACTTCCACCCCTTTGTATTCCAGTCCCCTCGAGATAAAGGCCAATGTTCCATTAACCCTTTTGATCACATTTGGTATCTGCCCACGAGCTTTTAGTGATTTGTATACATGGACACCCAAATCCCTTTGCTCCTCCACAGCTCCTCGTCTCTCACCATTTAGAAAATATTCCGATTTGTCTTTCTCAGATCCAAGGTGGATGACCTCACACTTCCACACATTGAACTCCGTCTGCCACAGTTTTGCCCACTCACTTAGTCTGTCGATGTCCCTTTGCAACTTCCTCCTCCCATCTGTGCTACTTACTTTGCCTCCTAACCTGGTGCCATCTGCAAACTTGGATATACAGCTCTCTATTCCTTCACCCAAGTCATTGATATATATGGTGAAGAGCTGAGGTTCCAGTACAGATCCCTGGGAGACGCCACTTGTCACATCCCGCCAATCAGAGAACATTCCCTTCATCCCTACCCTCTGTCTCCTGCCTCAACCACTAACCCTGGGGGAGAATCCCACAGCCTCACAACTCTCTGTGTGAAGACGTCTCTCCTGCCCTCTGTTACAATGCTCTCACATTTAATCTTGTATCTCTGGCTTGACCCCTCAACGACTGGGAACAGTCTGCTTTTATCTACCCTGACCCATCCTTTCAGAATTTTAAACATAACGCAAAATTGTTTAAAATAAAAAGTAACATATTCCTGGGAATGATTCTGGGCAGAAATCTTGTGCCATAAAATGAGACGACAGCCTGAATTTACACTCCATGCTTCTAAAGAAATAAAGTGGAAAGAACCTGCACTTATATAGCGCCTTTATACTGTGCAGTGCTGAGGGAGCGCTGCACTGTCGGAGGGGCAGTACTGAGGGAGCGCCATACTGTCGGAGGGGCAGTACTGAGGGAGCGCTGCACTGTCGGAGGGGCAGTATTGAGGGAGCGCTGCACTGTCGGAGGGGCAGTACTGAGGGAGAGCTGCACTGTCAGGGGGCAGTACTGAGGGAGTGCTGCACTGTCAGAGGGGCAGTACTGAGGGAGAGCTGCACTGTCAGGGGGCAGTACTGAGGGAGTGCTGCACTGTCAGAGGGGCAGTACTGAGGGAGCACTGCACTGTCGGAGGGGCAGTACTGAGGGAGCACTGCACTGTCGGAGGGGCAGTACTGAGGGAGTGCTGCACTGTCGGAGGGGCAGTACTGAGGGAGCGCTGCGCTGTCGGAAGGGCAGTACTGAGGGAGCGCTGCACTGTCGGAGGGGCAGTACTGAGGGAGCGCTGCGCTGTCAGAGGGGCAGTACTGAGGGAGCGCCGTACTGTCGGAGGGGCAGTACTGAGGGAGCGCTGCACTGTCGGAGGGGCAGTACTGAGGGAGCGCTGCACTGTCGGAGGGGCAGTACTGAGGGAGAGCTGCACTGTCAGGGGGCAGTACTGAGGGAGTGCTGCACTGTCAGAGGGGCAGTACTGAGGGAGAGCTGCACTGTCAGGGGGCAGTACTGAGGGAGTGCTGCACTGTCAGAGGGGCAGTACTGAGGGAGCACTGCACTGTCGGAGGGGCAGTACTGAGGGAGCACTGCACTGTCAGAGGGGCAGTACTGAGGGAGCGCTGCGCTGTCAGAGGGGCAGTACTGAGGGAGCGCTGCGCTGTCGGAGGGGCAGTACTGAGGGAGTGCTGCACTGTCGGAGGGGCAGTACTGAGGGAGCGCTGCGCTGTCGGAAGGGCAGTACTGAGGGAGCGCTGCGCTGTCGGAGGGGCAGTACTGAGGGAGCGCTGCGCTGTCAGAGGGGCAGTACTGAGGGAGTGCTACACTGTCGGAGGGGCAGTACTGAGGGAGTGCTGCACTGTCGGAGGGGCAGTACTGAAGGAGCGCTGCACTGTCGGAGGGGCAGTGCTGAGGGAGTGCCGCACTGGCGGAGGGCAGTACTGAGGGAGTGCTGCACTGTCGGAGGGGCAGTACTGAGGGAGCGCTGCACTGTCGGAGGGGCAGTACTGAGGGAGCGCTGTACTCTCAGAGGTGACGTCTTTTGGATGAGACGTTAAACCGAGGCCCCGTCTGCCCCATCAGGTGGATGTAAAAGATCCCATGGCACTATTTCGAAGAAGAGCAGGGGGAGTTTTCCCCGGCGTCCTGGGCCAATATTTCTCCCTCAACCAACATCACTAAAACAGATTATCACATTGCTGTTTGTGGGAGCTTGCTGTGCGCAAATTCACTGCTGCGTTTCCTACATTACAACAGTGACTACACTTCAAAAGTACTTCATTGGCTGTAAAGCACGTTGGGATGTCCAGTGGTCGTGAAAGGCGCTACAGAAATGCAAGTCTTTCTTTCACATCCTCAGGACATCCCAAATGAATTAGTTTTAAGCGAAGTCAGTGTTGTTTTGTAGACAAACCCGGCAACAAATTTTTGCACAGCAAGATTCCACAAACAGCAAATGAATTGAATGACCAGTAAATCTGCTGGTGCTGGTTGAGGGATGAATGCCGGCCAGGACACCGGGGAGAACTCCCCTGCTCAGCTTCAAACAGTGCCATGGAATATATTCCACCCACGGAGCAGGCGGACGAGGCCTGGGTTTAATGTCTCATTGACCATACAGCACTCCCTCGCCGCACTGAAGTGGCAGCCTAGATAACATGCTCCAATCCTGGAGTGAACTCATATCTATGATCTTCTGAATCAGAGGCAAGACTGTTCCACTGAGCCTAGGCCGTCACTCTGACAGTGTGTTTTTTTGTGACTATTTCCATCATAGGCACAGGAGGAGGCCATTCAGCCCCTCGAGCCTGTTCCGCCGTTCAGTGAGATCATGGCTGATTTGTATCTTAACTCCATCCACCCACCTTGGCTCCATAACCTTTTATACCCTCGGCTAGAAAAAATGTAACGATCTCAGATTTTAAATTATTAACTGAGCCCCAGCATCTATTGCTTTTTGTGGGAGAGAGGTCCACACTTCTACCACCCTTTGTGTGAAGAAGTGTTTCCTAACTTCTCTCCTGAATGGCCTGGCTCTGATTTTAAGGTTATGTCCCCTTATCCTAGACTCCCCCACCAGCGGAAAAAGTTTCTCTCCATCTACCCTATTAATTCATTTCAAAATCCTAAGAACCTCAATCAAATCAACCCTTAACCTTCTATATTCAGTGAATACAAGCCTAGTTTCTGTAATCTCTCCTCATAATCTAACCCTTGGAGCCCTGGTAACATTCTGGTGAATCTGCGCTGCACTCCTTCCAAGGCCAATATATCCTTTCTAAGGTGCGGTGCCCAGAACTGTACACAGTACTCCAGATGTGGTCTAACCAGGGCTTTGTATAGCTGCAGCAAAACTTCCTCCCCTTTATATTCAAGCCTTCTAGTTATAAAGACTAACATTCCATTAGTCTTTTTCATTATATTTTGTACCTGGCTACGACATTTTAGTGATCTGTGTACATGGACCCCTAAATCTCTCTGGACCTCCACAGTTCCGAGCTTTTCACCATTTAAATAATACTCGGATCGATCCTTATTTGGTCCAAAGTGGATGACAACAACAACAACTTGCATTTATATTGCGCCTTTAACATAGTAAAACGTCCCAAGGCGCTTCACAGGAGCGATTATAAGACAAAAAATTTGACACCGAGCCACATATGGAGAAATTAGGGCAGGTGACCAAAAGCTTGGTCAAAGAGGTAGGTTTTAAGGAGCATCTTAAAGGAGGAAAGAGAGGTAGCGAGGCGGAGAGGTTTAGGCAGGGAATTCCAGAGCTTAGGGCCTAGGCAACAGAAGGCACGGCCACCAATGGTGGAGCGATTATAATCAGGGATGCTCAAAAGGGCAGAATTAGAGGAGCGCGGATATCTCGGAGGGTTGTGGGGCTGGAGGAGATTCCAGAGATAGGGAGGGGCGAGGCCATGGAGGGATTTGAAAACAAGGATGAGAAATTTTGAAATCGAGACCTCAAATTTACCTGCGTTGAAATCCATCTGCCACAGTTTTGCCCACTCACTTAATCTATCAATGCCTCTTTGTAATTTTATGCTCCAGTCTACACTACATACTATGCTGCCAATCTTTGTGTCATCAGCAAACTTGGATATGTGGCTCGCTATTGCGTTATCTAAGAAATATAGCGAACAGTTGAGGCCCCAGTACAGGTCCTTGCGGGACACCACGAGTCACTTCCTTCCAATTACCCATTATCCCTACTCTCTGTCATCCACCGGCTAACCAATCTCCGAACCAGGTCAACAATTTGCCTTCAATTCCAAGAGCTATTACATACATTGAAAGACATCAGGGCCCACATGTTAAATAATGTAGAAATAAAAAGAATTGAAAAAATGCTGGAAATCTGGAAAAAGGAACAGAAATAGCTGGAAATGCACAGAATAGTCAACCTCTGTGAAATAAATAATGGAATAATGTGTGATAGAACTCAGGTTTCTGTCCCACTTGTAATAGGCGATTTTAGCACGAGCAAAATCAGGTTTTATATTTGACTTGAAGGGTCACTCGTAAAACTGGGGTTATTCTCCTTAGAGCAGTGAAGGTTAAGGGGAGATTTAATAGAGGTGTTCAAAATTATGAAGGGTTTAGATAGAGTAAATAGGGAGAAACTGTTTCCACTGGCAGGAGGGTCGGTAACCAGAGGGCACAGATTGAAGGTGATTGGCAAAAGAGCCGGAGGGGAGATGAGGAGAATTTCTTTACGCAGCGAGTTGTTGTGATCTGGAACGCGCTTCCTGAAAGGGCGGTGGAAGCAGATTCAATAGTAACTTTCAAAAGGGAATTGGGTAAATACTTGAAGGGAAAAAATTTGCAGGGCTGTGGGGAAAGAGCAGGGGGGAGTGGGACTAATCGGAGAGCTCTTTCAAAGAGCCGGCAAAGGCACGATGCGCTGAATGGCCTCCTTCTGTGCTGTAAGATTCTATGATTCTATGACCACCAGCTATGCTGGTTTTATATATATATATATATTTACACACACTGCACTTAACAAAATGCTTTATGGGAGGGTGTGAAGGGTATTTTCATGAGGCTGGATTCTCTACATTCTCCGCCGGATGACGTCATCCATCTAGTTTTACTGTTGAAGTTCATGGGGCCTAGATGTCCATTTTGAACCAGTTGGATAACAGTCCTCCCTCATACCGTACAGCAGCCTCTGCACAGTCACATCACGCTACACGCTTACCAGAAATACACTCGTCCCGCGCCTTTTGAAAATATCTTCAAATCTCTTCAGGATGGTCATTTTATAACTTTCACTGAATAGTGGGCACTTGGGAAAAACAAAATTACATTCTGACAAAGACCCGATTAAAAAAGGGTTGGAATAATGTTGGTCAGAATTTAACATCAGCTTACTTTACAGAAGAGGATAATTTTGAAGGTTAAATCCAGACACGGGGGCTTCAGACTTTTCTGTGTACGGAAACCACTCAAAAAACTGCAAATACTGACACGGTCGCAAACATCCCCTGTAAATACTGACGCACTCCCGGAGACCCCCTGTAAATACTGACACACTCCCGGAGACCCCCTGTAAATACTGACACACTCCCGGGGACCCCCCTGTAAATACTGACGCACTCCCGGAGACCCCCTGTAAATACTGACACACTCCCGGAGACCCCCTGTAAATACTGACACACTCCCGGGGACCCCCTGTAAATACTGACACACTCCCGGAGACCCCCTGTAAATACTGACACACTCCCGGAGACCCCCTGTAAATACTGACACACTCCCGGGGACCCCCTGTAAATACTGACACACTCCCGGAGACCCCCTGTAAATACTGACACACTCCCGGAGACCCCCTGTAAATACTGACACACTCCCGGGGACCCCCTGTAAATACTGACACACTCCCGGGGACCCCCTGTAAATACTGTCACACTCCCGGGGACCCCCTGTAAATACTGACACACTCCCGGGGACTCCCTGTAAATACTGACACACTCCCGGGGACCCCCTGTAAATACTGACACACTCCCGGGGACCCCCTGTAAATACTGACACACTCCCGGGGACTCCCTGTAAATACTGACACACTCTCGGGGACCCCCTGTAAATACTGACACACTCCCGGAGACCCCCTGTAAATACTGACACACTCCCGGAGACCCTCTGTAAATACTGACACACTCCCGGGGACCCCCTGTAAATACTGACACACTCCCGGAGACCCCCTGTAAATACTGACACACTCCCGGAGACCCTCTGTAAATACTGACACACTCCCGTGGACCCATACTGACACACTCCCGGGGACCCCCTGTAAATACTGACACACTCCCGGGGACCCCCTGTAAATACTGACGCACTCCCGGAGACCCCCTGTAAATACTGACACACTCCCGGGGACCCCCTGTAAATACTGACACACTCCCGGAGACCCCCTGTAAATACTGACACACTCCCGGAGACCCCCTGTAAATACTGACACACTCCCAGGGACCCCCTGTAAATACTGACGCACTCCCGGGGACCCCCTGTAAATACTGACACACTCCCGGGAACTCCCTGTAAATACTGACACACTCCCGGGTACCCCCTGTAAATACTGACACACTCCCGGGGACCCCCTGTAAATACTGACACACTCCCAGGGACCACCTGTAAATACTGACACTCTCCCGGGGACCCCCTGTAAATACTGACACACTCCCGGGGACCCCCTGTAAATACTGACACACTCCCAGGGACCACCTGTAAATACTGACACTCTCCCGGGGACCCCCTGTAAATACTGACACACTCCCGGGGACCCCCTGTAAATACTGACACACTCCCGGGGACCCCCTGTAAATACTGACACACTCCCGGAGACCCCCTGTAAATACTGACACACTCTCGGAGACCCCCTGTAAATACTGACACACTCCCGGGACCCCCTGTAAATACAGACACACTCCCGGAGACCCCCTGTAAATACTGACACACTCCCGGAGACCCCCTGTAAATACTGACACACTCCCGGGGACCCCCTGTAAATACTGACACACTCCCGGGGACCCCCTGTAAATACTGACACACTCCCGAGGACCCCCTGTAAATACTGACACACTCCCGAGGACCCCCTGTAAATACTGAAACACTCCCGGAGACCCCCTGTAAATACTGACACACTCCCGTGGATCCATACTGACACACTCCCGGGGACCCCCTGTAAATACTGACACACTCCCGGGGACCCCCTGTAAATACTGACACACTCCCGGGGACCCCCTGTAAATACTGACACACTCCCGGAGATCCTCTGTAAATACTGACACACTCCCGGAGATCCTCTGTAAATACTGACACACTCCCAGGGACCCCCTGTAAATACTGACACACTCCCGGGGACCCCCTGTAAATACTGACACACTCCCGGGGACCCCTGTAAATACTGACACACTCCCAGGGACCCTCTGTAAATACTGACACACTCCCAGGGACCCCCTGTAAATACTGACACACTCCCGGGGGCCCCCTGTAAATACTGACACACTCCTGGAATCCCCCTGCAATTATTGAGATGCACACAGACCCCCTCAGACCCCCCCCCCCTATAAAAATTGACACACTCCTGTGGACCCCCTATCCAAACTTCTACAAGTCAGTGTTAAGAACCATAAGGAACACAGCGCTATCACTGCAGGCAAACTTCTTGCTGTTGGTGAAACTTGTCAATGAGTCACTCTTTATTTTTTAAAAAACCACAGAAAGCAGAGGGGGGGGGGGGGGGGGGGGGGGGTGGAAATCTGATGATTCGGATCCCCAGGGTACAGGGACACCCCATGTCCAGACCTCTGACTGGAGGATGATCCGCAGTCTCTCTCTCCCCCCACCTGTTCACCCCCTTCTCTCAGTTGATTTTTAACCTGTCAGTTCCGCCTGGTCAGTTTCACAGCCGTTGCCGGTCCCTGTCCCTTCCAACCCCCCTCCCCACTGGCTTTCCACAGTAGACTCCGCAATGGTCTTACCAGAAATTCCCCGGGAATGTTCTCCGCTTTGCTGCATTTCTTGCTCTGCACTTGTTTGAGGAATCTCAGGAGGACAGTTCCCTGGTCCATGCTGAAAGTTGGCAAGCTGCACGCAGGGCTCCCGGCCGCCGCATGACATGACAAGGGCTGAGCTCTCAACTGGCCAGAAGGGCAGGACTCAGCGCTGTATGTCTGCGGTTTTAATGAAGGCATGAAGCGTCTTGAGGGAAGTCAACACACGCTGTGGTCAGAGAGGGGGAAACAGACGCGCTCGCCCTGGGTCCTAGTGCCTCGGGATCTATCGCACACTGGCGATTTCAAGGGGCATTGACTTCACAAGGAAAATGATAAGCAAACACTTTTTTGAAATTTGAACTTTGGCTGCCTCTAAAGACTTACTTTTTTTTACTGGAAAGAGATTGTTCTTCAAAATTGTGATTGACTTGTAACATAACCTTAATATAACTTCAGACATTTAATTTTTCCCTTTGTCTATTTTGAGTACTTTTCAGATCATTTTATTTCTTCCATGGTGTGTCTGTGTGAGTGTGTGTGGGTGTGTGTGTGTGAATGAGTGTGTGAGTGTGTCTGTGTGTGTGTGTGAGTGTGAATGTGTGTGTGAGTGTGTCTGTGTG
>CM059441.1:29801332-29868832 GCA_030390025.1 Squalus acanthias
TTAAGTGTGTGGGTGTGTGTGAGTGTGTGAGTGTGAGTGTGTGAGTGTATGTGTGTGTGAGTGTGAGTGTGTGAGTGAGTGTGTTTGTGTGTGAGTGTGTGTGTGAGTGTGTCTGTGTGTCTGTGTGTGAGTGTGTGTGTGTGAGTATGTGCGTGAATGTGAGTATGTGTGTGAATGTGTGTGTGTGAGTTTGAGTGAGTTTGTGTGTGTCTGTGTGTGAGTGTGTGAGTGTGTGTGTGTGTAAGTGTGTGTGAGTGTGAGTGTGAGTGTGAGAGTGTTTTATTCCATCCCCTCCCCTTGTTCTGTTCTTTTTTAAATGCTGTTCAGTTGTAAGTTCTACCTGTTCTGTCCAAGAATCTACACCAGAAACTTTATTTTTCACCATCGATGCTGCCTGAGCCGCTGAGAGTTTCTGGTGTTTTCTGGGGGGGTTTCCTGCTTGTTTCATGGTTGGGCTGGTGGCAGGGGGTCAAATTTCTGCATAAACAAAAACTGCAAATGTTGTTATTTCAGTAACATTTATTGTTGAGAGGCCGACTTGAATGACACATCACCAAGATTGAAAAGAGCAGAAAATAAAGCAAGATAAACCAGGAAATAGTGATTCAATGAGGCCTCGAATGAGAGTGGAGGAAGGACAAGAGCTCCGCAGGTTGGAGTTCCTGGGAAAGAATTAGGAGTTGCCAACTCCTCCAGGAGTGGCCTGGAGTCTCCAGGAATTGAAGATTAATCTCCAGGACACGGCTGGGAGCAAAAACCCCGGAGAAAAAACACTGGGGCGTTAAAAAATAAATGTTTTTCTTTGATCACATTGGTTTATTAGTTATAAAAATATTGGAAATCGGCAGAAAAAAGCTGTTTTGACTGGGTGGGGTGGGAGGGTCCCGTTTTTTGGATGAGACATTAAACCGAGGCCCCGTCTGCCCTCTCAGGTGGACGTAAAAGATCCCATGGCACTATTTGGAAGAAGAGCAGGGAAGTTCTCCCCGGTGTCCTGGGGCCAATATTTATCCCTCAACCAACATCACTAAAACAGATTATCTGGTCATTATCACATTGCTGTTTGTGGGAGCTTGCTGTGCACAAATTGGCTGCCGTGTTTCCTACATTACAACAGTGACTACACTTCAAAAAGTACTTCATTGGCTGTAAAGTGCTTTGGGATGTGCTGAGGTGGTGAAAGGCGCTGTAGAGATGCGAGTCCGTCTTTTCTTCATGTAATGAAACCTCCAGGAACATGTCCAACCAGAGTTGGCAACTGTAGAAAGAATGCTCGGAGACAACAGAGGATGCCGGGAAGAGGCAAGAGTGAGTAGGACGAGGGATTTGGAGCCTTTGCAGGACGAGAGAGGAAAGTTCAGAGGAGAACTGACCAGGCTATTTGTCGGAAAGGGCGGTGGAAGCAGATTCAGTAGTAACTTTCAAAAGGGGAATTGGATAAATACTTGAAAAGGAAATATTTGCAGGGCTGTGGGGAAAGAGCAGGGGGAGTGGGACTAATTGGAGAGCTCTTTCAAAGAGCCGGCACAGGCACGATGGGCTGAATGGCCTCCTTCTACGCTGTGAGATTCTATTGATGCTAGTAGTCAGGACAAACTAGAGAAACAGGAAGGATTGTGGTGGAGGGAGAGGTTGGCAGATGGAGGTGAGAGGAAGCACCGGTCAGACAATCTTGTATCTTGTCCATGAGTACGAGGTGGATGAACCACCTGAGATATGGGAGCAGGCTTCAAGTCTGGGCTGGCTTGGCTTTCGAGAAGTTAAGAATAGTTATGGGGAAAGGAAGTATTTGGGATGTGACAGGAAAGAGCTCCTTGCAGGAAGACTCAGTGAGCGAGCAGATGGCGATCAGTTAGATGGTCCTCATCATTTTCATCATTTTATTCCCAAATTAAAAATACTGCCAAGTATTAAAATAGCTTGCGGTATATAACGCCAGAGTGTAGCTGCGTTTTTTACTTCATTCTCGGGATGTGGGCATCGCTGGCAAGGCTGGCATTTATCGCCCATCCCCAGTTGCCCTTGAGAAGGTGGTGGTGAGCGGCCTTCTTGAACCGCTGCAGTCCGTGTGGTGAAGGTGCTCCCACAGTGCTGTTAGGGAGGGAGTTCCAGGATTTTGACCCAGCGACGACAAAAATGACCGATATATTTCCAAGTCAGGATGGTGTGTGACTTGGAGGGGAACTTGGAGGTGGTGGTGTTCCCATGCGCCTGCTGCCCTTGTCCTTCTTGGTGGAAGAGGTCGCGGGTTTGGGAGGTGCTGCCGAAGAAGCCTTGGCGAGTTGCTGCAGTTTTGATCGATAGTACACTGTGTGGCGCATAATATGAGCATTTGAAACACTTTCACGTAACGTTTTGTGAGTTTTGGCTAATGATGCTTTTGACGCTGTACCATTGGCGCCAGTGACCTGCCACCTTCTCGCTACCCAAGGCACAGTGCAATGGCGCTGGTGCTGTACCAACTTTAGAAGCCATACTGGCACTAAGTCAAACTGCAGGCGCTGGCTTCCCACCAGTTTCCCCCAATGGAAATACAACCGATAACACTTTATCTGCAGAATAATCAGCCCAATGCACGTTTATGCCACTCTATTAAAGCTCACCTCACATGAAATGCAAGCAGACAGTATAACTCCATGTCCTCTGCCTGCTCTACTGTACAGAGAGCAATGAGTTGCAAGACAACACTCTGGGCTCCAGTATCCGAGTAATGTGAGACATGCCGTGTGGGGAGTGCGGTGAGCTCGGGAGGAACAGGTGACTCTGGACCTCTGGCTCCCAAAGCTCTCCCCCACTGGGGGTTTTCCTCGCCTCGTGTCTGGGTCTGTTGTAGACTCATTGATCGAGATCGATCGCTGTGATTGGTCAACAACTCCATTATCGTTGTACCATGGGACTACCAGGATGGGAGAAGGCGAAGCAGGGGGGACCTCGGTCTTTTTCCGCCCAGTAATGCCTGTGTTCCTGTGGCTGTACATTCCCTTTGTTTTGAACATGTCTGCCTTGTCAATCAGATCTTTACTTTAGAATCGTGAATCGTATTTTGGGAAATGCAGGAGGACTTGGGGCAGCGCCCAATCACGGACAAGGAACGGCGTAGACCAATGAAGATTGTGCTTCCTGATATGTGTGTAAAGTGCGTCCTCCAATGGTAAGAAAGAGTTACTGCAGATACTCCCACTGCAAATTCTGATTGCAGTTTCTTATTTTCAGAACCAAACAGCACAGAAGGAGGCCATTCAGCCCATCGTGCTTGTTTGTGGGAGCTTGCTGTGCGCAAATTGGCTGCCGCGTTTCCTACTTTACAACACTTCAAAAAGTACTTGATTGGCTGTAAAGCGCTTTGGGACGTCCTGAGGGCATGAAAGGCTCTTTGAAAGAGTTGATCCAATTAGTCCCGATACCTCGTGCAATTTATATCCAATTCCCTTTTGAAAGTTACTATTGAATCTGCTTCCACCGCCCTTTCAGGCAGCGCGTTCCAGATCACAACAACTCGCTGTGTGAAAAAATCTCATCTCCCCCTCTGGCTCTTTTGCCTCTGCGATTGTTACTCTATATCGTTTGGATTTCACACCCTTTAACTAGTAAATTCACAGGGGTAGCCTAGCGGGTATGGTGACTGGATTAGTAATCTAGTAGGTCGTGCGTTCAAATCTCCCCCCTCTGGCAGGGTTGTGAATTTGAATTCAAATATCTGGTCATTGGTGGTTTGGTACCAGGAAAATAAGATGACAATGAAAACTGCCGGATTGTTGTAAAAATCCAACAGGTTCACTAATGTCCTTCAGGGAAGGAAACCTGCCGTCCTTACCCGCTCTGGACCCCACGTGACTCCTGTCGCACGCTATCAGGATGACTCTTAAAGCCCTCAGAGCAACTAGGATGGGCAACGACTCCCACATCCTGAGAACAAGGAGCAAAAATTGCACAGCGCAATATCAGGAACAAATCTGTGCGAAAGAGCTAATTCTACACTCCCAGAGGGATAGCCTTCGATGCTGGGAGTGTGGGAATCATGCAATTTCCCTCAGAATTCCCATTTTATAATAATCGCAATTTTGTGTGAGTGAATTGAAGAAATTGTTAGGAATAGAACGTGGCACGATTTCTAGGATCAGATTTCGAAATGAAGGATTGGAATCGGGACCAACCAGTGGATGTACCTGGACAGGTTTTTTTTTTCATTCGTTTATGGGATGTGGGCATCGCTGGCAAGGCCAGCATTTATGGCCCATCCCTAATTGCCCTTGAGAAAGTGATGGTGAGCCGCCTTCTTGAACCACTGCAGTCCGTGTGGTGAAGGTACTCCCACAGTGCTGTCGGGGAGGGAGTTCCAGGATTTTGACCCAGCGACGATGAAGGATCGGCGATATACTTCCTAGTTAGGATGGTGTGTGACTTGGAGGGGAACTTGGAGGTGGTGGTGTTCCCATGCGCCTGCTGCCCTTGTCCTTCTAGGTGGAAGAGGTCACGGGTTTGGGAGGTGCTGCCGAAGAAGCCTTGGCGAGTTGCTGCAGTGCATCTTGTAGATGGTACACACTGCAGCCACGGTACGCCGGTGGTGGAGGGAGTGAATGTTTAAGGCGGTGGATGGGGTGCCAATCAAGCGGGCTGCTTTGTCCTGGATGGTGTCGAGCTTCTTGAGTGTTGTTGGAGCTGCACTCATCCAGGCAAGTGGAGAGTATTCCATCACACTCCTTACTTGTGCCTTGTAGATAGTGGAAAGGCTTTGGGGAGTCAGGAGGTGAGACATTCGCCACAGAATACCCAGCCTGTGACCTGCTCTTGTTGCCACAGTATTTATGTGGCTGGTCCAGTTAAGTTTCTGGTCAGTGGTGACCCCCAGGATGTTGATGGTGGGGGATTCGACGATGGTAATGCCGTTGAATGTCAAGGGGCGGTGGTTAGACTCTCGCTTGTTGGAGATAATCATTGCCTGGCACTTGTGTGGAGCGAATGTTACCTGCCATTTATCAGCCCAAGCCTGAACGTCGTTCAGGTCTTGTTGCATGCGGGCATGGGCTGCTTCATTATCTGTGGAGTTGTGAATGGCGCTGAACACTGTGTAGTCATCAGCGAACATCCCCATTTCTGACCTTATGTTGGAGGGAAGGTCATTGATGAAGCAGCTGAAGATGGTTGGGCCTAGGACACTGCCCTGAGGAACTCCTGCAGCGATGTCCTGGGGCTGTGATGATTGACCTTCAACCACCACAACCATCTTCCTTTGTGCTAGTTATGACTCCAGCCAGCGGAGAGTTTCCCCCCCCGATTCCCATTGACTTCAGTTTTACTGGGGCTCCTTCATGCCACACTCGGTCAAACGCTGCCTTGACGTCAAGGGCAGTCACTCTCACCTCACCTCTGGAATTCAGCTTCTTTGTCCATGTTTGGACCAAGGCTGTAATGAGGTCGGGAGCCGAGTGGTCCTGGCGGAACCCAAACTGGGCATCAGTGAGCAGGTGTGTGTTACCAGGGCGTACCTGGACAGATGTGTGTATTCTGTGTTTCACTCTTCCACACCATCAGTTTGGTTGTCAGCTGCCTTTGACAAGAATGTAAAAGGTTTTTGCATTTTCATTAAGCTTTAATTTCCCAGGTTCATCGAGCGGGGAATCAATGAAACATCCTGACGTGACTGAAGGACGTTGTTCGGCTCCGCCATGTGTTCCTGATCTCTGCCGGTCTCTGGACAGTGTAAGGGTCGGTGAACCCGCGTCTCGCGAGCTGCACACAGCTCTTCTGTGACTTTGCTGAGCTGCGATTCCCACACACTCATTGCTGATTGAGAGGTGCAGAGCAACGAATTTTGTGATAAGCCACAACACAACCTGCTGTTTCCTTCCTTTCTGACCTGCCAGCCGATATATTTTGAATGATTTCTAATTGATATTAAGTATTGACTGTGCAATACGAGCTGCTCGCTCCTGCAGCCACTCCACGATGGGCTGGTAACAGTGGAAATCCTCAACTCTGCAAAATTAACTTTGGAACAGGAGTAGGCCATTCGGCCCCTCGAACCTGTTTCGCATTCTGAAAAAGAGCGTACGTTTTAGGAAAGAGATTTTAAGCAGCTTCTTAACCAAGCTGTCCACGCTAATTTTGGATGAAGTAGATATTTTTTACAAAGCTTGACAGTTTAACTCAGTGGTCACCACTCTCGCCTCTCAGTCAGGAAGTTGTGAGTTCTCAGCCCCGCTCCAGAACTTGAACCCATAATCCAGGCTGAGACCTCATCGCAGTACTGAGGGAGCGCCGCACTGTCGGAGGGGCAGTACTGAGGGAGCACCACACTGTCGGAGGGGCAGTACTGAGGGAGCGCCGCACTGTCGGAGGGGCAGTACTGAGGGAGCACCACACTGTCGGAGGGGCAGTACTGAGGGAGCGCCATACTGTCGGAAAGGGCAGTACTGAGGGAGCGCCGCACTGTTGGAGGGGCAGTACTGAGGGAGTGCCGCACTGTCGGAGGGGCAGTACTGAGGGAGCGCCGCACTGTCGGAGGGGCAGTACTGAGGGAGCGCCGCACTGTCGGAGGGGCAGTACTGAGGGAGCGCCGCACTGTCGGAGGGGCAGTACTGAGGGAGCGCTGCACTGTCGGAGGGGCAGTACTGAGGGAGCGTTGCACTGTTGGAGGGGCAGTACTGAGGGAGCGCCGCACTGTCGGAGGGGTAGTACTGAGGGAGCGCCGCACTGTCGGAGGGGCAGTACTGAGGGAGCGCCGCACTGTCGGAGGGGCAGTACTGAGGGAGTGCTGCACTCTCGGAGGGGCAGTATTGAGGGAGCGCCGCACTGTCGGAGGGGCAGTACTGAGGGAGCACCGCACTATCGGAGGGGCAGTACTGAGGGAGCGCCGCACTGTCGGAGGGGCAGTACTGAGGGAGCGCCGCACTGTTGGAGGGGCAGTACTGAGGGAGAGCCGCACTGTCGGAGGGACAGTATTGAGGGAGCGCCGCACTGTCGGAGGGGCAGTACTGAGGGAGCGCCGCACTGTCGGAGGGGCAGTACTGAGGGAGTGCCGCACTGTCGGAGGGGCAGTACTGAGGGAGCGCCGCACTATCGGAGGGGCAGTACTGAGGGAGTGCCGCACTGTCGGAGGGGCAGTACTGAGGGAGTGCAGCACTGTCGGAGGGGCAGTACTGAGGGAGTGCTGCACTGTCGGAGGGGCAGTGCTGAGGGAGTGCTGCACTGTCGGAGGGGCAGTACTGAGGGAGTGCTGCACTGTCAGAGGTGCCGTCTTTCGGATCAGACGTTAAACTGAGGCCCCGTCTCACGGCCGCTATTGAACGAAGAGCTGGGGAATTCTTCCTGGTCAACATTCATTCTGCATCCAAAACAGATTAACTGGTCATTGATTTCACTGTTGTTTGTGGCAGCTTGCTGTGCACCGTTTTAAAGGTAATTCATTGGCTGTGAAGTATTGTGGGTTCGGAGCGATATAAAAGCGAGTCTTTTCTTTAATTACAATTTTTTTCTCTCTACCAGTGACCATCAGCCTAATTTCAGAGGCTCCGGGAAGCGTTCTTAAACTCTTCTTCTTCTTAGGCAGTCCCTCGGAACCGAGGGTGACTTGCTTCCACATTACTAAGATGAGTTCTCAGGTGACTGATGAGTCCAATGCGGGACCTACAGTCTCTGTCACAGGTGGGGCAGACGGTGGTTGAAGGGGCGGGTGGGCGGGGTGCTTGAGTTGACGTGCACTCCTTGCGCTGTTTGCACTTGACTTCCGCTTGCTCCCGGTGAAGAGACTCGAGGTGTTCGGGGCCTTCCTGGATGCTTCTCCTCCACTTTGTGCGGTCTTGGGCCAGGGATTCCCAGGTGTCAGTGGGGATGTTGTACTTTTTCAAGGAGGCTTTGAGGGTCCTTGAAGCGTTTCCTCTGCCCACCTGGGGCTCTCTTGCCGTGTCGGAGCTCCGAGTAGAGCGCTTGTTTTGGGAGTCTCGTATAGGGCATGCGGACAATGTGACCCGTCCATCGGAGCTGATCGAGCGTGGTCAAAGCTTCGATGCTGGGGATGTTGGCCTGAGCGAGAACACTGACGTTGGTGCGCCTATCCTGCCAATGGATTTGCAGGATCTTGCGGAGGCAGCGTTGGTGGTACCTCTCCAGTGCTTTGAGGTGCCTGCTGTACATGGTCCATGTCTCTGAGGCATACAGGAGGGCAGGTATTACTACTGCTCTGTAGACCATGAGCTTGGTGCTGGGTTTGAGGTCCTGGTCTTTAAACACTCTCTTCCTCAGGCGACCGAAGGCTGCACTGGCACACTGAAGGCGGTGTTGGACTTCGTCATCGACGTCTGCCCTTGTTGACAGTAGGCTCCCGAGGTATGGAAAGTGGTCCACGTTGTCCAAGGCCTTGTCGTGGATTTTGATAATCGGGCGGCAGTATTGTGTGGCGGGGTCAGGTTGGTAGAGGACCTTTATCTTAAGCTGGAGAACTGTTCACTCTCTGTAAGATGGTCATTTTAACTAGATTTTTTTCCTTAAGTGAAATTACACAGGTTATCAAAAAACAGCAGAATAAAAGATATTTTGTTAACTAATCCCAGAAAATCTGGGACACACGCGTGCTGTACAGACACACATATCGACAATATTCATCGATCAACCACATGACCAAAAACAGTTTATCTGGTCATTCATTCATTTCACGTTTGTGGGATCTTGCTTATGATTTTTTTATTAATTCCGGGATGTGGGCGTCGCTGGCAAGGCCAGCATTTATTGCCCATCCCTAATTGCCCTTGAGAAGGTGGTGGTGAGCCGCCTTCTTGAACTGCTGCAGTCCATGTGGTGAAGGTGCTCCCACAGTGCTGTTAGGGAGGGAGTTCCAGGATTTTGATCCAGTGACGATGAAGGAACGGACGATATATTTCCAAGTCAGGATGGTGGGTGACTTGGAGGGGAACTTGGAGGTGGTGGTGTTCCCATGCGCCTGCTGCCCTTGTCCTTCTAGGTGGTAGAGGTCGCGGGTTTGGGAGGTGCTGCTGAAGAAGCCTTGGCGAGTTGCTGCAGTGCATCTTGTAGGATGGTACACACTGCAGCCACGGTTGATGTGTTTGCCTATTCAACCAGATGATGCCAGATCTAAGAGGGTTTAACTGTCATGAAAGATTGAACAGGCTGGGGCTCTTTTCTCTAGAAAAGAGAAGGCTGAGGGGTGACCTGATCGAGGTCTTTAAAATTATGAAGGGGTTTCGATAGGGTGGGCGTAGAGATGTTTCCATTTGTGCGAGAGTCGAAAACTAAGGGTCAGAAATATAAGATAGTCACTAATAAATCAAACAGGGAATTCAGAAGAAACTTCTTTACCCAGAGAGTGGTGAGAATGTGGACTCGCTACCACAGGGAGTGGTTGAGGCGAATAGTATTGATACATTTAAGGGGAAGCTAGATAAGCACATGAGAGAGAAAGGAATAGAAGGTTATGCTGATAGGGTGAGATGAAGAGGGTGGGAGGAGGCTCGTGTGGAGCACAAACACCGGCACGGACCAGTTGGGCCGAATGGCCTGTTTCCGTGCTGTACATTCGATGTAGTGTTGTTTTATTGAAAGCTGTGTGATCATATATTTCCCCCCACAGAGGGCAGTCGTGAGATTAACCAGGTTACGTTGTACAATAGCACCATCTGCTGGCTGGGAAATCATATTGTGCCGGATTTTGCGTTCGAACTAACGGCGATGCCAAACTGCAACTAAAGAAAGACTTGAATTTCTCCAGTGCCTTTCACAACCTCAGGACGTCCCAAAGCACGTTACAACCAATGAATTACTTTTTGAAGTGTAGTCACAGTTGTAATGTAGGAAACGCGGCAGCCAATTTGTGTACAGCAAGATCCCACAAACAGCAATACAATGATGACCAGATAATCTGTTCTTAGTGATGTTGGTTGAGGGATAAATATTGGCCCAGGACTCCGGGGATAACTCCCCTGCTCTTCTTCGAATAGTGCTGTGGGATCTTTTACGTCCACCTGAGAGAGTAGACGGGGCCTCGGTTTAACGTCTCATCCGAAAGTCAGCACCTCCGACAGGGCGGCACTCCCTCAGCACTGCGCTGGGAGTGTTAACCTAGATTATGGGCTTGAGTCTTATGGAGCGGGACTTGAACCCACAACCTTCTGACTCGGGGAGAGTGCTATCCACTGAGCCACAGCTGACACCACAAGGATGAGGTAGGAGTGATAGTGAGATACTGGGTGGGTTGGGGGGTGGGGGGGGGGAGGGGGTGGAGGTGGGCAATGGCAATGAGCAAAGTTAGAAAAAGTTTGAATTTTTGAAACAAGCCCTGCGGTGACATCACAATTGCCAGTGATGTCGTCGCTTCCTGACTGATCACATGGCCCTCTCTGTGTGTCAAAGAGCTGTGACCTCACAAACGCAAACCTCCAGCTCAGGCAAGACCCTTTCACCCTCGCGTTGCCCCCCTCCTACAGAATAGGGCACACCCGACCCAACCCAACCCAACCCGTCCCACCCAACCTGACCTCACTTCTGAAGGGCCTACTGCCCCCACGCCGGCCAAAAAGAAAATGTGTTAAGACAAACACACGATGATGTTTGTCTCTTTCCGCGTTCTGGTGATTCCGATGCTTCTCCTGGCTGCTCCGCTCCTGGCCGAAAGCTCCATCAAGTGCGGCATTCAGAAGCTGCCGAGCAAAGGAACCTCCAAGGATTTCCGAGATAAGGAACTGCAGCCCAACGCCTGGCCGTGGCAAGTGAGCCTGGAGCTGGTGGCGGAGAACAGGCACTTCTGTGGCGGGGCCATCATCAACGAGTACTGGGTCATCACGGCTGCCCACTGCTTCTTACCGCCAGTGACGCAGAGCCTCAAGGAGATCGTGGTGGTGGTTGGGTTGAACAGGCAACTGAGCCCGGAGGTATGGGCGCGTTACTCCAATCCTCACGACATCATTTTGCACGAAGGGTTCAATGAGCAAACGGGGGAGAATGACATCGCCCTGGTGAGAATGCTGAAGCCCATCAGTTTCGGAGAGCATGTCATGCCAGTGTGCTTCCCCGATAATGATATCCTCTTTGAGAATAGTTGGACTACTTGTTACGTCACAGGCTGGATGAAGACAGGGGAGGATACCTCGGACGCTCTCCAACAAGCACTCGTAATGTTCATCTCCTCCAAAAACTGCAATGCCACGATTTTCAATGGCAAGCTCCAGCCATCGATGATGTGCATGGACTTCCAAACAGACGAGAGCACTGCTTGTCACATGGACACTGGAGGACCTGTGGTATGCAAGATCAAGAAAGCGCATCAGTACTTCTTAATTGGGGTTGTAAGCTGGGTTAGTGATTGCGAGAATCATTGGCCAGGTGTCTTCACCATGACCAAGCCCTACCTAAATTGGATTGAGCACATCACCGCCCGGTACGGTAAAAAGTTCAACTTCAAGGAGTACGGCTCAGAGGCTGTCATTCTGCAGGAGAAAGCCATGATAAGGATGAAGGCGAAAGCTCTAAAAGTCCAGATCGCACAGAACAACTCGAATACCAACACGTCCTGTCCCGGAACCACACTCGCTGCAGACACCACAACCACACAATCAATTGTACTGACAGCTTCCGGGAACATCTACACCACTTCGGTGATTGGGATCACACTGGTCCACCTCCGCTCACTCCTGGTCACTATACTGGCAACTTGACAGGGACATCCTCAGTACAGCTGATCCACTCCCAACTGCGCTTAACTCTTGTAGTTCTGTGATTATGTGCAAAGCTGACTCAGACGTATTTCCATGAACAATTATAGTTTTTTTCTGATTAGATCTGAATATTAAATATTTATCGGAATGGAAACCACAGATTTGCAAATTGCATTGGATTTTTTTGTTTCTGGCAATGAACCGACAGATTCAACCTAAGAACCGACTAGACTCCATTAGTAGCATTAGATGGTTGTTGGTTCAAGACCAATTGCATGATAGGGGAGAGTGAACACGGGCTGTGGGAGGAGATTAAACGGGTGGGTAGAGTCCATGATAGGGTGGAGTGTACATGGGCTGTGGGAGGAGATTAAATGGGTGGGTAGAGTCCGTGATAGGGGAGAGTGTACATGGGCTGTGGGAGGAGATTCAATGGGTGGGTAGAGTCCATGATAGGGGAGAGTGAACACGGGCTGTGGGAGGAGATTAAACGGGTGGGTAGAGTCCATGATAGGGGAGAGTGTACATGGGCTGTGGGAGGAGATTCAATGGGTGGGTAGAGTCCATGATAGGGGAGAGTGTACATGGGCTGTGGGAGGAGATTAAATGGGTGGGTAGAGTCCGTGATAGGGGAGAGTGTACATGGGCTGTGGGAGGAGATTCAATGGGTGGGTAGAGTCCATGATAGGGGAGAGTGTACATGGGCTGTGGGAGGAGATTAAACGGGTGGATAGAGTCCATGATAGGGGAGAGTGTACATGGACTGTGGGAGGGGATTCAATGGGTGGGTAGAGTCCATGATAGGGGAGAGTGTACATGGACTGTGGGAGGAGATTAAATGGGTGGATAGAGTCCATGATAGGGGAGAGTGTACATGGACTGTGGGAGGAGATTAAATGGGTGGGTAGAGTCCATGATAGGGGAGAGGTACATGGGCTGTGGGAGGAGATTCAATGGGTGGGTAGAGTCCATGATAGGGGAGAGTGTACATGGGCTGTGGGAGGAGATTAAATGGGTGGGTAGAGTCCGTGATAGGGGAGAGTGTACATGGGCTGTGGGAGGAGATTCAATGGGTGGGTAGAGTCCATGATAGGGGAGAGTGTACATGGGCTGTGGGAGGAGATTAAATGGGTGGGTAGAGTCCATGATAGGGGAGAGGTACATGGGCTGTGGGAGGAGATTAAACGGGTGGGTAGAGTCCATGATAGGGGAGAGTGTGCATGGGCTGTGGGAGGAGATTAAATGGGTGGGTAGAGTCCGTGATAGGGGAGAGTGTACATGGGCTGTGGGAGGAGATTAAATGGGTGGGTAGAGTCCATGATAGGGGAGAGTGTTCATGGGCTGTGGGAGGGGATTCAATGGGTGGGTAGAGTCCATGATAGGGTAGAAGTCCCAATGCTTGCCCTGCTCATCGATAACAAATTCCTCCAAGGGGCCCTTCAACTGACATTAGGCTGCTAATTAACATATCCAAGGGACATAATGGGCCAGAAATTCGGCTTTCCGGCTTCCTGCGGGTGCAAGCATCGCGCGCGTATTTGCCCACCGTGCCTGCAGTTGTGCTTTGGGCCCACGAGGACTTTGGGTCCTGGGCCTCCTGCAGCTGCCGGCGCGCAGTGCTTGCGTATACCAGGGGCGCAGTTAGTTCGAAGCGTCCCCTGGGATCACGTGGGCCATGGAGAGCCAATCCTAGCAGGGCATTTTGATTCATAGATTTGACAGGAAGACCTGTCAAATCGATGAATAGAGATCGGCCCCAAAACCACACTTAAACTTCAAATAAATTTTTAAAAAAACATCACATTTTTAAAATAACTAAGTTAAATAAATTAACTACTTTAAACAAAAATGTAAATTTTTGACAAAATTAATTATACTTTTTAACGGTGCTAAAAATAAACTTACCTTTCTTTAAAGTATCTAAAAAAGATAAACCTGTTGAAATAAATTTAAATTGTAATTAATTAACCACTTACCTTGTTAAAAACAGGCCTTGCGCCTCCTTTTTAAAAGTGCAGCTTCTTCATACTTACCTTCCCGGAGAAACCTGACTTCTGAACCCTTCCCTTCAGGGGAACGGAAGTTCCGGCTTCCCGCGCATGCGCAGTGCATGCAGGAAACCGGCACTTCAGGTGGCCTTACAGGGTGAGTACACAGCGCGTACTCACCCGACAACAGCCGAATTTCTGGCAATGTCTATTTAAGGCGTCCGCCCGGGTGGACTAAAAAATGGGCAGCACGAATCGAGCAATGGGACCGAGGCCTGTGCAGATTGGACGCAGGCCGTCCCACTGCTAAATTGGTCTGTGTTACGCCCATTTTACACCCAAAAGACAGGCGCAATACACACCAATTTCCACCCCAGTGACCAATGCATTATACAGTTTGCTCACGTCCTCCTCTGATTTATACTCTGCTGGTTTGACTCTGTAGTTCAACATTCTACTTGTTGATTTTTACGATTATCACACTCTCAATGTTGGGACAATGTGGAGAAGTAATTAAAATAACTCACACAGGAATATTGGGATACATAGTTGGAGTGTACACACAGCCCAGAGGTTGCTTTTAGAGATGCAAGCAGAATAATACCTAAGGCGTTGTATAACATTCCTCTGCTATTTTCGCTGAGGCAGTGCTGTCAGCTGTGGCTCAGTGGGCAGCACCCTTGCCTCTGAGTCAGCAGGTCCTGGGTTCAAGTCCCACTCCCGAGACCTAACGCATAATCTAGGCTGATGCTCCAGTGCTGTGGGAGTGCTGCACTGTCGGAGGTGCCACCCTTCGGGTGAGACGTTAAACCTGAGGCCCCCGTCTGCTCTCTCAGGTGGATGTAAAAGATCCCATGACACTATTTCGAAGAAAAGCAGTGGAGTTCTCCCCGGTGTGTCCTGGATATCAGTCTCTCTGCAATGTGTTCAAAGCAGTTTAATCCTGAAACTGTATTCCAACGCTCGCCCATTGCCCGAGCTGACCTGGGGTTTTGAGTTTCATATAAGGTGCACACCCAGCTCTCCCTAAAGTAAGCTGAGTGGGCAGACACCATCTCCTGACTGATGTTGCTGGAGCCAAAGGTTCATGATGTCACCTGAAGGGGAGTTACAGAGCACCTCTGGCCTGCAGTTCAACACTGTGAGAAGGGCTGACTGAGAGGCACTGGATTATAAACACTGGCATAACTCAGTAGAAAATCCAATGCTTTGAATTTAAAACCTAGTTGAAATTGACCCCCCGAGATGCACAGAAGCCACTGGACCATAATTTGCTTTCAAAATGAGGATGATGGTGCTCGCTAATTATTTATGCGTAAATGCCACAGCAACTTCAGGCGAGGGCAGAGGCGCGGTTAAACGTGGAAATCCAAAAGTTGCTGTCCGAGAGGCGCCGCTCCACCATTAGCTTCGCAAAAACGGCATCTCGCCGTCTGCCTCACCACCGAAATGCATTGAGCGTTGTGAAGTTGCTGTATTTGCGTGTTAGATACGGACTAAACTCTCCACATAAAGTTAAGTCTTGTCCATTTCAGTCTACGTTCCCTTTTAACAACATGATAAGTGTTACTTACTGCCAGTCAACCTCTCTGGCACTGAAAATTAACTTTTACAAGTGTGGAGTCTCATTCCTTCAGCTTTTAATTGTTGTTGGAGATTTTAAAAAGGTAAAAAAAAATGTTTTATCTTTTCCTTTCTGTCTCTTTTTTCTCTCTCTCTTAATCCAATCTTTCTTCCCTCTCCTTATTTCTCTTTCTGTACCTGATGTGACATTGAATTCACCCACTCTAATTTACGCTTCCTTCTCAGTCCTTGCGCTGTTCATTTCTCAACCCATCAATCTGATTGGTTCAGGAGATGCCCCGTTGCTTGCCCCGTTCACTCAGGTCCCAGATGCCCCGGTTTCCCTCGCTGCGCCGTTCGTAGCTCACACTTTCAGCAACTTGCCAGGCAAAGAAATGTAAAAACTTACAAGGTCAAGTGTAACGCCGTTAGATGCCCTGCCACAGCAAATTACGGCTCATTATAATGAAGGGCATATTGTGCTTGATCACTACAGTGGGGTCGTCAATCCTCCAGAGATTGGCCTGGAGTCTCCAGGAATTGAAGATTAATCTCCCGGACACTGCTGGGAGCAAAAAGCCCGCAGAAAAATCATCGGGAGCATTAAAAAAATTGCGTGGCTTTTTTCATTTCCTTTGAACACTTTTGTTAGTTATAGAAATATCGGACATAGGGAAAAGGCTGTTTGACTAACAGTCAAAGAATCCTCCAACTGAGTAACGAAGAGGCTGTTCGCTTTCCGATTGGCCGTGGGAAGGCGAGGCGCCGCGAGGACAGACGGGCCGGGCGACCAATGGCGGGAGCGCGGGGGTGGGGCACCGCGAGGACAGACGGGCCGGGCGACCAATGGCGGGAGCGCGGGGGCGGTGGGAGGCAGGAGGTCATGTGATGAAACCTCCAGGAATATGTCTGACCAGAGTTGGCAACGCTGCACTGCAATTATGGATGCAGATTATAATTCACGGGGAGATTTTTGTTCATATTTTCTAAAGTAGAGACCGGCCAGAGTTTCACAATATTTGACATGTGTGAATTCAAAGAAGAAAGAAAGACTTGCATTTCTATAGCGCCTTTCACAACCACCGGACGTCCCAAAGGGGCTTTACAGCCAATGAAGTATTTTTTGAAGTGTTGTCACTGTTGTAATGTAGGAAACGCAGCAGCCAATTTGTGCACAGCAAGCTCCCACAAATAGCAATGTGATAATGACCAGATAATCTGTTTTAAAGATTGAGGGATAAATATTGGCCCAGGACACCGGGGAGAACTCCCCTGCTCTTCTTCGGAATAGTGCCATGGGAACTTTTATGACCACCTGAGAGGTTTAACATCTCATCCAGAAGATGGCACCTTGACAGTGCAGCACTCCCTCAGTATTGCCCCTCCGACAGTGCGGCGCTCCCTCAGTACTGCCCCTCTGACAGTGCAGCGCTCCCTCAGTATTGCCCCTCCGACAGTGCGGCGCTCCCTCAGTACTGCCCCTCCGACAGTGCAGCGCACCCTCAGTACTGACCCTCCGACAGTGCGGCGCTCCCTCAGTACTGCCCCTCCGACAGTGCGGCGCTCCCTCAGTACTGCCCCTCCGACAGTGCAGCGCACCCTCAGTACTGACCCTCCGACAGTGCGGCGCTCCCTCAGTACTGCCCCTCCGACAGTGCGGCGCTCCCTCAGTACTGCCCCTCCGACAGTGCGGTGCTCCCTCAGTACTGCCCCTCCGACAGTGCGGCACTCCCTCAGTACTGCCCCTCCGACAGTGCAGCACTCCCTCAGTACTGCCCCTCCGACAGTGCAGCGCACCCTCAGTACTGACCCTCCGACAGTGCGGCGCTCCCTCAGTACTGCCCCTCCGACAGTGCGGCGCTCCCTCAGTACTGCCCCTCCGACAGTGCAGCGCACCCTCAGTACTGACCCTCCGACAGTGCGGCGCTCCCTCAGTACTGCCCCTCCGACAGTGCGGCGCTCCCTCAGTACTGCCCCTCCGACAGTGCGGTGCTCCCTCAGTACTGCCCCTCCGACAGTGCGGCACTCCCTCAGTACTGCCCCTCCGACAGTGCAGCGCTCCCTCAGTACTGCCCCTCCGACAGTGCAGCACTCCCTCAGTACTGCCCCTCCGACAGTGCAGCACTCCCTCAGCACTGCACTGGGAGTGTCAGCCTAGATTTTTGTGCTCAAGTCTTTGGAGTGGGACTTGAAACCCACAACCTTCTGACTCAGAGGCGAGAGAGAGAGCTACCCACTGAGCCACGGCTGAGTCAAGGGTGATTTAACAATCTGTATTCCTGATTTAGCAATAAAGAAAGACACCAAAGTTTGAAGGGTATTGAAGGGGCTCCGCTCCCCTGAATTGTCCAGGGGGAATCTCTGGGGTCGGGTTTGTGGATACACAGCATAGTGAGGCTTATCTTATCACCCTGGCCACCTGGCTCACTGATGTCATTGATTGTATGAACACGAGCTCCTTGTTACTAAACAAGGCACAATGACTTCTCGGGGCACTTCGCCCCCACCCATTCAATGCCAATGTCAACGTTCCTCCATCATCAGATTGAAGGTAATTGGTAAAAGAACCAGAGGGGAGATGAGGAGAATTTCTTTTTACGCAGCGAGTTGTTGTGATCTGGAACGCGCTGCCTGAAAGGGCAGTGGGAGCAGATTCAATAGTAACTTTCAAAAGAGAATTAGATAAATACTTGAAAAGGAAAAAATTGCAGGGCTATGGGGAAAGAGCAGGGGGGAGTGGGACTAATTGGAGAGCTCTTTCAAAGAGCCGGCACAGGAACGATGGGCTGAATGGCCTCCCCCTGTGCTGTTGGAGTCTATGACTATCACAGAACAACGGAGATATATATATATATATATACTTGTGTGCAAGATGAGGCCCTTTTCATTGCAGCCAAAAACCCAGCGTAAACATCCACAACCCAAAAATGCCCATCAGTCACTGCAGCTCTCCAGAAAGTATGATGTTTGCTGTCAGTGTCTTCAATTCTTCTGCTCACTGTCCCCTCCGCACATGGACTGGGAGCAAAAGAAAGAGAAGTAAGGGCCAGAGAGGAGTGGGGGCGGGGGCGTAATGGCAACACAGAGAGAGGGGGGAGTGGGAGACGAGAGACTTGCGAGAGGGGAGTGGGAGACTATGAGACAGATGGGAGAGTGGGAGACCGGGAGCTGGACAGTGAAGAACAGAGAGGAAAGTGGGAGTGGGCTAAGAGCAGGAACCCTCACTCCTCCAGATGGAGCTGTGGTACAGTCACCACAATGATTCATGTATAAGATGACTCTGACCCACCCCTTCCACTTACATCCCCCAAACAGTGACATCAATTCCAGCCTTGTGTGTAATTACTTATAGAACATTTACCTCAAGAGCATATTTCACAAGCTGGATTCCAGCCAGCGAGTGCCTGAATATGGAGCTAACCCTGTAGATCGAAAAGGCTCCCGTGTTTCCCTCACAGCCTGGTGATCCGTCTCAATGGAATATCCACATTCTCAAGGATTTGAAAACAATATACGAACAATGACGGACAGGGAAAGACCCTCTGCTCCGTCCAGCCTGTCCCACACAATTGCGATACCTTGTGTATTACATTATATCCACCACTCCCCACCCCACCCAAAACCATGTGATCGCCTGGGAGAGGCGAAAAATCACGCCAATTTGGGGGGAAAGTTCTGGGAAATTCCTCTCCAATCTAGTCCAGGAGACCACTCTGGCCCTGAATTCCCTGCAGTACCTACCTTCTGTAAGAGTTGATCTCCACTCCAGCCAGAAACAGCTCCAGCCCTCGCTTGAAGGAATTCAGCGAATCAGCATCAACCGCACGAGATGGACGCCTGTTCCAGAGGTCCACTATTCTGGGAAAAGAACCACCTCCTGACATCTAACTTAGATCTGGCCTTGTACAACTTAAAATTATGACCCCTGGTCCTCCCTAATCTATTTAATTGGAACAAACTGTCAACTGGAACACAATCTATTTCCCTTCATCATCTTACAAACCTTAGTCAGATCACCCCAAAGTCTACGCTTCTCTAAAGTGTAGAGCCCCAACTCTCTTAGCCTATCTTGATAACTAATATACTTGTACAGGAAACTTTTGTTTATCCGGCACCCAAATAACCGGAATTCTCGCTTAACCGGCAAAAATCATCCTCCGAAAACTCCTCTCAAATAACTGGCAATGTTGCCGAGTCGCAGTCGAGTCTCCGCGAACGCCGAGTACTCCGAAAACTCCTCTCAAATAACCGGCAATGTTGCCGATCCCGAGTCCGAGTCCGAGTCCGAGTCCGCGAACGCCGATTTAGTCAGTAGGGGTAGTTTTCAAAAGTACCCAAATACTGTACACTGCACATTTCGTGATTTATTTATTTTTCTTTGTTAAAAATAGCCTCGGTAGATATAACTCTCCGTTATCCGGTACTTTCGATAAACCGGCACCACGCTGGTCCCGTCGGTGCCGGTTAATAAAGAGTTTCCTGTATGATGATTTTCTTTCTGCTGACCTGAGCATCTATGCTTCATAACGTTATATTTATAAAATCACGTTAGAAACTGTGGATCAAGGGGGTTCCCCAGTGTGGTACTGAGCCAAACTGAACAGGAAGATCCCAGGGCTCACTCCCTGGTCTGTGCTGAATTTGTTGCGCTCAGGAAAGAAAGTTCCCTTTCAGCAGCAAGCAAACAAAGTAAAGTTAAACATTCCAATTGCTCAGTTCTTTGTAAAGCCGCCAATCTAGAACCATCAACGTGTCAATCAAATTGCTGAACATTGTTTTCAGCTGCCTTGTGTCAGCCGTGGCTCAGTGGGTAGCACCCTCGCCTCATGGGTGGAGAAATTCGTTACAGCCCCGTTTGGGGCGCTAAAACTTCGAAAGCTGAAAAATTAGCGGCAGGCGCTAATGATGAGAGGCTCCCGCGAAATTTTGTTGTAGCGCTGCAAGAGGGAAGTGGAGCGCTAAATCAGGCATTAACCACTTCTCTTAGGGCGCTAAAGTCGGAGAGCGGGGAGGTACCGGCAGAGCGCGAGACAATTTGCAGCGCATTCCAGACAGCACTCTTCAGTCACAGAGGCTGCTTCCCTCGCTTAAAGGCAAGGGCCAATACTGCCCCAGAAGGTATTTGTCGGCACTGCAGTCTTGCAAGGCGACTGCCAATACAGCCCCAAACACTGTCACCAAGTGGAGGGCTTGGACATCCCGCAACAATGAAAGAGTGAAAGCTTTGCGCCGGCACCAGACTGGTGCAAATAATAACGGTTCAGCGATCTGAAAAGCATTCCCTTTAATTACCACTCCCGAAGCGGTCATCCGACTTCAGAACGCCTCCTCTTGCTGGCGTTGTCGGCACGAGGTGATAATGCAGGGGGCAAGAGTCAATTTTGCATCCGGGGCGGTAACGGGGCGCTGCGCACTTGATGATGTCACGATCTACGGGGCGCTAGAGACCGAGGCGGTAAGTGTTAGCGCCAGCGCAAAACCGCCAGGGAAGTTCGCGGGCGTCGCTGATTTCGCTGCGCCCGATCGGTAACCCCCTTAGCGCCCCGTTACCGGCCCCCGCAGGCGCTAACGGGAGGCACAAAGCAGCCGAATTTCTAGCCCCATGAGTTGAAGCCCCACTCCAGAGACTTGAGCACAAAATCCAGACCAACATTTCAGTGCAGTGCGGAGGGAGTGCTGCACTGTCAGAAGTGCCGTCTTCGGACGAGGCATTAAACCGAGGCCCAGAAAAAGATCAAACGAAGAACATAGGAGGGTTTTCTTTACACGGAGAGTGGTGAGAATATGGACCACATGGAGTGGCTGAGGCAGAGAGCACTGATGCATTTAAGGGGAGACTTGATGCATACATGAAGGAGAAGGGAATGTGAGGGCAGGGTGGGGGAGAGGTCATTCGACTGGGACGAGTCTCGTGTGGAGAATAAACACTGGGATAGACCAGTTGGGCCGAATGGCCTGTTTCTGTGCTATAAATTCTATAGAACTTTATGAGGCCCCATCTGCCTTGCCAGGTGGATGTAAAAGATCCCATGGCACGATTCAAAGAAGAGCAGGGGAGTTCTCCCCGGTGTCCTGGGGCCAATATTTATCCCTCAAGCAACATCCCTAAAAATCAGATGATCTGGTCATTATCACATTGCTGTTTGTGGGAGCTTGCTGTGCACAAATTGGTTGTTGCTGCATCTGCTGACATAACAATAGTGACCACACTTCAAAAATAATTCCCAAGCAGTCTGTGATATCCAGATTGTGCGAAAGCTACATAAATACATGTTCTTTCTTTCTTCACTCAGTTCAGTATGCACAGCGAGTAATAACAATTATTACATAACGCACATAAAACACTTCTATAATTAGTTCGGACTGTTCTCCTTGGAACAGAGAAGGTTAAGCGATGACCTAATAGAGGTTTTCCAGATGATGAGAGGTTTTGATCGAGTAGAGAGAGAAACAATATTCCCTCTGGCGAGTGGGTCAATAACCAGAGGTCACAGATTCAAAATCATTGGCAAAAGATCTCGAGGGAAGATGAGGAGAATTATTTTCACTCAGAGTTGTGGGGATCGGGAACGCTCGACCTGAAAAGTTGGTGGAAGCTGATTCCATCAATAATTTTAAGAGGGAGTTGGACGGTACTGGAGGATGAGGAACTTACAGGGTTAGGGACAAAAAGCGGGGGATGTGGGACTGAGCACGACTGCTCTTTCAAAGAGTCAGCACAGGCACGATGGGCCGAATGGCCTCCTTCTGTGCTGTAGGTTTCTCTGATTCTATGAATTCTGAAGAAAAAACTTAACTGTAAAATTGGTCATTTAATGTCACAAACGAGAGATTTCTCAATCTGCCCTGCTGGGGTTCAAAATATTACCAGCGATCTAGGTGCTGGGGATTTTTAGATACTAGGCATTAATTCTGAGGGTGTGAGGGAGATGCTTGAGTGGAGTTACAGTTTTTCTCCCGCTTCTGTGGGACTGCAATACCCAGAGTGCAGCCACAACATTCAAAGTCACATTACGAGCAGGTAGTAAATGAGCAGGGTAGACAAGGGAGAGTTTCTGCTTCAACTTTACTGGCACGTACCAAGAACACAAAACGGGAAATTGCACAGCCTCAACCCATGATTCTTACAAAGTTCAAAGTATTACAAAATATTTATAGTACAGAATCAGGCCATTCGGCCCAACTGGTCCGTGCCGGTGTTTATGCTCCACACGTGCCTCCTCCCACCCCTCTTCATCTCACCCTATCAACATATCCTTCTATTCCTTTCTCCCTCATGTGTTTATCTAGCTTCCCCTTAAATGTATCTATGCTATTCGCCTCAACCACTCCCTGTGGTAGCGAGTCCCACATTCTCACCACTCTCTGGGTAAAGAAGTTTCTCCCGAAATTCCCTATTGGATTTATTAGTGATTATTGATGGCCCCTAGTTCTGGTCTCGCCTGCAAGTGGAAACTTAGGGCTGGATTTTGATACTGGGGCGGGTTGGGGTCGTGTCATCCACTCTTCGTGTTATCCATCCGACTCCAATTGGATGTGGGAGATTGATGTGATTTTCATCTAATTGGGCAATTGAGTTCCAGCATGTGGGAAGCCATGAAGCAATTAGTGGTTTCAGTCTGAAAGTCGCCTCTGATGATGTCATCATTGCTGCTGCATTGAAGACTGCCTGGCCTTTGCTGTGAGAGGACCTGGATGCAAAATGAGGAGAGAGAGAGAGAGAGAAAGAGAGAGATTCTCCATTGTAATAGTGGACCTGCAGCTGATAGTCAGCTTTCGAAATGTGTTACCGCCAGGTTTCACATTCGTGGTTCAGAACAGGCGTGCTTCACATTCTCCCCGTGTCTGCGTGGGTTTCCTCCGGGTGCTCCGGTTTCCTCCCACAGTCCAAAGATGTGCGGGTTAGGTTGATTTGGCTGTGATAAATTGACCCTTAGTGTTAGGGGGATTAAATACGTGGGGTTACGGGGATAGGGTGGGATATGTGTCGGTGCAGGCTCGATGGGCCGAAATGGCCTCTATCTGCACTGTGGGGATTCTGTGATTCTGTGAACAAGGGTTAAACTCACAAAGGCCTTTCAAAATGGCATTATAGAGCCAATTTAGTGCTTGTTAAGGGCCTTAACAGCCTATCCCGCCTCTTAAAGGCGGGACGGAGTCGGGACCAGCAGACACAATTTAATCAAAATTGCGTGGAGGCGGATGGAGGCAGACTTGTGCCTGCCCACCAGTTTTCGCAATTTTAACCCCCCACACGCCTCCAAACCCGCCTCCACGGGTCAATGAAAATCCAGCCCTTAGTCTCTACGTCTACCCTAACAAACGCTTTCATATTCTTGAAGACCTCTATCAGGTCACCCCTCAGTCTTTCTCTTTTCTAGAGAAAAGAGCCCCAGCCTGTTCAATCTTTCCTGATAGTTAAAACCTCTCAGTTCTGGTATTATTCTAGTAAATCTTTTTTACGCCCTCTCCAGTGCCTCTATATCCTGTTTATAATATGGAGACCAGGACTGTGCGCAGTGCTCCAAGTGTAGTCTAACCAAGGTTTGATACAAGTTTAAAATAACTTCTCTGCTTTTCAATTCTGTCTCTCTAGAAATGAACCCCAGTGCTTGGTTTAATGGCCTTATTAACCTGCGTCGCTACTTTTAATGATCTGTGTATCTGTACCCCCCCAGATCCCTTGGCTCCTCTACCCCATTTAGACACATATTTTCCAAGGAGTAGGTGGCCTCCTTATTCTTCCTACCAAAATATATTACCTCACACTTATCTATATTGAAGTTTATTTGCCAATTACACGCCCATTCTGCAAGTTTATTGATGTCTTCCCGTATTTTTTCGCAGCCCTCCTCTGTATTAATGACAATCCCCCAATTTGGTGTCGTCCGGAAATTTTGAAATTGTACTTCCGATTCCCGAGTCCAAATCGTTGATGTAAATGGTGAACGGCTGTGGTCCCCGCACCGATCTCTGTGGAACACCACTTCCCACCATTCTCTGTCCATTCATTTTTAACACATGGCCGGGAATACGGAAGTGAAAAACCTGCCATTTATCTCCTGTTGACAGATTCTGTGTGTGTGAGAGAGAGAGAGAGGTATCATGGGAGCTGTAGTTTCCACTCCGTTCCTGTTTAATAACAACGCAGGTCACCTGATAACCAGGCAAATTAACAAGTACCACACAAGCTAAAAATGTAATTAATTTTTTTCACTATTAACTCGAGCTCTAATTATAAGTTTATGCCCCCTTTGTTCTGCACTCCCCCAACACAGGCCGTGGTTTCTCCGTACCTACCCTATCGAATCATTTTAACATTTTAAACACTGTGATCAGATCACCCCTCAATCTCAAAGCTTTTAAAAATGTATTTGGGCGTCATTAGCAAGGCCAGAATTTATTGCTCCTCCCTTGAGCTGTCTGCCTGAACCGCTGTAGTCCATGTCATAGAGTCATAACGGCACAGAAGGAGGCCGTGCCGTGTGGTGATTGTTATAGAGTCATAGAGTCAGAGTTATACAGCACAGAAAGAGGCCCTTCGGCCCATCGTGTCCGCGCCGGCCATCAAGCCCTGTCTATTCTAATCCCATTTTCCAGCACTTGGTCCGTAGCCTTGTATGCTATGGCGTTTCAAGTGCTCATCTAAATGCTTCTTGAATGTTGTGAGGGTTCCTGCCTCTACCACCCTTTCAGGCAGTGAGTTCCAGATTCCAACCACCCTCTGGGTGAAAAAGTTTTTCCTCAAATCCCCTCTAAACCTCCTGCCCCTTACCTTGAAACTATACCCCCTGGTTATTGACCGCTCTACTAAGGGGAAAAGTTCCTTTCTATCTGCCCTATCTATGCCCCATATAATATTGTACACCTCAATCATGTCCCCCCTCAGCCTTCTCTGCTCTAAGGAAAACAACCCCAGCCTGTCCAGTCTCTCTTCATAGCTGAAACGCTCCAGCCCAGGTAACATCCTGGTGAATCTCCTCTGCACCCTCTCCAATGCAATCACATCCTTCCTATAGTGTGGCGACCAGAACTGCACACAGTATTCCAGCTGCGGCCTAAGTAGCGTTTTGTACAGCTCCATCATAACCTCCCTGCTCTTATATTCTATGCCTCGGCTAATGAAGGCAAGTATCCCATATGCCTTTTTAACCACCTTATCTACCTGTCCTGCTGCCTTCAGGGATCTATGTACATGCACACCAAGGTCCCTCTGATCCTCTGTCCTTCCTAGGGTCCTACCATTCATTGTGTATTCCCTTGCCTTGTTATTCCTCCCAAAATGCATCACCTCACACTTTTCAGGGTTAAATTCCATTTGCCACTGTTCTGCCCATCTGACCAACCCGTCTATATCGGTTTGATACAACTGAGAGGCTCACGAGGCCAACTTAAGAGTCAACCACATTGCTGTGGGTCTGGAGTCACATATAGGCCAGACCGGGTAAGGACGGCAGATTTCCTTCCCTAAAGGACTTTAGTGAACCAGATAGGTTTTATACAACAATCCGACATGGTCACTTCATGGTCACCATTACTGATACTAGCTTTTCATTCCAGATTTATTTAATAACTGAATTCAAATTCACAATTTGCCATGGTGGGATTTAAACTCATATCTCCGGAGTATTAAGGCAGAGCCCCTGGAGTACCAACCCAGTCACTTAACCGCTGTGCTACCATACCCGACCCCATAGCGTGGACCCGAAGTTGCGGCACTATCGCTGACCCCCTGGTCGCACAGGGAAAAGGAGACAAGGTTGCTGCTGCTGATTACTGCTGGCAACGTGCATGCAGTTGGCATCAGGAGAGGTCAGGCTCGGGGGGGGAGGGGTTTAGACTCGCGACCGTTGACCTAATCCCGCTGACCACCCCCCACCCCCTGCCCGCTGTCCCTGCTCGCGATTGCCCCTTGGGTGACTGCAGCAGCCCCCACCCTGCGGGAAGGAGTCAGCACCTTTCAGGAAGGAGTGAAAATAGAAAACCAAAAGCCAGTTAAGCTGTTGGTCCGCGTGTCCCTTATTTTTTTTTGCACGCATGCAGTAGCGACAAAGTTCGGAAAGGTTGCGATGGAGCTGAAGCCCAGAGCTTTCCGCTGGGGTGGGGGTGTGGGTGGGGGTGAGGGTGGGGGTGGGGGGTGGGGGGGTGGCAGCAGGCGTTGAGCTGGCGTGTGACTAAACTTGTTTTTTTGTTCTCTCCGTGTTTTTGAACGCAGCATCAAACTACTCAGATTCCTGCTATTTATGGCTCAAATAAATTGATTTCACTGTTCAGTAGCTGCTGTGAGTGGTTTTATCGCTCTGTCTCCATGGTAACCGAGCCCGAAAGGCTATTTTGGTAAATTAAGGACTGATATTTTAATGAAACTCAGTTCAAGCAGCAACGTGAATTGTTAGTACATGTCAGATCCTGCAAAAATAATACACGTGCTGGAAGGAGCAGGGGCAAAGATGCAAATGTAAAATAGTCCAATTCTGAATGACCCTCACAATCATTCCTGCTCACCCTCACCAGTTGGCTTGCTCTTAACATAACAAATCTCAGGCTGATTTAACTAGGACTCGGTAATGTGCGCTTTAATCACTGTCAGCCACACTGACCCCAGCCATCCATCTCTTGCAGAGAGACCTTTCCCTTCCAGTTTATCCGGGCAGGGTTCCTGTGAGAAGATGTGCTCCACTTACCTTAACTGGGAACAATCTTCATGATCAAAGCACATTGCTTGGAGAATCTCTTTTGTTTGATTTCGACAAGCAGGGTGCGGGGGTGGGGGGGAGGTGGTGACCGGGGTGATGAGGAGTGGCTAGGCCTTGGTTTAACATCCATGCCTTTGTTACCTCTAGACTTGACTATTCCAACGCACTCCTAGCCGGCCTCCCACCTTCCACAAACTTGAGCTCATCCAAAACCCGGCTGCCCCGTGTCCTAACTCGCACCAAGTCCCGTTCACCCATCACCCCCTGTGCTCGCTGACCTACATTGGCTCCAGTTAAGCAACGCCTCGAATTCAAAATTCTCATCCTTGTTTTCAAATCCCTCCATGGCCTCGCCCCTTCCTATCTCTGTAATCTCCTCCAGTCCCTCAACCCACTGAGATATCTGCACTCCTCTAATTCTGCCCTCTTGAACATCCCTGATTAGAATCGCTCAACCATTGGCGGCTGTGCCTTCTGTTGCCTGGACCCTAAGCTCTGGAATTCCCTGCCTAAACCTCTCCGCCTTGCTACCTCTCTTTCCTCCTTTAAGCCGCTCCTTAAAACCTACCTCTTTGACCCTGCCCTAATTTCTCCTTATGTGGCTCGGTGTCAAATTTTATTTTATAATCACTCCTGTGAAGCGCCTTGGGACATTTTACGACATTAAAGGTGCTAGATAAATACAAGTTGTTGTTGCCTGAAAAACAACACCTCCGACAGTACCAGCACTCCCTCAGCACTGTCAGCCTAGATTATACCTCTGGAGTGGGACTTGAACCCACAACCTTCTTGCCTCAGAGGCGAGAGTGCTACCCACTGAGCCACAGCTGACACTGAAGGCAGAGGCTTGAAAAAGTTAATATTAACAGTTTCTTTTACTCTTTGAGCAAATGAACTATGGACATCTGTACAGTGTTGACATAGGGGTAAAAAACCCAATTAGACCCTGGGGCAACCACTGTCCCCGACTCCTGTGTCAGTTGTCACCCTGAGTAATGTTTGCCCCAGAGACCATGGTAACTATCGCTACAATTCCCACCCAATGCTCCAAAATGATTTTCCACCGACATATTAAACACATTTCTCATCTAAGTCTTTGACCTACAGCAAACACAGAAGTGATTGAGGTTCATCTATCACAACGCTCTCAAATATCAGTAATGCTGCATCTGGCAATATTTCAATAAACTGGAGCAGCAGATCCTTGCTTTCAGAGTTGCCCAGGGCTCCGGCCAGAAACCAGAGTCGCCATTCACCCTTGTCCCCCTCCCCTCTGCCTGGGCACCTATTCTGAGGGCAGTGTGTAAAGTCCCCGGGGGTCGATTTTAACCCCACTCCCCCACCCAGCGGAACGGGTCGTGAGGGAGGGGGTTAAAATCGGGCAAGTCCACTCGCAGTCCCGAGGCCGCGCTGCTCCAAACCACCGGCATTTCATCTGCGCCGAGTTTGAAGTCGGCCGAGCCTCCCGCTCAAAGCAGGCGGGGCCCTGATTTAAAAGTCACAGCCTGACGGCTTCAGGAAGGATGTCAAGGCCTTGGAGATTTACCAGGATGGTGCCAGGGATGAGCGATTTCAATTATGTGGAGAGACCGGAGAAGCTGGGATTCTTCTCCTTAGAGCAGAGAAGGTTAAGGAGAGATTTGATCTCCATCAAAATCATGAAGGGTTTTGATAGAGTAAATAAGGAGAAACTGTTTCCACTGGCAGGAGGGTCAGTAACCAGAGGACACAGATTTAAGATAATCAGAAAAAGAACCAGAGGGGGAGATGAGGAGAATCTTTTTCACGCAGCGAGTTGTTGTGATCTGGAATGCGCTGCCTGAAAGGGCGGTGGAAGCAGATTCAATAGTAACTTTCAAAAGGAAATTGGGTAAATATTTGAAGGGGGAAAATTTACAGAGCTATGGGGAAAGAGCAGGGGGAGTGGGACTAATTGGAGAGCTCTTTCAAAGAGCCGGCACAGGCACGATGGGCCGAATGGCCTCCTTCGGTGCTGTAAGATTCTATGATTCTATGACATCATTGGCCCAGGCTGGGAAGGTTCAGCGGGGGGGGGCCAGGCTGGGAAGGTTCGGGGGGGGGGGGCCCAGGCTGGGAAGGTTCAGGGGGGAGGGGCCCAGGCTGGGAAGGTTCAGGGGGGGGGGGCCCAGGCTGGGAAGGTTCAGGGGGAGGGGCCCAGGCTGGGAAGGTTCAGGGGGAGGGGCCCAGGCTGGGAAGGTTCAGGGGGGAGGGGCCCAGGCTGGGAAGGTTCAGGGGGAGGGGCCCAGGCTGGGAAGGTTCAGGGGGAGGGGCCCAGGCTGGGAAGGTTCAGGGGGAGGGGCCCAGGCTGGGAAGGCTCAGGGGGGGGGGGGCCCAGGCTGGGAAGGTTCAGGGGGGAGGGGCCCAGGCTGGGAAGGTTCAGGGGGAGGGGCCCAGGCTGGGAAGGTTCAGGGGGAGGGGCCCAGGCTGGGAAGGCTCAGGGGGGGGGGGGCCCAGGCTGGGAAGGTTCAGGGGGGAGGGGCCCAGGCTGGGAAGGTTCAGGGGGAGGGGCCCAGGCTGGGAAGGTTCAGGGGGGGCCCGGGCTGGGAAGGTTCGGGGGGAGGGGCCCGGGCTGGGAAGGTTCAGGGGGGAGGGGCCCTGGCTGGGAAGGTTCAGGGGGGAGGGGCCCAGGCTGGGAAGGTTCAGGGGGAGGGGCCCAGGCTGGGAAGGTTCAGGGGGGAGGGGCCCAGGCTGGGAAGGTTCAGGGGGGAGGGGCCCGGGCTGGGAAGGTTCGGGGGGAGGGGCCCGGGCTGGGAAGGTTCAGGGGGGAGGGGCCCTGGCTGGGAAGGTTCAGGGGGGAGGGGCCCAGGCTGGGAAGGTTCAGGGGGAGGGGCCCGGGCTGGGAAGGTTCAGGGGGGAGGGGCCCGGGCTGGGAAGGTTCAGGGGGAGGGGCCCAGGCTGGGAAGGCTCAGGGGGGGCCCGGGCTGGGAAGGTTCAGGGGGGTGCCCGGGCTGAGAAGGTTCACGATAGCAGGAGAAACCGAGAGCAAGGGAGCGATTCGCAAAGGGGTAACCAGAGGTTTGGGGATCTTTGCTTTAACTAATAACTAATAGTAACTCACTGAGATTGCACCGGTAACTAATAGTAATAATGGTAACAGATTTCCCTCATAACCAACAGTAACTCACTGATAGTCTACGTGAAACTGGTTGTAATAGGTGTAACGCCCCAAGGCCCTACCTGTAACTAGTAGTAATCCACTGATATTCATTCTGAAACCACAGCCAGAACACCCCCTCCCCCCGCCCTGCACTGTACTGCACAAGGTGCGATCAGGCTCTCCCAGTCAATGGCACTTTTAACAGCCCCCATCTCCCCCATCTCCTTGGACTCTGGTTCCGTGTGAAGGTGAAAACTCTGAACTGGAAGCCTCAGTCGGTACCGATCTGTAGTTGGACTTCACACAGACCGGCCTGAACCAAACCGAGAGATTGCAGAAAGGCCAGTGGGCTCGGCTGTGATGCTTCCCGCAGTCAAAGAGCTTGCTGACACTCAGCCTCGGCCAGTTGGATGAGGTACTGGAGGACAGATGGTGCCCACGGAAACCAGAGTCAGCGCCTTCAGCGGAGGAGAGGAAACGAGAGATCGTAGGGGAATGGGTATTTTTTTTAAACCAGAGATAATCTGAATTAGAATTTGAAAAGGCGGCAATCGAATGCATGCAGCGAGGTGCAGAAAGTTCCCCTTTTATCATCGCAGCCTTCTGAAACAAGAGCATTGAGCTGAAAGGTCAGATTGAAAGAGCTTTTAGAAGAGGCTGACTCTCTCTGATGTGAGATGAAAGGGGGTGAGTCAGAATGCCCATCGCCTCCCCTCCAGCGCCTAAGCAGCTTGACCCAGCACTTGTGACTGTGTCAGTCATTAACCCTTCCAGTGCTCCCCTGCTCTTCTAATGCCCAAATCTCATGGCGATTTGTGACTTTTATTTTTAACAGATCCCATGTAGTACAGCTAGTAATACATCGAATGACTTCGAGTCTACAGCCCAGAAACAGGCCGTTCGGCCCCACTGGTCCGTGCCGGTGTTTATGCTCCACACCAGCCTCCTCCCACCCTCTTCATCTCACCCTATCAGCATATCCTTCTATTCCCTTCTCCCTCATGTGTTTATCCAGCTTCCCCTTAAATGCATCTGCTATTCGCCTCAACCACTCCCTGTGGCAGCGAGTTCCACATTCTCACCACTCTCTGGGTAAAGAAGTTTCTCCTGAATTCCCGATTGGATTTATTAGTGATTCTCTTATATTGATGGTCCCCTAGTTCTGGTCGCCCCCACAAGTGGAAACATCTTCTTTACGTCGACCCCATCAACCCCCTTGCATATATTTTATATAAAATAAAGCAGTTGTTGGTTTGAAGCTGTGCCCAGTTTAATTGTGTATTTTTCAGTCTGTCTTTTGTAAGGAACGGGGTGCAGACGAGTGGCACCTGCAATATTCCCTGAACACCCATCCCCACATTGGAATAGGTTCTGCTGAGATCTGATTCCAGTTTTAGGACCAGCTGGAATCGTCTTTGGAGGAAAAGAAAAATCATCAAATCAGATCCTGCTGGAATTGCATGGGGAGGAGGCGGGTGGGGGGCGGGGTGTTGGTGGGTGGGGGGCGGGGTGTTGGTGGGTGGGGGGCGGGGTGTTGGTGGGTGGGGGCAGGGTGTTGGTGGGTGGGGGGCGGGGTGTTGGTGGGTGGGGGGCGGGGTGTTGGCGGGTGGGGGGCGGGGTGTTGGCGGGTGGGGGGCGGGGTGTTGGTGGGTGGGGGGCGGGGTGTTGGCGGGTGGGGGGCGGGGTGCTGGCGGGTGGGGGGCGAGGTGTTGGTGGGTGGGGGGCGGGGTGTTGGCGGGTGGGGGCGGGGTGTTGGCGGGTGGGGGGCGGGGTTTTGGCGGGTAGGGGGCGGGGTGTGGGTGGGGGGCGGGGTGTTGGTGGGTGGGGGGCGGGGAGGTGGGTGGGGGGCGGGGTGTTGGTGGGTGGGGGGCGGGGAGGTGGGTGGAGGGCGGGGTGTTGGTAGGTGGGGGGCGAGGAGGTGGGTGGGGGGCGGGGTGTTGGTGGGTGGGTGGATCAGGTTCCGTTAGACTGACAGGTTCCACTGCTGACCTCACTTCTCTCACTCTATCACTCCTGTGGTTCCCTGCTGTCTAATTCGAACATTATTTGTTTTTATTTCAGGATTCAGCCCTTTTTCTTTGAATTATTAATTCTCAGGCGTTGCTGGCATTTATTGCCCATCCCTAGTTGCCCCTTGAGACAGTGGTGGTGAGCCACCTTCTTCTTGAACCGCTGCAGTCCGTGTGGTGAAGGTGCTCCCACAGTGCTGTTAGGGAGGGTGTTCCAGGATATTGACAATGAAGGATCGGCCGATATATTTCCAAGTCGGGATGGTGTGTGACTTGGAGGGGAACTTGGAGGTGGTGGTGTTCCCATGCGCCTGCTGCCCTTGTCCTTCTAGGTGGAAGAGGTCGCGGGTTTGGGAGGTGCTGTCGAAGAAGCCTTGGCGAGTTTGCAGTTTCATTTTCAGTTGTGACCATTAACCTCTCGCCTCATGTTTGGTCTCTGGATTTGAACAGACTGGACAGAAGGAACAAAGATTTTATAGATCCTGCTACCACATTGTAACATGGTGCTTTCACCTCTAGGACACAGTCAAAACCAGGCTGGACGTAAAAGATCCCACACGTGGCAGCCAATTTGTGCACAGCAAGCTCCCACAGATAGCAATGTGATAATGACCAGATACTCTGTTTTAGTGATGTTGATTGAGGGATAAATATTGGTCCAGAACACCGGGGAGAACTCCCCTGCTCTCCTTCGAAATAGTGCCCGTGGGATCTTTGACATCCACCCGAGAGAGCAGACGGGGCCTCAGTTTTAACGTCTCATCTGAAAGACGGCACCTCTGACAGTGCAGCACTTCCTTAACACTGTGCTGCAGTGTCAGCCTGGATTCATCACGACACATGTCTATAAGCAGAGAGGTTCCCTGCAGACTCTTTGTTTAAACAATTCAGCAGCACCTTTTATTCCAAGACTAACTTCGCTTCATGCCATCAAAGCTCACCTTTTTAAATTTCTCACAAGGATTGTATACTTGTATTGAAATGACTCAGCATCGCCATTGATTCACAATGAATGAGACCCTGAAATCAGTCTCAAGGACATCAATATAAGCTCGTTCAACATTGCAATAACACAGTGCCGTTAAGAGAGATCATCAGGTATTGTCTGAGAAGGGCAAGCCTTTCATAATAGGCGTAATTCCCATTCACAAAACTCGATATAAGAATGGGTGTGGCTTCATTCTAACGGAATAAGATGTAGGTAATTGTAAACGGGAGAATGCTGGGTTAGCTAGTGCCTCAGCCCATCAGGCACCATTTTGGTAAAATCTTTAACACAGGGTTATATCCCTACACCACTGCTTGCTATTGGTGTGTTTACACCACTGCTTGCTATTGGTGTGTTTACACCACTGCTTGCTATTGGTGTGTTTACACCACTGCTTGCTATTGGTGTGTTTACACCACTGCTTGCTATTGGTGTGTTTAGTGTTTATGAAGATTAGATTAACAACAACAATATGCATTTATATAGTATCTTTAATGTAGTAAAACGTTCCAAGGTGTTTCACAGGAGTGATTATCAAACAGAATTTGACACCGAGCTAAAGAGGGAGATATTAGGACAGGGGACTAACAGCTTGGTCAAAGGGGTAGGTTTTAGAAGGGTCTTAAAGGAGGAGAGAGAGGGAGAGAGGCGGAGAGGTTTAGGGAGGGAATTCCAGAGCTCAGGGCCTGAAGGCACGGCCGCCAATGGTGGAGCGATTAAAATCAGGGATGCTCAAGAGGCCAGAATTGGAGGAGCGCAGAGATCTCGGAGGGTTGTGGGGCTGGAGGAGATTACAGAGATAGGGAGGGGGCGAGGAGGCCATGGAGGGATTTGAAAACAAGGATGAGAATTTAAAATTTGAGGTATTGCTGGACCAGGGAGCCAATGTAGGTCAGCGAATGCAGGGGGGCGATGAGTGAACGGGACTTGGTGCGAGTTAGGAGACGGGCAGCAGAGTTTTGGATGAGCTCAAGTTTATGGAGGGTGGAAGATGGGAGGCCGGCCCTTTGATTCTTCTGCCCGCAGTGACCTCGAAAGGAGACGCACAACAACCCGGCCTCTCAAATCAAATGGCAGAGCGAACAAAATGAATTGGTGGGAGCCCACCAGACTGTGAGAAGGTCCACAGCTACAGACAGTCATATGATGGGGGGGACAGATGGGGAAATAGATCTGAGTGAATCACCATGCAATCCAGGGGTTTGTGCAACTCCACAGTTTCACTGTCTCCGAATGGACTCAACTCCTGCTGAAAATGAGGAATTACATGTTTTCCAATCGCAAAGAAATACAAGTAAAGAATTAGAAAAAGTTCCTCCAATTCTGGCCTCTTGAGCATCCCCGATTTTAATCGCTCCACCATTGGCGGCCGTGCCTTCAGCTGCCTGGGCCCTAAGCTCTGGAATTCCCTCCCTAAACCTCTCTGCCTCTCTCTCCTCCTTTAAGACGCTCCTTAAAACCGACCTCTGTCCTAATATCTCCTTATGTGGCTCGGTGCCAATTTATGTCTGATTACGCTCCTGTGAAGGACCTTGGGACGTTTCACTACGTGAAAGGTGCTATATAAATACACGTTGTTGTTGTTGTTGTTGTTGTAGCCAATGTGATTGCAGGCGTCTTGATCAGGATCCTGATCAGCAGATCAAACTTCCAGAAGCTTCTGAAGATACAAATAATTCAGAATGCCACGCTCTGTGATGGGAGCTGTCCCTTCCCTCTTTTTCCACCCTGCCCTAGAGGACAGAAGCAGCTCGACTGGGACCACCTGCCAGCACTCACTGCCAAGGTGCAGGAGGGACCCCAGCACCCGTGGAACTGTACCCGACCGAGGAGTCAGCGCCTTCAGGTACCAGTAAAAGTGACCGTGAAGCTGTCGTAAAAACACAACTGGTTCACTAATGTCCTTTAGGGAAGAAAACCGGACCTCCTTACCCGGTCTGGGCCTATGTGTGACTCCAGTTGGGACAGTGTAGAGGGAGCTTTACTCTGTATCTAACCCGTGCTGCACCTGCCCTGGGAGTGTTTGATGGGACAGTGTAGAGGGAGCTTTACTCTGTATCTAACCCGTGCTGTACCTGCCCTGGGAGTGTTTGATGGGACAGTGTAGAGGGAGCTTTACTCTGTATCTAACCCATGCTGTACCTGCCCTGGGAGTGTTTGATGGGACAGTGTAGCGGGAGCTTTACTCTGTATCTAACCCGTGCTGTACCTGCCCTGGGAGCATTTGATGGGACAGTGTAGAGGGAGCTTTACTCTGTATCTAACCCGTGCTGTACCTGCCCTGGGAGTGTTTGATGGGACAGTGTAGAGGGAGCTTTACTCTGTATCTAACCCGTGCTGTACCTGCCCTGGGAGCGTTTGACGGGACAGTGTAGAGGGAGCTTTACTCTGTATCTAACCCGTGCTGTACCTGCCCTGGGAGTGTTTGATGGGACAGTGTAGAGGGAGCTTTACTCTCTATCTAACCCGTGCTGTACCTGCCCTGGGAGTGTTTGATGGGACTGTGTAGAGGGAGCTTTACTCTCTATCTAACCCGTGCTGTACCTGCCCTGGGAGTGTTTGATGGGACAGTGTAGAGGGAGATTAATGTTGTATCTAACCTGTGGTGTACCTGCCCTGGGAGTGTTTGATGGGACAGTGTAGAGGGAGCTTTACTCTGTATCTAACCCGTGCTGTACCTGCCCTGGGAGTGTTTGATGGGACAGTGTAGAGGGAGATTAATGTTGTATCTAACCTGTGGTGTACCTGCCCTGGGAGTGTTTGATGGGACAGTGCAGAGGGTGCTTTACTCTGTATCTAACCCGTGCTGTACCTGCCCTGGGAGTGTTTGATGGGACAGTGTAGAGGGAGATTTACTCTGTATCTAACCCTGTGGTGTACCTGCCCTCTGAACTGTCTTGGCAAGCCACTCAGCTGTCCACACAGACTGCAGTGCTTCAAGAGAAAGGCCCACCACCACCTTCTCAAGGGAAACTAAGGATGGGTAATAAACGCCAGTCTTGCCAGCGACGCCCACATCCAGAGAATGAATTTATAAAAAAGAGAGGAGTGGAGGAAAAACAGGTCTGTTTCAATAACTACAAGTGTTGTCATGGTTTCAATCAACTCGTGGGCGAAACAGGCTCGCACAGGTCTCATAAAGATCACCAATACAGGGACTAGCCACATCAGCCTGATAGGGCTGGTTACTCTCCAGAGGGGAGAAAGCATTGAGCAGGGTTCTAATGCTGGTGGTAACTAGGATTGTAATATGGGACAAGCCCCTGCCACACCTGGTAAAAATATAGACAATTCATGGCCATTTCAACAATGCCTGTGGTTTACTGGCTCCACATTCAATATGTACCAGTCAATCAACCAGTGGCATCCAGTAGGTAATTCAATATATTTGATGGGACAGTGTAGAGGGAGCTTTACTCTGTATCTAACCCACGCTGTACCTGCCCTGGGAGTGTTTGATGGGACAGTGTAGTGGGAGCTTTACTCTGTCTCTAACCCGTGCTGTACCTGCCCTGGGAGTGTTTGATGGGACAGTGTAGAGGGAGCTTTACTCTGTATCTAACCCGTGCTGTACCTGCCCTGGGAGTGTTTGATGGGACTGTGTAGTGGGAGCTTTACTCTGTATCTAACCCGTGCTGTACCTGCCCTGGGAGTGTTTGATGGGACAGTGTAGAGGGAGCTTTACTCTGTATCTAACCCGTGCTGTACCTGCCCTGGGAGTGTTTGATGGGACAGTGTAGAGGGAGCTTTACTCTGTATCTAACCTGTGCTGTACCTGCCCTGGGAGTGTTTGATGGGACAGTGTAGAGGGAGATTTACTCTGTATCTAACCCGTGTTGTACCTGCCCCGAGAGTGTTTGATGGGACAGTGTAGAGGGAGCTTTACTCTGTATCTAACCCATGCTGTACCTGCCCTGGGAGTGTTTGATGGGACGGTGTAGAGGGAGCTTTACTCTGTATCTAACCCATGCTGTACCTGCCCTGGGAGTGTTTGATGTGACAGTGTAGAGGGAGCTTTACTCTGTATCTAACCCGTGCTGTACCTGCCCTGGGTGTGTTTGTTGCTGCCATTTGATGCCTAATTGGAAATTGCTCCATTTGTGGCACGACAGTCCCTCACTGAAATGAGGACAAAGTTCAACAAAAGATTTCAGAGGAAAGAGAATCAGGAAAAGTTCAGCAACTTCTGTTTAACGTCTTCAGGAATCCAGGAATAAAGAGTCTGCTCAATGAGGAATATTCTAATTTCAAAGGAATTCTCTTGTTTATTAATACACCGTTTAATTTAAATCACAAATAATGTTCTTGTGGAATCTACACAGGAGCTCGAATTACAGTCAAATTAATCACAAAACGTACATCTGGGTAAAGTATAAAATCAACCCGCAGGAGTCCAGAGTTTTTGATGTTTTATACACCTTGAACAAACATTGGTCCTGATTGCAATCGCACAACTGCGGAGAGGTGCTGAACTGAGGCCAGCTGCTTCCTTGTGTTGGGTGGGGGGGTTGCGGGTGTCAGGGGGGTTGTGAGGATGGGGGTTGCAAATGTTGGGGTTGCGAAGGTCGGGGGTTGCGGGTTTCAGGGGTTTGGGGGGTTCGGGGGGGTCTTGGGGTTGCAGGGGTCAGAGGGTTGTGAGGTCGGAGGTTGCGGAGGGCCAGGGGTTTTGAGGTCGGGGGTTGCAGGGGTCAGGGGGTTTTGAGGTTGGGTGTTGCAGGGGTCAGGGGGGTTGCGCAGGTTGGGGGGCGTTGCTTGCTACTTTGACCACTGCTTCACACTTCAAAGAGTCCAGCTGAAAAGCAGCCCTGTTGATCTGGAGGCTGCTGCTGTTTGGCGTGAGTGAGGTGTCCAGAATGTTCCATGACATAAAGCAGGGAGCGTTGCAAGAGGTTCTATCCTACGGGCAAGCACCAGGACAGCATTTATTGTCCATCCCCAGCTGCCCTTGAGAAGGTGGTGGTGGGCCTTCTTCTTGAACCGCTGCAGTCCATGTGGAGAAGATGCTCCCACAGTGCTGTGTCCTGTGCTGTGTCCGAGCCCCTGTCACCTTGGTTTCTCAAACAAAAAAAACAAGGATGACAGGCGATTATTGCAGATTGAACAGGCTGGGGCTCCTTTCTCTCGGAAAGAGAAGGCTGAGGGGTGACCTGATAGAGGTCTTTAAAATTATGAAGTGGTGCGACAGGGTAGACGTAGAGATGTTTCCACTTGTGACAGAGTCCAAAACTAGGGGCCGTAAATATAAACTAATCACTAATAAATCCAATAGGGAATTCAGGAGAAACTTCTTTACCCAGAGAGTGGTGAGAATGTGGAACTCGCTACCACAGGGAGTGGTTGAGGCGAATAGTATAGATACATTTAAGGGGAAGCTGGATAAACACACGAGGGAGAAAGGAATAGAAGGATATGCTGATAGGGTGAGATGAAGAGGGGTGGGAAGAGGCTGGTGTGGAGCATAAACACCGGCACCGACCAGTTGTAATTCTATGCAATTAGTCCCATTGATTATAAAAACGGTTCTAGTTGCTGTTGCCCAGCCTTGTCCCCTGTGTTGGGGAGAGATGGTGTCGGGGGAGCCCATTGTATTCTGAGCACTTTGTAAACTTATTGACCATAGATCATTGAGTTTACAAACGGACCTGCTCTGTTTCAGTGAATGATCAGAGGATTCCGGTCGCCAGATTGCCAGCCTTGCTCGGGAGCAGATATGTGGCAGTGAATTCCTCCCGTAGTGCAGCAGCATATTCTAAAGTGGAGGGATGCAGAGAGAAGAGGGGTGTAATTCGAGCCGATTCACTATCGAAGACTTGAGATAGATGAGAGATTGACGCAGAGAGAGAATGGACGAGGATGAGGGAGTGGGCAGAAAGAGAGGCAGGTAAGAAATGGAGACAGAAAAGGAGAGCGAGAGAAAGAGAGAGAGATAGAGACAAGGAGGAGACAATGAGAGAGAGAGCTGACAGATACAAACACCGGGATGGAAGACAGGGAGAAGAGAGAGACAAATGGCAGAAATGAAGAGAAGAAAGAAAGAGGCAGAAAAGCCAGGTTCAGCAGGCAGCAAGATCAATTCGGGTACAAAAGCAAAATACTGCGGATGCTGGAAATCTGACGAAGGGTCATCGACCTGGAACGTTAACTCTGTTTCTCTCTCTACAGATGCTGCCTGACCTGCCGAGTATTTCCAGCATTTTCTGTTTTTATTTGAGATCAATTCGGGCTTCACTCGAAAGCAGCTTGTTCTCAGAATTTATAATGAATTTAGCTCATTGAAGTTCAAAAACACTGAAGAACAAATGGAGCAAATTAGGCAAACAGCAGCGAGCTTGTAAGTGTCTGCGCCCAGTTACCTGTGTTGCTACGAGACAGCATACCCAGAACCCAGCACTCAAAGTGTCTGACAGCAATTCTCCAGCACTTTCAAATCACCGGTGAATCTTCCTCAGAATGGACGGAACTTCCTGCAGGAAGCAGCTGATTCCGACACGCAAAATGCTATTCGTAAGAATAAGAAAATTATTATAAAACTGCAGGGTTTGGTTCAGTGTGAGTGAATTCTCTGCAGCCCAACTGTGACAGGCATAGGTTAAGTTTGTGTAGAATGGGCCTATACTCTTGGAGTTTAGAAGAATGAGAGGTGATCTCATTGAAACATACAAGATTCTGAAGGGGATTGACAGGGTAGATGCTGAGAGGTTGTTTCCCCTGGCTGGAGTGTCTAGAACTAGGGGGCATAGTCTCAGGATAAGGGGTCGGCCATTTAAGGACTGAGATGAGGAGGAATTTCTTCACTCAGAGGGTGGTGAATCTTTGGAATTCTCTGCCCCAGAGGGCTGTGAATGCTGAGTCTTTGAGTATATTCAAGACTGAGATTGATAGATTTTTTACTCATGGGGAATCAAGGGATATGGAGATCGGGCAGGAAAGTGGAGTTGAGGTCGATGATCAGCCATGGTCTTATTGAATGGCGGAGCAGGCTTGAGGGGCCATATGGCCTACTCCTGCTGTTATTTCTTATGTTCTTAAAACCCTGTACGACTCTCTCCATCAATAATGTTCCACTTAATTGGGTGGGGGGAAGGGGGGCCCATTAAAATTTCAAACGAGAGGAGCAAAGCAGAGATCAGTGAATGTTCGAGGGCGGTTACAAGCATTTCCCAACAACCCAATTTCACACAGAACAGTTTCCCTCGTTGCCCGTTCTCTCCCCTCCTGTCCTGCCCGTGCTGACTATTTCTCGCGATATCGTGAACCCTGGACTAACACAAGTGGCCACCCTTTCATTTGTGAGCATAGATGCCCAGGGGGGTGAAATCGGTCTTCGCCAGTAGTGGAAATCTTAGAGCAGAGAAGGCCATTCGGCCCGTCGAGCCCGTGCTGGAAACTTGTCCTGCCACCTTCAAAGATTTGTGTAAGTACACCTCCAGGTCTCTCGGTTCCTGCACCCCCTTTAAAATTATACCATTTTGTTTCTATTGCCTCTCATCAGTGTCAGAAGCTGGGCTTGTTCTCCTCAGAGCAGAGAAGGTTAAGGGGAGATTTAATAGAGATGTTCAAAATCATGAAGGGTTTTGATAGAGTAAATAGGGAGAAACTGTTTCCAGTGGCAGGAGGGTCGGTAACCAGAGGACACAGATTGAAGATAATTGGCAAAAGAACCAGAGGGGAGATGAGGAACCATTTTTTTACGCAGTGAGTTGTTGTGATCTGGAACGCGCTGCCTGAAAGGGTGATGGAAGCAGACTCAATAGTAACTTTCAAAAGGGAATTGGATAAATACTTGAAGGGGAAAAATTTGCAGGGCTCTGGGGAAAGAGCAGGGGGGAGTGGGACTAATTGGAGAGCGCTTTCAAAGAGCCGGCACAGGCACGATGGGCCGAATGGGCTCCTCCTGTGCCGTATGATGCTATGAAACGGGCTCCCAGTGAAGCGACAGTCCGTGTTATACCACGCCCGATTTCAAGGGATGCAGCGGCTCAAGGAGACGGCCCACCACCACCTTCTCAGGGCAACTCAGGGTGGGCAATAAATGCCAGGCTTACCAGCAAACCCTTCGTGCACGATTGGCAAAGATCAGTTTGGCTCTGCGAGTGTTTGACTGCTGTAGGAATCCAGCTGGATCTGATCCTGTCTTCGTCCAGCTTTCACACAGGGGTCACTGGACAGCGATTAGGAGCAGCGATCCCTGTCTGATTTCACTGCCCCCAGTCCAGGGGTGCTGTGGTAAGTTTTACTGTCACCGGCTGGAGTCAGCTTCGACAGAGAGACGTATCAGAGATCTCAGATAAAGAAATTCTTCATCAAAAACACACACTCTGCTCTTTTGAATTATTTGGCTCCCGTGCATTACTGTGCCGTGACTGATGCGCTCAAAGGGTAGCGGAAATCTGGAACTCTCTCCCCCAAAAAGCTGTTGAGGCTAGGGCTCAATTAAAAATGAAGATGATTAAAGGAGTTGATAGGGTAGATCGAGAGAAACTATTTCCTCTGGTGGGGGGAGTCCAGAACAAGGCGGCATAGCCTTAAAATTAGAGCCAGGCCATTCAGGGGTGATGTCAGGAAGCACTTCTTCACACAAAGGGTAGTGGAAATCTGGAACTCTCCCCCCCCAAAAAAGCTGTCGAGGCTGGGGGTCAATTGAAAATTTCAAGACTGAGATGGATAGATTTTTGTTGGGTAAGGGTATTCAGGATTACGGAACTAAGGCAGGTAGATGGGAGTTAAGATACTGATCAGCCATGAGCTAATTGAATGGCGGAGCAGGCTCGAGGGGCTGAATGGCCTCCTCCTGTCCCTATGTTCCAACTGGTCAACCTTCACGTGTGGGTCTAGGCAGTGACTGTTGGCTACTTGACTATGGGTAGCTTCACAACCAAATCCAATCCTGTCTTCACTTGACGTTCACACGTGGACATTTGCCTGGAGGGAGGGTGGGGCGGGGGAATCACTGAATGCTGCTTAGGAGTAAAGACCCTGGCTGTTTTTGCACCTCTCTAACCCAGGGCCACTGAAGGAAATTGTAGCTGTTTCAGGGCCTGAGACCAGCAGGGGGAATTTCCTGGTGTGTATGACTGTCAGCACATCAGTCGGAGAGTATTCCACTGTGGGGAGAGGGGGCAATGGGGGGGCTTTGATCCTCTCTCCTTGTCGTGAGGTTTCTACGTTGGGTGATGTCATGTGTTGGAAAGTGTAGTTGACATAAAACCAATGGCATAAAATTATCTGGAGCTGCTGAATATTTCCAATAAGGCAACTGTTAACTGTCCATTTTTGTCATTAATATTTTAGGGAAAGGAATTCATTATTAAATATTGGCAACAATAGGAAAATAATACCAGAACGTTGAATTACTGGGGTAAATTATTTCAGAAAAAAGTCCACAATTCCTCTTTAAGAATGCCACTCTAAATAAACAGGATAAACCTTAAACACATCACATCTGGCATTGCCCCCCCCCCCCCCCCCCCCCCACCACACACACACACACACACACACACACACATGATCTCTGCAGGGTGGGAATTTAAAATCTCAGGACAGGTTTGAAGCTGAAGATTTGAGTCCAAACTTCTGAACTCCATTTTTGTCCACCCCAGGCAGTATCTTAGCCAAGTTGCAGAACGCAGCGCAACGTGAATCAAGACACGTCACTCCATGTTCTGCTCTCAATCTTTCTTTCTTGGACTCTGAGATCTGTGGAACTCCTCAGCCCACCCAGTCACCCCTTTCGCCAGACTCCTAAAACCCAAAGCTTGGAATCACCGAATCATTTGCTTCTTGATTTATCTCTTCTTACCTCCTACTCTTTTCAAACTCCCTTGCTGCCCTGCACTGTGGACCTCAGCCCTTCAGCCAGGCTTTTCAACAAGAGAGTGGATTCCAGGGGAGCGGGACGAGGTGATGGAAAGTGGCCGGTGGAACGAGTGTCACCCAGAAGGTGTACTCACCCTTTCAATTTGATCACAGACACAGTGGCAGGAAAAGAAAAATGGCTGCAGCTTCTGTAGAGAAGTACAGAATGAGAAAGGAGCATTCATTTCAGCCTCCCATCTTCCACCCTCCATAAATTTGAACTCACCCAAAACTCTGCTGCTCTTGTCCTAACTCACACCAAGTCCCATTCACCCATCAGCCCTGTGCTCGCTGACCTACATTGGCTCCCAGACCGGCAACGCCTCGATTTCAAAATTCTCATCCTTGTTTTCAAATCCTTCCATGGCCTTGCCCTATCCCTATCTCTCTAACCTCCTCCAGCCCCACAGTCCTCCACTATATCTGCGCTCCTCCAATTCTGGCCTCCTCAGCATCCTTGATTTTAATCGCTCCACCATTGGCGGCCGTGCCTTCAGCTGCCTGGGCCCTAAGCTCTGGGATTCCCTCCCTTAAACCTCTCCTCCTTTAAGATGCTCCTTAAAACCTACCTCTTTGACCAAGCTTTTGGTGGCCTGTCCTAACATCTCCTTATGTGGCTGGGTGTCAAACTTTGTCTGATTAACGCTCCTGTGAAGCGCCTTGGGATGTTTTACTACGTTAAAGGCGCTGTGTAAATGCAGTTATTGTTGCTGTTGTTAGACTCACCAAATCCACTCCCAACAAGTGTGAGTGTGAAACTGGCCCACACTCCTCGCCCAGGGAACAGGTGCAATGTCAGCAGACAACTAGGAACACAATCAATTTGAAAGTCTACAAACCGCGATGAGAGTTCGGCATCTTTTTACAGGGTCCAAGAATGAATGAATATTCGGCTTATATTGGAAACCACATCAGAATGTGTGTTTTTTTCTTCTCTGTTGGCTGGTTTAGAAATTAAAAGGAAACTCGGTATTGGAATCAAATAAGATGAGCGATACAAAAGCAAATGCAAACAAAGACGTGACTTCCTATCTGTTCGGGTTAACCTTACAATCATAAAGAGATTTAAACCATTTAATTGTAAACGATATGGGTCAAACTTCTACTGGTTGATTCTACTGGTATCTATTAAGCATCGTGTTTCGGTGACCTGCTCATTCTAATACAGCTGTTGGACATGGTAAAGTCAGTGGCTATGTGTTGTTCGAGGAATTCCGAAGTTTCTTCCGCGATCTGCCCGGGTATCCTGAAGCCAAGTGCCGACTGGTCCAACTTTGGACTGGAAGCATCGTAGCTCGACCTGGTCTCGGCGTTGCATCCTGTCCTCTGCAAAAACTGCATGAAGTTCTCCTCGATGGAGCCTTCTCGGCTGGGCAGCCGGAGGTCCTCTTCCGCAGTCTGTTTGAAGAGACAGTTAAGGTGCTTGCTCAGTTCCCCTCTGATCTGTCGGTTGAGGCATCCGTAAAAGAAGGGGTGGACGCTGAAGGACGAGTACCCGATCCAGGTGACAATCGTCTCCCAGAGGCCCGGAGCGGCTGAGCTCTGGCTCAACGCGGAATGCAAGTGAAAAGCAAAAAACGGCAGCCAGCAGAAGACAAACTGGCCTCCAACTAGGATGAGGATGATGGCCGCCTTCCCCCCGCCGAATGTCCGTTGTGGGGAAGGCCTGGGGGCTCCGGAGCTGGTGACCATGGTGGACCGACTGCTGAGCGACTCCGACCTCTGCCTGGGGGTGTCCATCCAGGTGGGCAAGGGCCCGTGTTGCATTGCCGCTACCCTCGCCACCTTGAACATGCTGCAGTAAACGATCAGGATAACTAAGACCGGGAAGAGAAAATAAAACAAGCCGAAGAAAACGATGAAGACCTTTCTGTACGTCTCCCCGTCCCATTGCAAGGAGCACTGATTGTTCACACGCCCTTGGGAATTCCAACCCAAGATTGAGATTATTGACATTAAGATGGCTTTAATCCATATGCAGATAATGACCGACACGACCAGCTTCAGTGTCATCCTCACCTCGTATCTCATGGGATGCACTATGTAGTAGTACCGCTCGACATTAATGGCCAGTATGGACAGTATGGACGCACTTATGAATAACATGCTTAGGAAGAGGTATAGTCGGCACAAGGTGTCACCGAAAACGATGTTGTCAAAAAGAGCGGAGCTGGACACCATCCCTAAGGGCATGAGGATTAAGACAGCTGTCAGATCCACCAGACACAAATGGAAAACAAAGACAAATTTTTTGAACAATGGAGTCCTGATAATGACAAGCATCACTGCAGTGTTTCCGATGATCCCGACTAAGTCAACCAGCAGCATGATGAAGAGCCCTATAGACTGAGACACCAGATCTGTGTCCACGGACGCCAGGCTTTGATTGAAGAGCATGGAAGCAGGAGAGACTCTGTGCTGGCTTCCCAGAGTGGAAGAATTCCGTGCCCATTCCGCAGAAACTGGAGCAGCCATGGGTAGGTAGGGTGACGTAAGGATGGAGACCCCAAAGCTCTTCTTGCTAGTCCATCACCCATCCTCTTTTGGGATAGGAACGTGCTTGGCTGTTGGTGGACTCTTTTTTCTAATCGTGCAAACCTGGGCTAGCCTTCAACATCAACCAATTAGGCAGTTGGCACATTTCAGGTGAAAGTTTGCGGTGGATTATTTACCTCTAATGTGTGGTGTGTACTAGTTTTCATTGTCCATTCAGACTTGCCGTGCCTCCTCCACTGCGGCTCTTTGGGTGTCCTGCCTACATTACCGTGTAGACGTCGAGTTCAGACCACACACCTCCACTCATTCAACAAGCATGAAAACCTGTATAGATAAAAGAGTAAAAAGAATTAAGTCCACACAGATGCATAGAAACATAGAAAAATAGGAGCAGGAGTAGCCTGCTCTGCCATTCAATATGATCATGGCTGATCCTCTATCTCAATACCATATTCCCGCTCTCTCCCCATACCCCTTGATGCCTTTTGTGTCTAGAAATCTATCTATCTCCTTCTTAAATATATTCAGTGACTTGGCCTCCACAGCCTTCTGTGGTAGAGAATTCCACAGGTTCACCACCCTCTGAGTGAAGAAATTTCTCCTCATCTCGGTCCTAAATGTCCTACCCCGTATCCTGAGACTGTGACCCCTCATTCTCGACTCCCCAGCCAGGGGAAACATCCTCCCTGCATCCAGTCTGTCTAGCCCTGTCAGAATTTTATATGTTTCAATGAGAACCCCTCTCATTCTTCTAAACTCTAGTGAATACAGGCCTAGTCGACCCAATCTCTCCTCATACGACAGTCCTGCCATCCCAGGAATCAGTTTGGTGAACCTTCACTGCACTCCCTCTATGGCAAGTATATCCTTTCTTAGGTAAGGAGACCAAAACTGCACACAGTACTCCAAGTGTGGTCTCACCAAGGCCCTGTATAACTGTAGTAAGACATCCTTGCTCCTGTACTCAAATCCTCTTGCAATGAAGGCCAACATACCCTTTGCTTTCCTAACTGCTTGCTGCACCTGCATGTTTGCTTTCAGTGACTGATGTACAAGGACACCCAGGTCCCTTTGTACATCAACATTTCCCAATCTATCACGATTTAAATAATACTCTGCCTTTCTGTTTTTTCTGCCGAAGTGGATAACTTCACATTTATCCACGTTATACTGCATCTGCCATGTATTTGCCCACTCACTCAACTTGTCTAAATTGCCTTGAAGCCTCTTTGCATGCTCCTCACAACTCACAATCCCACCTAGTTTTGTGTCGTCAGCAAACTTGGAAATATTACATTTGGTTCCCTCATCCAAATCATTGATATATATTGTGAATATATATTGTGATACTAATCAGATTAGTATCTGATTCTGATGTACGGTTATTCGGCCCAGTTTTGCAAACGTGTGCTCTTGTTAGGGAGCCTTGCCTTGCCAGGCATATGTTGTGGGAATTTGGCGCTGGGTCCCATGATTTCCTGTCCTGCCAGCTGTACTCGCTTGTAAAACCGAGCATTGCACACGTAGAGAGTAGGGTCGGGTAGAGTGACTCATCTGCTGATTCCCCAAGGCCTTTCCACCATCTACAAGGCACAAATCAGGAGTGTGATGGAATACTCTCCGCTTGCTTGGAGGAGTGGAGCTCCAACAACACTCAAGAAGCTCGACACCATCCAGGACAAAGTAGCCCGCTTGATCGGCAGCCCATCCACCACCTTAAACATTCACTCCCTCCACCACCAGCATACCGTGGCTGCAGTGTGTACCATCTACAAGATGCACTGCAACAACTTGCCAAGGCTTCTTCGGCAGCACCTCCCAAACCCGCGACCTCTTCCACCTAGAAGGACAAGGGCAGCAGGCGCATGGGAACACCACCACCTCCAAGTTCCCCTCCAAGTCACACACCATCCTGACTTGGAACTATATTGCCGATCCTTCATCGTCGCTGGGTCAAAATCCTGGAACTCCCTCCCTAACAGCTCTGTGGGAGCACCTTCACCACACGGACTGCAGCGGTTCAAGAAGGCAGCTCACCACCACCTTCTCAAGGGCAATTAGGGATGGGCAATAAATGCCGGCCTTGCCAGCGACGCCCACATCGCAGGATTGAATTTTTAAATGGGAAAGGACTCAATAAATAAACCCAAAATAAGATCAATGTGGATCTCCTGCTCTCTTCAACCCTGGGTGACATCTTGCATTGTGGGCCTTGACCTCTAACCTACCTTCCCAAAAACACATACACGTAGGCAGTCCCTCGGAACCGAGGATGACTTGCTTCCACATTATAAATGAGTTCTCGGGTGACTGATGAGTCCAATGCGGGACCTACAGTCTCTGTCACAGGTGGGGCAGACGGTGGTTGAAGGGGCGGGTGGGTGGGGGAAAAAAACCTTCCCAAATAACAAAAATAAGGGAAGCAAAAGCTACTTGCTCCAAAAATTGATCGAAGACCAACTAGACCTAAACTATAAACCTCTGTGAAAGGTTAGTTAAAACTGACATTGCGTTTTGAAGCAGCGTGTGTCTTTTATCAAAAGATCAAAGCGGTTCGTTTCTTTGCATTTGATTAGCATCATTGTAACTTTGATCAAAAGGAGCTGGTTTTCTTTATTGTGCAGAATTGTGTTGATGCAAATCTGAACATTGTCCTTGGCTCCCACCAGACGATCTGGACTGCAAATGTATTTATAAACGGGTCTACAATTTCATGAGGCTCCCACACTCTCCTACTTTTAATTGGATAATTACATTTATAAAAATGCGTTCTCGGGATGTGGGCATCGCTGGCAAGGCCGGCATTTATCGCCCATCCCTAGTTGCCCTGAGAAGGTGGAGGTGGGCCTACTTCTTGAATCAGTAGCGGTTTGATACATCGAAAGGGCTGTGCTGGGCCCCTTCTGGGGGCAGTTCAGAGTCAACAACAACGGTGCAGGACTGGAGTCACACATAGGCCCAGACCGGGTAAGGACGTCAGGTTTCCTTCCCCTGAAGGACATTAGTGAACCAGTTGTTTTTTTTTTTTACGACAATCTGACAGCTTCATGCTCACTTTTACTGAGGCCAAATTTTAATTTTCAGATATTTTGAGAATTGAATTCAAATTCTCAAATTGGGATTATGAACTCATCTTCTACTGGGTTACTAGTCCAGCAACATAATCACTACACTACCATAGCCGGGAAGCCATTGAGTGCTGTCTGGGAGCCTCTATATCAATGAGTTAGCAGAAATGTTGGTTTTGACGCTCAGAGAGTTAAGGGCAGGTCTTTCGGGGTAGGGAGGGAATTCTTTGGAAGGTGCTTATTTGGACTGAATGAGGAAGAGGCGCGGAGAGGAAGCTGAATTTCCTGCAAGGTAAAAATAGGGGTTGATTTGATGAACGAGTGCTACCTGTGGGTGAGGTTCCTCACCAGAGGAGTGAATCGGCAGAGGACCCCGATTTGCAGAGTGAAGCCCATTTACAGGCGTCGGGGGGCGAACTAAGCGTCAATGGGGCGTTCTGAGGTGGACCCATAATTTTGCAACTCCTGGCCTCCCATTTTTCGGGAGTAAAATCTATGGCCGCGCGTTGAATCTCTCGCCCAGGGTCCCCACGCTGGGCACACAAAGGTCCTGTTGCTCTTCTGCAGGAAGTGCCATGGGGATTCTTGAACATCCACCTAGACTTATTGTATTTGGTTTAACAGCTCCTCTGAAGGACAACACCTCTGACAGTGCAGCACCTCCTCAGTCCTGCATTGGAACACTGACCCAGATTATGCGCTCAAGTTTGCGAGTGGGGTTCAGAGCCTTAACCTTCTGATGAGAAGCTACCAACTGAGCTAATCTGACACACTTCCTTTTCACCAGTCTGTCATGTGGCTCACAGAACGAGGCGAGATAAGTATTTCTCAAAATACCTGGGCGGAAAACACAAGAAAGTGCGACTGCGGCTGTTATTCAGCAAGGCGCAAAGTCAATCGTCATGACCTGGCACACACTCACACTCACACACTCACACTCACACACACAGACACTCACACACTCTCACACACACACAGACACACACAGACACACTCACACACACAGACACTCACTCACACACAGACACACACACACAGACACTCAAACACAGACACTCACACACACAGACTCACTCAATCACACTCACACTCACACACTCACACACTCACACACACACTCACACACACACTCACACTCACTCACACACACTCACACACAGACACACACACACACACAGACACTCACAAACACAGACACTCACACACTCACACACACTCACACACTCACACTCACAGACACTCACAAGCACAGACACACACTCACACACAGACTCACTCACTCAGTCACACACACTCACACACAGACACACACTCACACACACTCACTCACACACAACACACAAACACTCACACACTCACACATACACAGCTCCAATCTGACTTCAGTCATCCTTCAGAGTGGGCATCGTGTCGTTTTGCTGGGCAGAGCTAAAGGGGCTGAATGATTGCTGCAACAGCCCAGACAACTAGAAGCTGTTACTAATGCAATGTCATCAGTGTTGCAGATTCTGAGTTTATCAAGGTCCGGAACCAATGATGAAGATGTCAAAAATAATGTTATCACAACAAGGTTCGGCTCAGCCATTTCAGCCCAGTTCCTGTGAGTTTGGGGCCACGGCATGAAATTGACCAAATTTGACAATGAACTGGAAATCTTTGGAAAATATTGAAGTAGGGGATGCTCTTCTGAGCTTGCATCTAACCCAAGCTGTACCTGCCCTGGGAGTGTTTGATGGGACAGTGTAGAGGGAGCTTTACGCTGTATCTAACCCGTGCTGTACCTGCCCTGGGAGTGTTTGATGGGACAGTGTAGAGGGAGCTTTACTCTGTATCTAACCCGTGCTGTACCTGCCCTGGGAGTGTTTGATGGGACAGTGTAGAGGGAGCTTTACTCTGTATCTAACCCGTGCTGTACCTGCCCTGGGAGTGTTTGATGGGACAGTGTAGAGGGAGCTTTACTCTGTATCTAACCCGTGCTGTACCTGCCCTGGGAGTGTTTGATGGGACAGTGTAGAGGGAGCTTTACTCTGTATCTAACCTGTGCTGTATCTGCCCTGGGAGTGTTTGATGGGACAGTGTAGAGGGAGCTTTACTCTGTATCTAACCTGTGCTGTATCTGCCCTGGGAGTGTTTGATGGGACAGTGTAGAGGGAGCTTTACTCTGTATCTAACCCATGCTGCACCTGCCCTGGGAGTGTTTGATGGGACTGTGTAGAGGGAGCTTTACTCTGTATCTAACCCAAGCATATAGCGCCTTTCACAACCTCAGGACGTCCCAAAGCGCTTTACAGCGAATTAAGTAATTATTGAAGTGTAATCAGTGTTGTAATGTAGGGAACGCAGCAGCCAATTTGCGCACAGCAAGCTCCCACAAACAGCAATATAATAATGACCAGATCATCTGTTTTAGTGACGTTGGTTGAGGGATAAATATTGGCCCCTGGACTGGTCTCAGTAAAAGTGACCATGAAGCTGTCGGATTGTCGTAAAAACCCAACTGGTTCACTGATGTCCTTTAGGGAAGGAAACCTGCCGTCCTTACCCGGTCTGGGTCTATATGTGACTGCAGACCCAAACCAACGTGATTGACACTAAACTGCCCTCTGAATTGGCCTAGCGCGACACTCAGCTCTATCGAATCCACACCACCTTCTCAAGGGCAATTAGGGATGGGCAATAAATGCCGGCCTTGCCAGCGACGCCCTCATCAATGGAGTTTAAAAGACATTAAATCTGTTTGTAGCAGAAAATAAAACCAAGTGTCAAACTTTCCTCATTGGCTGAAATAAGCGACTTGACCAAACTGATTCCTTGCAATAAAGATCAGCAAGATCCCACAGAAAAACAATCAGTAGAACGATTACTGTTTCAAACAATTGCACAGCTGAGATGATTTTTTTCAAAGTGGTTCAAACTGTCATTTTTATTTCTGGCCCAGTGAATATTTATAGCCCTATAAATAACATCATAAACACATCAAAATCATGAAAGTTACTGATGGTGTTCCACATTCCTACACAGCTATTCCTTTGCTCAAGGCCTAAGGCCTACCTGCCTCTCGGGAGCCTGGGACTCAATTCCTGTCCTTGCCTGCAACTATTTTCCTTCCCCTGGCTTTTGTTGTCCATTTCTTTGCCTTACAGTTGGGCCAGATTGTACATGCATGGTCAAGCTTGCCCCTGGGCCTTTTTTTCCTTGCCTTGCACTTGGCTTTACCCATCATCCATCTGAATGTTTTGTTTTTAACGGCCGCCCCCTCCACCCACCCCCCCCACCCCTGTTTTGAACTCTGGCACTGATCACTCAAGCGCACTTTGTCAGCCTCTGGCCATGGGCACTTGTGTTCTGTCCAAAAAACAAAGGCAGCCTAATGGAGAGCTAGCGAGAAAGAGAGAAAGTGAGAGAGAGAGAGACAGAGGGAGAGAAAGAGAGAAAGTGAGAGAAAATGAGAAAGAGAGAAAATGAGAGAGAGAAAGTGAGAAAGAGAGAAAGTGTGTGAGAGAGAGAGAGAGAGGGAGAGAAAGAGATACAAAAAGTGAATGAGAGAAAATGAATGAGAGAGAGAAAATGACAAAGTGAGTGAGACAGAGGGAGCGAAAGAGAGAAAGTGAATGATAGAGACAGAAAGTGAGAATGAGTGAGAGAGAGAGAAATGAGAGAGACAAAGAAAGAGTGAGTGAGGGAGAGCGAGAGACAGAGAAGGAAATTATATAGAATTCACAGCACAAAAACAGGCCATTCGGCCCAACTGGTCCATGCTGGTTTATGCTCCACACAAGCCCCCTCCTCCCCCTCTTCATCTCACCCTATCAGCATAACCTTCTATTCCTTTCTCTCTCATGTGCTTATCCAGCTTCCACTTAAATGCAGCTATGCTATTCACCTCAACCACTCCCTGTGTTAGCGAGTCCCACATTCTCACCACTGTCTGAGACAGAGAAAAAGTGAATGAGAGAAAGAGAGGCAAACACAAATGGTAAGGACCAAGCTAACAGAAATTAACAAAAGAAAAGACAACATAAGATAAGAGAAAGAACGTCAAACCAGGAGAGTAGCAGGTGGATAGAGAGTGTTGGGTGTAACTGAGATACAGAGACCAATCTCAGACAACACAGTCGCATTATGGGCAGGCCCACAGTTGAAATATTTTTTGGCGTCCCTAACGATCTTTGGGCGAAGTTTTTGAGTGGGCTACCAGTGCCCTTCACACTAGCCAGTTGCACTGGCTGCACCGAGCCCATCAGACCAATGGTAGACCCCTGCCTCCGTGCCCAGTAACACAGGGAAACGGCACCAGATGCACTGGGACCATCGTATTGCTGGCTCCCAATTCGTTCCATAAGCCATTAGAAGGCAGCAGTGAGAAACAACCCTTTGTCATTAGATCCACATGAACTCTACTAGTTATGTGGAGAGATGAGAGAAGCTGAGATTCTTCTCCTTAGGGCAGAGAAGGTTAAAGGGAGATTTAATAGAGGTGTTCAAAATCATGAATGGTTTTGGTAGAGTAAATAGGGAGAAACTGTTTCCACTGGCAGACGGGTCAGTAACACAGATCGAAGATAACTGGCATAAGAACCAGAGAGGAGATGAGGAAAAGAATTTTACGCAGCGAGTTGTTGTGATCTGGAATGCGCTGCCTGAAAGGGCGGTGGAAGCAGATTCAATAGTAACTTTCAAAAGGGGATACTTGAAGGGGAAAATTTTGCAGGGCTCTGGGGAAAGAGCAGGGGGAGTGGCATTAATTGGAGAGCTCTTTCAAAGAGCCGGCACAGGCATGATGGGCCAAGTGGCCTCCTTCTGTGCTGTATCATTCTATGATTCTAACGCCCATCTTCTCCCTTCCCCATCACTTGTGCCTCGAGCCCAGTCTTGCTCCGCTACACTATTAAACAGAATGGAGAATAGCAGACAACTGGGAGTCAGCTTATGGCTGTAACACCTTCTCATCTCAGCGCTTGTATTGTCAGAATGCAGCGGCCTGTCTCCATGCAGAGTCGTCCTGTGCAGACACGACGGCTGCACACGCTGGTGTGACCCGCTGGGTGTGAGCAAACTCTCGCAACCCTGGCTCTCATCTGCCTGAGTTCCAGCCACGACAAGTCATCTAATTTACATCGCTCTGTACAGACTTCTCTGAGCTCTTCGCTAACATCAGTGCATGTAGGAGTTCTGCTGCTGGGCTTGTGAATCACCAGCATGGAGCAGTCAACTGAACAATGGTTTGAAGGCTGAGTGTAATCTTCACTCTCCAGTGACAATTACAACTATGCCAAAGACAATTTTCTCAATATGAAATGCTAAGTTTATTTTTATTCCTCACTTCTTTGTTTTTCTGCTTCCCTTCAGACTCCTAGCAGTTCAGGAGACCTCCATAGGGCTGATGTTCAGAGTCTGCTCAGGCAGACAGACTCGATGGACGGCAGTGCATCTCAGGACATTGCGGTTACGCTGCTGCGTTTTCCGATATGTGCCAGTGGGTGGTTAGGCTCCTGCCGCTGTTGTATACACAGAAAATGCCTGCCCCCCCCCCCCCCACCCTCCCCCATGTCATAGAATGATACAGCACAGAAGGAGGCCATTCAGCCCATCGTGCCTGTGCCAGCTCTTTGAAAGAGCTCTCCAATTAGTCCCACTCCCCCCTGCTCTTTCCCCATAGCCCGGCAAAATTTTCCCCTTCCAGTATTTATCCAATTCCCTTTTGAAAGTTACTATTGAATCTGCTTCCACCGCCCTTTCAGGCAGCGCATTCCAGATCACAACAATTCTCATCTCCCCTCTGGCTCTTTTGCCAATTATCTTCAGTCTGTGTCCTCTGGTTACCGACCGTCCCGCCAGTAGAAACAGTTTTTCTCTATCCATCAAAACCCCCCATGAGTTTGAACACCTCTATTAAATCTCCCCTTAACTTTCACTGCTCTAAGGAGAAAAATCCCAGCTTCACCAGTCTCTCCACATAACTGAATTCCTTCATCCCTGTTATTATTCTGGCAAATCTGCTCTGCGCCCTCTCCAAGGCCTTGTCATCTTTCCTATTGTGTGGTGAGCTGATTGGATGCAATGTTCCAGCTGAGGCCCAACCAGTGATTTATAAAACTTTAGCGTAGTCTTTATGTGCCCATGACCAATTATAGCTTAAGTGTTGAAACCTAACCTCTTTCTCCATAACAAGCTTTCTTATTTCTCTGTTTTATTGATACTGCTAAGGTCATAAGATCACAGAATTTACAGCACCGAAGGAGTCCATTCGGCCCATCATTCCCATTCCAGTGCTGGATCGTCACCTGAAGCTGCCTAATGCCATAAATATAAGACAGTCACTAATAAATCCAATAGGGAATTCAGGAGAAACTTCTTCACCCAAAGAGTGATGAGAATGTGGAACTCGCTACCACAGGGAGTGGTTGAGGTGAATAGTATAGATTAATTTAAGGGGAAGCTAGATAAACACATGAGGGAGAAAGGAATAGAAGGATATGCTGATAGGGTGAGATGAAGAGGGGTGGGAGGAGGCTGGTGTGGAGCATAAACACTGGCATGGGCCAGTTGTAATTCTATGCAATTAGTCCCATTGATTATAAAAACGGTTCTAGTTGCTGTTGCCCAGCCTTGTCCCCTGTGTTGGGGAGAGATGGTGTCGGAGGAGCCCATTGTATTCTGAGCACTTTGTAAACTTATTGACCATAGATCATTGAGTTTACAAATGGACCTGCTCTGTTTCAGTGAATGATCAGAGGATTCCGGTCGCCAGATTGCCAGCCTTGCTCGGGAGCAGATATGTGGCAGTGAATTCCTCCCGCAGTGCAGCAGCATATTCTAAAGTGGAGGGATGTAGAGAGAAGAGGGGTGTAATTCGAGCCGATTCACTATCGAAGACTTGAGATAGATGAGAGATTGACGCAGAGAGAGAATGGACGAGGATGAGGGAGTGGGCAGAAAGAGAGGCAGGTAAGAAATGGAGACAGAAAAGGAGAGCGAGAGAAAGAGAGAGAGATAGAGACAAGGAGGAGACAATGAGATAGAGAGCTGACAGATACAAACACCGGGATGGAAGACAGGGAGAAGAGAGAGACAAATGGCAGAAATGAAGAGAAGAAATAGATAAAGTAGGGTGGGAGGAGGCTCGTGTGGAGCATAAACACCGGCACGGACCAGTTGGGCCGAATGGCCTGTTCCTGTGCTGTACATTCGATGTAATATTCCCATTTTGCTGCCCTTTGTCATTATAGGTTTATATTTTTCCTCTTCAAGTACGTGCCCAGCTCCCTTATTAAATGATGTTGCAGACTCTGTCTCAACAGCCACTTGTGGTAGAGCATTCCCTGTTCTGATAACCCTCTGTGAAAAATTATCTTCGAACTTTCCCTTCTTTCCAGTGACAAGCTTGAGAATATTTCATCTCATTATAGATTCATCAACCAATGGAAACAATCTTTCTCAGGGCTCCTCTGAACTTTCCCCTCTTGTTTCTCCTGAGCTCCAAATACCCCGTCCTACACACTCTCTGTCCCTGCCTCCTCACTGTGTCGAAATCAACAACAACTTGCATTTATATAGCGCCTTTAACATAGTAAAACGTCCCAAGGCGCTTCACAGGTGCGTTATCAACCAAAACTTGACACCGAGCCACATGAGGAGATATTAGGACAGGTGACTAAAAGCTTGGTCATAGAGGTAGATTTTAAGGAGCGTCTTAAAGGAGGAGAGAGAGGCGGAGAGGTTTAGGGAGGGAATTCCAGAGCTCGGGGCCCAGGCAGCTGAAGGCACGGCCGCCAATGGTGGGCGAAGGGAGTGGGGCAAGACAGCGCAAGCCCAAGGAAGTTCAGGGCCAGCTGGTGATCCTTTGGGCAGGTGAAGCACATACTATACCGGCCTAACCAAGCCTGCTTGTCTCCACAGCAACAGGCCCTTCGCGCATGAGCAATGTCTTCAAATGCATGCACTGCAGAAAGAAAGAAAAAATGAAATAAAGAAAACAAATGAAAGAATGAAAGAAAGAAAGAAAAGAAATGCCAGTGACATACTTTTGAAGTGTAGTCACTGTTGTAATGTAGGAAACGCAGCAGCCAATTTGTGCACAGCAAGCTCCCACAATCAGCAATTAGATAATGACCAGATATGTGTTTTGGTGATGTTGGTTGAGGGATAAATATTGGCCAGGACAGCCGGGAGAATTTCCCTGCTCTTCTTCGAATAGTGCCATGGGATCTTTTATGTTCATCAGGTGTCTCACATGATGAGATGTTTCTGGTCTATGGCCAAGAGACAGACACCCAGAGCCTCTCTGGCAACAATTCCCCAAGAACTAGAACCATCTGACCCAAACAACAACGCAGAAATCTATCTAATCAAGGTAGCTCATAGTTCTCTCACCTCTTACCTGCCCCAACCCAGTGTGAAACATATTGCTTACATTACAACAGTGACTACACTTTGAAAAAGTACAATGGCTTCATTTTCTGTAAAGTGCTTTGGGACGTTCAGAGGTTGTTTAAGGTGCTATATAAATGCAAGTAGTTATTTTAATTTTTTTTACTGGGCCGTATTGTGCAGTGATCACTTAGTCCTAGTAATACAGGCCTTTATTTCTGCTTCAAGAGTTCTTTTCAATCTCCAGATCTCAGTAACTCGAGACAGAATCCCAGATACCTGTGAATGAATGTCTGGCTGGAAATTCATTGAGATCAGATGATCCATTTATAGAAACAGAAAAGCACACCTGACCCCCCAACTAACACAATGCAGTATCTCTCATTACATCTCCATCTCCCACCTCAGCACACCTTGTCTCTCACTGCCACACTCACTCCACACTCACTGACTGAGTCTCAACACATTCTCTCTTTCTCTCTCCGCACTGGGGCTGATGTTCCAAGTAAAGACCGACAAGCCATTGGTTCTCCATTACACAATCCCACAGGAATGATTCCCTCCCATCAATGCATATTTGGAAAATTACCTCCACTATCTCTCTGTCTCTCTTCAACCTCTCTCTCTCCAGTCTCTGGCCGGAATTTTCCGGGGTGATAGCGGGCATGAATGATGGCGGGTCAGGTGGGAAATTTGAAAAAAGTCAGAGCAGGTCGGGAACCCGCCGTCATGCCCGCCCCCATGCGCCTTTCTCATGGGTGCGTTTGCCGGTGCGGCAGTGACCCAACCGGCAGAGGCGGGCGACCTAATTGAAATCATTATCAGCTTGTTTACAGACACTCAAGAGCCTTTCCCCCCCCAACATTTTAAATTTCCCCTGCATGGCCACGGGATTTACACAGCTCGGGACCATGTCTGTCAACCTGAGGCGGGAGTTGAGTGGCCATTGCTCCAGCTGATTAGTTGACAGCAGCAAATGTAATTTAAAAGCTCACACCTGACAGCTGATCACTTTCCTCAGGCAGAAGCTGTTGCTGACAACATTCCCAGCACAGAATGAGCTTTCTGCAGGCTGCAAGTCTTTCCAGCAAAGTCTCCATCCAGTGTCACCTCACTGAAGAACCTTTTTCACCATTGACAGATTGCTTCTGTCAACTCTACTTCACCTGCCATCTCTTCCATCAGCATGGGTGCCGTTTATACTGTCTCACCTTGGTCCTCAGAATCTGACCACGATCAGCCCCAACACCAGCAGCACTAGGCACACCAGCAGCACCAACAACACCACCAACCTTCTCCTCAATGCCCTGATGCTGCACAGGGCAGAGGGCATCGGTGCAGAACTGCACCACACCGGAGGCGATATCCCCAACACAGGGTATACAGGCAGAGGATGAGCTTCCTCAACATGACTGAGCAGCAGTGCCAAAGGAGGCTCAGGCTATCGAGCCAGGTCATCGCAGACATTTTCAGATTGCTGGAGCAAGACCTGCAGCCCAGAGGAGCGGGTGGACACACCTTACCAGTGGCTGTCAAAGTCACCAGCACCCTCAACTTCTTCGCCTTAGGCTCCTTCCAGGGATCTGCAGCGGACATTTGCGGCATCTCGCAGTCGGCCGCCCACAGATGCATCACCCAGGTCACCGATGCCCTCTTTGACAAGTCAGCCAATTATATTAACTTTGCTACTGATGAAGCCAGTGCTACTGAGCGGGCGCTCGGCTTTGCCGCTCTGGCTGGCTTCCCACGGGTGCAGGGTGTCATCGACTGCACACATGTGGCCATCAGGGCACCCCATCATCACCCAGGAGTCTTTGCAGCAACAAGGGCTTCCAATCCCTCAATGTGCAGCTGGTCTGCAACCATATGAAGATTATCATGCATGAGTGTGCCAAATTTGCTGGCAGCTGTCATGACTCTTTCGTCCTGCGCCAGTCCACCCTTCCTCAGCTCTTCGCACCTCCAAACATACTTTCCGGCTGCCTGCTTGGAGACAAGGGCTATCCACTGAAGACATGGCTCATGACACCCTTGAGAGGGCCAAGTATTGAGGCCAGGGAGAGATATAATGAAAGCCACATTTCCACCAGATGTGTCATAGAGCAGACAATAAGCATGCTGAAAATGCGATTCAGATGCCTTGACAGATCTGGAGGAGCCCTTCAGTACGCACCAGCCAGGGTCTCCAGAATCATCGTGGTCTGCTGTGCCCTGCACAACATAGTGCAGCAGCGAGGATTAGTGCTGCATGAGGAGCAAGGCACTGAGCGCACAGCCTCTGCAGAGAAGGAGGAGCAGGAGGAGACGAGGAGCATCAGCTGGAGGAAGCTACAGGCCAGATCCCTCCAGCACCCAAGCACATTGCTGCCCGGGAGGCCAGGGATGGTCTCATCATGGTCAGATTTATTTAACTTTATGCAGTACACCCATATGGCTGCCACATGCTTCGCCAGGTTGGCAACACCCCACAACCACAGCATAAAGCATCCCTACAATGACCAATCCATTCCTTTCACAGTCAACACCATTGCTGGAGGTAAAGTTATGTCTGACCCTTCACTCATAAGAACATAAGAACATAAGAACATAAGAAATAGGAGCTGGAGTCAGCCATTTGGCCCCTCGAGCCTGCTCCGCCATTCAACAAGATCATGGCTGATCTTCTACCTCAACTCCACCTTCCCGCACTATCCCCATATCCCTTAATTCCCTTAGTTCCCAAAAATGTATCGATTTCTGTCTTGAATATACTTAGCGACTGAGCATCCACAGCCCTCTGGGGGTAGACTAACTAAGCCACTTCCAAAGGTGCACACAAATTTGTCCAAGACTGGGAAGTTTTGAAAAGAAAGAAATTTATGGTTCACATTAAATAAACTGAAACTTCACATCAACATTGAAGTGGCTACCCTTCTGAATCTACTTGTGTGGCATCTTTCTCTTACGCGTGCTTCTACGTGGTGCTACCCCTGTGGCTTCAGCAGAGGTAGAGGCAACCTGCTCACTTCCCTGCTGCGACTGCTTAGACACTTTTGGCGGATGTCCTCTGGGTTTTGGAGTCTGTGATGACCCCGCCAAAAGCTGCTCCTCCTGCGAATGTGCAGGGGCAAACTCGGCCATCGCTGTCTGGGGAGGCATCTGGGGCTCTGACTGAGGGGGTGGCAATGGGGGAGAAGTGTGAGTGCTTTGAGAGGAGCCCACACTTCCATGTCCCCTCTCAGCATCATCCCTCTCATGGGCCACCCACACTTCCCTGCTAGCAAGGAGCTGCAGAGCACCTTGCTGCACATCAGTGGGGCCATGAGGACCCATGTCTACACTGACATCCCTTCTAGAGAGGACGTATATGAGCCTCTGCCATCTATGCTCCATGAATAGCCATCTATTCTCCATAGAGACCATGTGCTCCTGTGAGTGGTGCATTAATTGCTCCATGCAGGTGGCCATTCTATCCATGGAAGAGCCTACAGTCACCATCGCCTGCGACACGGTGGTGCTCATGTTGGAGATGGACTCCTCCATTCCCTGAACACTGGCAGTCATTGTGTTCACAAAACCTGTCAGAGCCTCCTGCACTTGTTCCTGCAGCTCCAGGATCGCCCTCTTCTGGCCCCCGAGGCTCAGTGTCTGCATGCAGCTGAGCCGAGCTGGGAGAGTCCTGCACCCTCTGACGAGGAGTCTCCACTGCTGTCCCTGTCTCCACCATCTGCTGTTGCTTGGTTGTGATTTGTGACACACCAGGTGACAACACTACTCTATCTCGCGAGGGACCCACCAAGGTGTGAGTAACTGTGCTGGTGCTGGGTGCGCTCCTGTCTGGTGATGGTGCACCTTCCTCTTGCACCTGGACAGTGGTGGGGGCTCTTGATGGCCCTGTGGGAGAGTAAAGAGATGAGTTAAATATGTCATATGTAGATTGGGTATAGAAACCATTATGCACACAATGACCATTCAATGGCTGCTGACATCAGCCCCCATATGAGTGACTGATATATGCGATGTAGCTGTATGATATGTAATTGCTGAGATGTCCCCCTCTCTCCATCTCCTACCTCAAGGTGCTCGATGACTCCCACCAGCCTCCTCTGCTGTGGTCAGGGTGGCCATTGATGGGGTCCCACCGCTAGTTCTCTCCCTCGCCCTCTTATTGTGGGCTCTCTTTTCCTGCAAGGAGGGAAAGAAGAGAAGGTTGAGTGAGTGTTGGAATGAGTGTAAGGAATGGATGGGTTACATCTGTAGAGGGTGACTATGCTGGAGTGGGGTGGCAATTCCAAGTGGCCTCCTTGTGTGTTGTTAGTTGGTATGATTGCATTTGGATGAGGGTGAGTGTGAGGGGTGGCTAGTGAGATGGGGAAGTGATAATGTAGATAGAGAGAGGGATGGGTGGAGGTGCAAGGTATGTTGGTGTGAGTAAGGATGTGCAGGAGTAGGGTAGGGAAGGCAGAGTGATGGGGATGCGATGAGAGGCACAGCAGGATGAAGGTGAGTGTGGCTTTGTACTCACCTTTCCTGATCTAACGAGATCGTTGAAGCGTTTACGGCACTGCACCCAGGTCCTACTGATGACATCCCTGCTATTCACCTCCTCTGCTATTTGGAGCCAGGCTCCTTTGATCTGCTTGGGAGGTCTCTTCTTCCCATCAGAAGGGAAGAGGACCTCCCTGTGTGCTCTAACTCCCTCCACAAGCACATGGAGGGAGTCATCGAGAGCCTGGGTGCAGCCCTCTGCCTCTGTGCAGTCATTGCTGGTGGTGTGTGCAGCAGTGGAATAGTGAAGTGCACTGACTACACACTCCTAGATCAACCTTCAAATCGCTCTCCAGTCTCTGTTTCTCTCCATATCTTCTCTCTCAATATACTGTCTCTCTTCTTTATTTCTCTCACCTTCTCTTTCCACTTTCTCTTCACTCTTTAATTCTTGTTACTCTTTCTCTTCTCGGAGCTAAAAGGGTTAAATTACGAGGCCAGGTTGCATAGACTATTCATGTGCTCCCTTGAGTGTCAAAGATTAAGGGGTGATCTAATCGAGATGTTTTAGATGATTAAAGGAGTTGATAGGGTAGATAGAGAGAAACTATTTCCTCTGGTGGGGGGAGTCCAGAACAAGGGGGCATAACCTTAAAATTAGAGCCAGTCCGTTCAGGGGTGATGTCAGGAAGCACTTCTTCACACAAAGGGTAGTGGAAATCTGGAACTCTATCCCCCAAAAAGCTGTTGAGGCTGGGGGTCAACTGAAAATTTCAAAACTGAGACGGATAGATTTTTGTTGGGCAAGAGTATTAAGGGTTATAGAACCAAGGCGGGTAAATGGAGTTAAGATACAGATCAGCCATGATTTAATTGAACAGGCTCGAGGGGCTGAATGACCTCCTCTTGTTCCTATGTTCTCGTTATACTCTATCTCTTCTCTTTCATTCTCCCATTCTGTCTGTGCACACTTCCCCAGAAATTATTTCAATTATGTGCTTGAGCTAACACAAGGGCAGTGTGAAGTAAATAGTGGAATATACAAGCCCCGGGTAGACAGGCAGGGCAGTGGATTATAGAAGAGGGGAGTAGAATATACAAGATGGCACTAGACAGGTAGGGCAGTAGATACGAGGAACATAGTGAAGAAACTGGTAGTGTAGAGGACAGACAGGGCGAAGAACAGATGGCAGATGGGGCTCAGCACAGGCTGGTGAAGGACAGGTGGATGAAGGACAGGTGGGTGAAGGACAGGTGGGTGAAGGACAGATGGGTAAAGGACAGTTGGGTGAAGGACAGGTGGGTGAAGGACAGGTGGGTGAAGGACAGGTGGGTGAAGGACAGGTGGGTGAAGGACAGGTGGGTAAAGGACAGGTGGGTGAAGGACAGGTGGGTGAAGGACAGGTGGGTAAAGGACAGTTGGGTGAAGGACAGTTGGGTGAAGGACAGGTGGGTGAAGGACAGGTGGGTGAAGGACAGTTGGGTGAAGGACAGGTGGGTGAAGGACAGGTGGGTGAAGGACAGGTGGGTAAAGGACAGGTGGGTGAAGGACAGGTGGGTGAAGGACAGGTGGGTGAAGGACAGGTGGGTAAAGGACAGGTGGGTGAAGGACAGGTGGGTGAAGGACAGGTGGGTGAAGGACAGGTGGGTGAAGGACAGGTGGGTAAAGGACAGGTGGGTGAAGGACAGGTGGGTGAAGGACAGTTGGGTGAAGGACAGGTGGGTGAAGGACAGGTGGGTGAAGGACAGTTGGGTGAAGGACAGGTGGGTGAAGGACAGGTGGGTGAAGGACAAGGACCAGCACTGATGGGACTTATCACCTGAGTGGGTCTTTTCTGCCCAGGAAGCCTGAGATGAATATCCAACATGCTGCTTTATGACAGGTGGAAGTAGGAATCTCTTCTCTAAGGAAGAATATGTATAAACTTTCAAATTTTAGACTGTATTTTTGAGGATAGTACCTCCCCCCAGAGTAACAATCCCCTTTAATAGGAGTAATCAGGTTACAGATTATTTCTTGATAGAGTTTCAGTCGACAGTCAGTCCTGTGCCGAATGGTTCCTGTACCAATGATGTGAGCCTCACTGACATGTTCTAACAATTCTGAGAGCTGCTGTGGCCACAGCTTCTGACCCAAAACCAAATAAAACACAACACATAATTAAACAATATTCATTTATAAATAAAAACAGATTACTGTCACTGTTTGGTGCAGTGAATAGAATTATTTGGTTGCCGTGGTGATTTAGATCACCCCCATCTGCCACTTGCTAAGAATTTTTTTTATATATATTCATTCTCAGGATGTGGGCGTCACTGACAAGGCTGGCATTTATTGCCCATTCCTAGTTGCCCTGAGCAAAGGAAACACGAACAATTAGCTTATAGATGGAAGTTAGTGGACTGAGTGAAAGAATCTGGTTTTCTAGTTTCCATCACTCCACCATTGGCGGCCGTGCCTTCAGCTGCCTGGGCCCTAAGCTCTGGAATTCCCTCCGTAAACCTCTGCTGCCTCTCTACCTCTCTCGCCTCCTCTAGGATGCTCCTTAAAACCTACCTCTTTGACCATCTGTACTAATATCTCCTTATGTGACTCGGTGTCAAATTTTGTTTGATTACGCTCCTGAGAAACGCCTCGGGATGGTTTACTATTTTAAAGGCGCTATATAAATGCAAATTGTTGTTTTTGTAATAGGGTCAAAGAACATAAACCGCATGCATGCATCAAAGGTGGAGGGTAGGGAGGAGCAGATAGAAAGTGTCTGACGTTGCCAGGGATATCAGGAAAAGCCTTTAATTATTTTTCTCCTACCAAGTTTTGCCATCAATACTTTGATTGGAAAAGTTTCTATTGCTCCATTGCTCTGAGGCTTGGGTTCAAATCCGGCCCAAACTGATGGATTGAAAGTCTCCTCTCTCTCTTGGCTGTGAAGATCAAACGTGGATTGGACCTGGAGCAAACTCAATCTAATTCCACGTAGGGTTGGACTGCCCACAATTCAGTCGATAACTTCCTTTCTATCCATCTTTCCCAGTGAAATACGCTCTTCCTTATCTCGGAATCTGCATCCTCCCACCCCCCCTGTAATTCTACAGGTATTAGAGCCAGGCCATTCAGGGGTGAAATCAGGAAGCACTATTTCACACAAAGGGTTAGTGGGAATCTGGAACTCTCTCCCCCAAAAGGCTGTGGATGCTGGGGGTCAATTGAAAACTTTCAAGACTGAGATTGATAGATTTTTCGTTGGCTAAGGGTATCAAGGAACACGGAGCAAAGGTGGGCAAATGGGGTTCAGATACAGATCAGCCGGGATCTAATTGAATGGCGGAACAGGCTGGAGGGGCTGAATGGCCTCCTTCTGATCCTGTGTTCCTACATGCCTGAGGTAACAGACTTCTCTTCATCAGCAATGGCCCCCTCCCCAGTGAGGACAACACTACCTGTTGGGAAATGACCGTTAATCATGAAGGCAAGCAAGGAGAAGCAAAATACCTGTGTGGAGGATATGTTCGGGAGATGAAAGACAAGTGTAGGGTTTCTAGATGGTATCAGATTTGTTGGTCTATTCATGATGATGATTTTCTGAGTATTAGCCAGTTTTATGCAGGCATCAGGAATTCAACCCTCTCCCCAACTATTGTTTAACGCAGTGGAGATACACAGACCACAGGTTCATTCCATAGTCTGTGTTCAGTTACAAAAAGGATACAGAGGCACTGCAGAGGGTGCAGAGAAGATTTACAAGGATGATACCAGAAATGCGAAGGTATACATATCAGGAAAGGATGAGCAGGCTGGGTCTCTTTTCTCTTGAACAAAGAAGGCTGAGGGGTGACCTAATAGAGGTCTTTAAAATTATGAAAGGGTTTGATAGAGTGGATACAGAGAGAATGTTTCCACTTGTGGGGAAGAGCATAACTAAAGGCCATCAATATAAGATAGTCACCAAGAAATCCAATAGGGAATTCAGAAGAAACTTCTTTACCCAAAGAGTGGTGAGAATGTGGAACTCGCTACCGCAGGGAGTGGTTGAAGCGAATCGTATAGATGCGTTTAAGGGGAGGCTAGACAAGCATATGAGGGAGAAGGGAATAGAGGGTTATGCTGATAGAGTTAGATGAGGAAAGACGGGAGGAGGCTCGAGTGGAGCATAAACGCCGGCGTGGACTGGTTGGGCCGAATGGCCTGTTTCTGTGCCGTATATCCTATGAAATCTCAGACGGGTGGGGAAGGGGGAAACATAAGAACAGGAGGAGGCCATTCAGCCCCTCGAGTCTGTTCCGCCATTCAATGAGATCATGGCTGATCTGCGACCTAACTCCATATACCCGCCTTTGGCCCATATCCCTTAATACCTTTGGTTAACAAAAAGCTAGCAATCTCAGATTTAAAATTAACAATTGATCTAGCATCAATTGCAGTTTGCGGAAAAGAGTTCCAAACTTCTACCACCCTTTGTGTGTAGAAGTGTTTCCTAATTTCACTCCTGAAAGGTCTGGCTCTAATTTTTAGACTATGCCTCCTAGTCCTAGAATCCCCAACCAGCGGAAATAGTTTCTCTCTATCTACCCTATCTGTTCCCCTTAATAGCTTGAAAACTTCGATAAGATCACCCCTTAACCTTCTAAATTCCAGGGAATACAACCCTAATTTGTGTAATCTCTCCTCGTAACTTAACCCTTGAAGTCCGGGTATCATTCTGGTAAACCTACGCTGTACTCTCTCCAAGGCCAATATATCCTTCCTAAGGTGTGGTGCCCAGAACCGCTCACAGTGCTCCAGGTGTGGTCTAACCAGGGCTTTGTATAGCTGCAGCATAACTTCTACCCCCTTGTATTCTAGTCCTCTAGATATAAAGGCCAGCATTCCATTGGATGGAGGGGAGGGGTGCGGAGGGGAGCCTGTAAAGGTGGCAATTGGCCAGAGTTCCCCTGGGTGATGGACGGGAAAGATAATCAGCCTGGTCTCTACCCGGCTGGAATCTGTGGACGAACAGTGAGTGGGGAGAAGTGCGGATTCAGCTGTAGTGATCGCCACCAACATAGAGTGTGCCAATGCTCAGTGTGCGAGCTCGCCCATTGAGAACAGACACTTGGGCGAGGCACTCCACGCCCATTAAATGCACAGGAAAAAGGGAATATTCAAAGTGGATGGTAAATATCAGTGTTTGCACCTCAGAGTTACCCAAATCAAGCTGACAGCGGACTACCTCACAATCGGCCTTGGGTCAAGCACAATGGAACAGAGTTAGCGAGGCCCATGCCAGTCACCCTGGGCCTTCTGACTGTGGGGGAGGGAAGAAGGGGGGAGGAGGCAAATTACAAAAAAAACTCGTCTTTTAAACCATAACCTAAAAGAAAGGAAGAAATGATTCAATCATACAGAACATAAGACACCAGAAATTCAGCATTCCAACCCAATGATGCTGGCTGGTACAGCTTTCGACATCGGAATCCCCACCTGCACCTCTGCAAGGTAGAAACTGAAGTCCTCACACACACACACTCACACACACACTCACACACACACACACTCACACACACACACACACACTCACACTCACACACACACACGCTCACACTCACACACACACACTCACACGCACACACACTCACACACACACACACACTCACACACACTCACACACTCACACACACTCACACACACACACACACTCACACACACTCACACACTCACACACACACACACACTCACACACACTCACACACACACACACTCACACAGTCACAAACACACACTCACACACACTCACACATTCACACACTCTCACACACACGCTCTCACACACTCACACTCACACACACTCTCACACACACACACACACTCACACACACACACTCACACACACACACTCACACACACACACTCACACACACAATCACACACACTCACACACACACTCACACACACACTCACACACACACACACACTCACACACACTCACACTCACACACACACACACTCACACACTCACACACACTCACACACACACACACACTCACACACACTCACACACACACACACTCACACAGTCACAAACACACACTCACACACACTCACACATTCACACACTCTCACACAAACGCTCTCACACACTCACACTCACACACACTCTCACACACACACACACTCACACAAACGCTCTCACACACTCACACTCACACACACTCTCACACACACACACACACTCACACACA